>JAQFVV010012737.1:32500-632500 GCA_028023455.1 Epiperipatus broadwayi | reverse complement strand
ATAAAGTGGCTAACAAGTTTCTCTGGAAATAGTTGCTGAGAGATTCCTGACTCCATATAAGAAGTCACTGTGCATCATATCACATCACATATATACCTATTAATATATCTTGGTTATTTTCAAGAAATACAAGCTTCAAAAAATTTTTATATTTTAAATATATATTTACATGCACACCCACATTTAAACAGGGATAATATACTCATCATTGTTACTAACCAACTGTTGTTGCAACAAAATAAATTAATTGTCCATAAAAATCTGTTTCAATAATTAACAAATCATGAGTTTTCAACTAAATTAGAATTCATTTTATCCATTCCATGTGTTAGTTTTATAATAGTGAATTAACATAAATTACACAATATTTTGAATAGTAGTGACTGCTATTATAGCATAAAATAGTTTTTCTATATTTGAAACATATATGAGATATGTCGTTTATTTTGTTATAGTAACAGGCTGACTTTGCATTTTCATAAAATGGTAACTTTTGACCAACAGTAAAATGAAATCAGGCCACAGGAAATTAAAAAATATTATGAAATTATTATTATTATACTACCAGACAAGACATTTATATTTATTTCTTCTCAATATTTAGGATGATTTTAACTATCTTTTTATATTATATACCTCATTTGTATATAATTTAAAATTATTAATTTGGATTTGTCACAGAAGAAAATTTTCAGTAAATTCTGAATGAAAATCAAGATAAATTGATTTTTCTTAATGCTATATTAATAAACATTTTTTTCTTTAATCTTGTAAAAATACAGGGTCCTGTAATTATTATTATGAAATTGAAAATGCATTTTAATATTCATATAGATCAATTAAAGAAATTATTAGACCAAATACCTCAAAGAAAACAAATATGGTTGATCAGTTAGTAAGATATTTGGAATAGTGTATATTGTTGCTAAAGAGAATGATAAAAGAAAAGTAAGCACAGAGAAGATCTAAGATGGAATATGTGCTGCAGTTAGAAAAAAATGGTTTTAATATTTATAGAAGATCTGATGATGAAGAGAAAATTGAAAAACTGTGCCCCCCACTTATCTATAAGTTGAGGTAAGTAAAAAGAAAAGAATCTAAAGTTTAAAATCAGTGATTTAGTACAAAAAATGTAAGTATCAAAATTAATGAGTCAAAGCTCATAGTAAGTATTTCAATCTAAGAAAGTATTTCTGATTAAAATAACAATAATTTAAAAATGCTTTTTAAAGTGTTGCTAATTTGAGAATGGGGTAGAGTGATAAAGTATGATAGTTGCATGGAACCGAAAAATTCTTAGCAATGTTCAAAATAAAATGTATGTTTATAAAATTAATGTGTATTTCTGTTTTTTTTAACTATAAATATTTTAGTAAGTTATAAAAATTGTTATGTTTATTGTTTAACTTAAATGATACTTTTTGTAATCTTGTAGAATAATATGGTAAATGACCCTATGTTAACCAAAGTGTTTGATGTTATTAAACTGTTTTGAATCTAATATGAATTGAGTTCTTGTAAAGTAAGTACTTCACTTTGAAAATGAAATGTATTATATTTTTGTAAAGTAAATAGATATTTTGAATTCTTTTTTAGTAAAGCTAGTGATATGAAAGCTATGAACATTTATTGTATGTTATAACAATAGTTAGTAATTATTCAAAGTACACTGTAAAATTTAAAATGTATCACTATATTTATATATAGTTCTTGGTATAGTTCTGTTTGTTTATACTTGCAATTTGTTATACTTTTTTCTTAAATCATATAATACTTGTTCAGTTAAAAATATACCAGAACAATTTCTTTCTCTAGACATGTATTTCATCGATCAACATGTAATCATTAGGTAATCCAGAAATTTGAAACATCTAAATATAAATACAGAAATAATAGCCTGATTTTTTAAAATTTATATCTTTGAATTAGTCTTTTAATATACAGTTTGAATTTTTTAGCAGTCAATCAAATTTGCTTACTTGGTGTTAACTTGCATCTTAGCATTTGTGTTTTTATGATGGATGGAATTAATTTATATCCACATTAAACACACCTGATTAAATAGAATTTTAATGTGGATATAAATTAAACACATCCATTGGAAATAATGAATGCTAATGTATTAATAAAGTTAAATGTGATATATATGTACAATTGATTATTAAAACAGTCAAACTCTAAATTAAACAGGAAATAATTAAGGCATGAATAGTAAGTCAGACATTTATTTCTGTATGACTGTTTAAGAGTTTCAAATCTCTATTTTATCTGATGTTCAGAGGTTGATCTGTGAAACACATTTTATTGAGAGATGATTGGTCTGTCATATTTTACATTGCATAATAGCTCATGATTTAATAACATGATTTTAGAATGAACTGCAAAAATCCTAAAAGATTTGATTGGTTTATTCATATATCAAAAGGTTAAACATAATAAAATACCATATGATTAATGTATTTTTATGGATTAATTTGTATAAGTATTTCGAAATTCATCATTAGCTTTTTTTTTTTTTGGTTCTGTTACTTTTTCTGGAATTTACAAATGGCTGTTAATATTGTCTCGTGTGTTAAAAGCAATGATAAAGTATCAGATTTTTGTAGTGTAAGTTCAGTCCTGGCATTTTTTGTGAACTCCCAACGATAAACCATTCGATTTAAAGCCTGAATTTTATTTTAGAGATTTTGAACCCAAAATTAGATAGATGCTCTTATTATTGTTTATCTAAAATTTTATGAATTGCTTGAAGGTAATTTCTGATATTCATCTATAGGGCCAATAACTTTGCATTATGCCATGTTGTAATACTAATTGAATCACGTTGATGACAATTAATCAGTTTTTCTTATCGATTTAATGCAATTTATTCTAACGTTTAAAAACGCACGTTTGTAATTTCTCAGTTCAATGATCCGTTATTGTTTAATTAGTAGTATGAAAAGATTTGAATTATCATAAATATTAAATAATCTTAATTATAATAATATTTTAATAACACTAATAAAAACTTTTCATGTAATATAAAATTGCAATTAATAAATATTTATAAAAATTTTATAAAACAGATAAAAAAGGGAGGAGAGAAGTAGAAAATAAAAATCGATATAGTACAAATATTTTTGAAATGATCAGGCAAGTATTTGTTTTGAATGCTAATTAGCAATATATACTCGAGAAAAAGTTTTATACATGCTATAAATCTATTGTTTATCATATTGTGATTTTTAATTGTATATTAAACATGCAAATTTATTTTGAATATTTTAATACTTTATTTAAAATAACCTGGGTGTGGCATGCAACTATAAAAAAGCAAAGTAGGTTTACTCACCAGTATAATTTCTGACTTCTTAGCGTAGCGCATCATTTAAATTTTTTTTAAAAAAGCTAGTTGTACTGTGTTTTTATTTTTCAAGGTTCATCTTTAAAAATTTCTCGGACATTAAGATGGGATAACTGAACGATCTTTTTAAAATCCAGAACAAGGTTACTAGTCACGGTTAATGACTTACGGGTTTTCTATTATTTTATTATATAATGGAGATTTAAGGAACCAGTTCGGCCCATCCCTAATCGCAAACAACTCTTATTCCTGTTTCCACGCTGAAACTAATAATTTAGAGGTAACTTAAGTAAGAAGAAATACGAATATATGTATTTTATAAAATGTTTTTAAATAAGTTTCAAAAACGTATCGAGTTTGAATTTTTAAAATAAATACGCTAAAATAATGATTATAATTATATTCAACAAAAGAATATACAGAAATGTGATAACAATGATTTATATATAAAAAAAAGTGGGATTTGGGATTTTAACCAAAGGCCAAATTAACAAATATTTGTAATAACGAAAAATATTCTACCTCTAAAATAGCGGAAAAATTACTATGTAATTAATATGACAACTTTTTTTTGCTTGGAATTTTAAATATTTACAAATGCTTTTTTTTTTAAAAAAAAAATTTAAAATTGTAGAATATAATGATAATATCTGCATTTATATGTCTAAGTAAAAAAAATAAACATCCATTTAAAACATTAAGTTACGCAAATAACCAATATACACTACACACATGCATATATATATATGAAATTAAGTTTAATTTTACTTTAAAGTTTAATGTTACAACACAGGGGATTGATGACACGGTGCTTAGAACATCTGTCTGGAGTTCGAGTTTGAAAAGGTAAACCGTATATATTTTTTTAGGTTACGAACGGGAAAAAAAAAATTCAGGTAATCATCTATTATTGGTCAATAATATCTAGGTATTATTAATTGAAGAGAAAAGGTTCAGGAGAACATGACTTGATCAAATGAATATAAGTGCGCCATCTATAAAAACATTAATAAAGATTGTGATAAAATATATTATTGATAGGAATCGTCATACTCATACACACTCAAAATACATGATTAATTTTTACATTTATCTTTTTAATGTTACTAAATGAAATATACTTTTTTAGATTTATAAGATATATCTTTTAAAAAAAAACCCGCATGTGGCTTTATTGCTCGGGAGTTCATACGAAGTTCAAGGGCCAGACCTGCGAGCGGCAGAATCGATTCCAAGTCGGTCGTTCTACCAACTACGCAAAACAGGTCAGGGCACACCTAACATATGTACTAAACTTATAATCCATAACCACATATATTCCTAATAATAAAAAAATTGAAATCTTCTATTTATTATAAATTATTATTTCGATAATAAAACCATATTCGGCTCTATTTTATCATTGTTCAAAGTTGTTTATTTGTAGCGAGATTTTCTTAAATATTTGTTTTTATTTTATAATGTTATAAAGATTTTTATGAGATATATATATATGTAAATAAAGTATTTGTATTTATTTAGCCTCAATGTCTCATGCTTGTCCTCTATCGATGATTTTGTATGAAACATTATTTAGACTTGCCATAATTTATACATTTACATAAAGTTGTAGAATTTTTAATTACAAAAGTGATAATAAGTTAGTAAAAGTATATGATTTTATTTTTCATGAATGTGAAGATATATTTTAGCAATATGATTTTAACTGTTTAAAGAAACATATCTGTTCTTTTAACCTTTTCACTGGTGAAGTGGCCATATTGAATATTTAAAAATTATGTTAAGCCACAAATTTTATCATAATATATGTTTGTATTACTCAAAAATATCATAATATCATAATATATATTATTTGAAATATGAAACATCAAAGAATATAATGAAGCTGAAAAAAATATAATCATTGATATTCAAAGTAATAAAAAAAAGAATAAAAGTTAATATTTCTAATAATTATTTTCATATTATTTCATAAATTCAAAATTATCATGCATACAACTTAAAATTATAATTTTGTTAGAGAGATTAGTTGGATTCATCATACAATTTCTAAAAAAATGATATATAATACCTAAGGTAATCCACCACTTAAAAACTTGGTAGAATAAAGACATTAGTATCTTTCATTTTTCCTAGTAACCCTTCAAAATGTATTTCCATACAGGGGTTTGCAATAAATAAGTCATCCCTAATAACAAGTAGTTAATATTGATCAATAATTAGTATAATTTTAATATTATAATAAAAAACTTCAATATAGTTTGTAATTTATTAAAAGTATTACTAAAATTGTCATTACATACAAAATAAAATAATAAAATAAAATGAAAAATGAATGAAATACTAAATTCATTGTAGAGTTAAGTTTGGGGTACATAAGTTAGTAATTTAGAGTCAATGTGATGTGGTATTATTTATCCTATCTATATAGGTTTTGGGGGCTCATATTGCTTTATGCTACTATGACCATAAATTTAGTAATAGCTTCACCAACTGCCGCCTCTCTTTGCATTTGATATGCAGCATTGAAATTTACATTGCAGCAGTCTGTAATCAGCCTAATTTAGTAATAGCTTCATCAACTGCCATCTCTCTTTGCATTTGATATTGTAACAGTCATATTTGAACATTCACACAACAAAATCTAGAGTTTTGGTAAATTATACCAAGGCTGATCTAGATGAGGGTTTGAGACCAAATCTGACCGCACCTCAGCTCCTTCACCAACCCTCCCTGACTTACTACCTTATGAATGACATATATGAGGTCACACTCATAATCTCTTAATTTTCATACCAACAATAGCAAAGGGTAAAATGAGAGACTTGGGGATAATTAACTAAATGCTTTATAACTTAACCAAACACTCTCACACAACTTATGGTTGATTATCAAATATATATATTATATATATATTAATAGTTATGGATGGTGATTTAATATAAATAAAGTGAATAATACTATAGATGTTAATATGTTTTAAAATTATTTAATACTGACAAAACACAAACAATAACAATTTAATATACTGCATATTGTACTCATCAAAAAGAAGCCAACACATCAACAAACCCAAACTCAAAGTCGGATTCAAACTCAGGCAGTTCAAACTGAATTCAAACCCAATTCACAAGCTCAGATCAAATCAATGGATGACATATATTGATGGTACATGACTATGTGCCAAAGAACTAGCTCAACGGATGATGATGATTAATGAGACCCCTGATTTAACTCTAGTGAAGTATAATAAAATAACTAAGAATCTTTATAAGTCAATACAGACAGCGAGCATTAATAATAAACATAATTATTGAATAAGAAAGAAAGTTAAAAACCAAATGTGTTAATAAAATGTTTAATAATAATAATTTTGTTCAACTTTTAGATTATGATATAGATTATCTCTAGTCTTTAAACGGAATTTATATTTACAATAAGAATGGCAGTCCTTATTATATGCCAATACGATTATGCAATATTCTAGGAGATATATATATATATATATATATATATATATATATATATATATATATATATATATGCCCTGACAAGGAAGTAAAAGTAGATAAAGGTATTTGGCTGTGACAGAAATTATGATTCAAATTCTAAAAGAAAGAATGTGAGATTTATTTTCACATTCGTAAATCAATTCACAAAGAGCAAGATACATGTTTAGGGCATAACTTTAATATTTAATATTAAACTTTCTTAATTATAAATAAACATGAATTTGTTTGACTTTAATAAAATCAATTCATCATGATTTATGAGCACGAGAGTGGGCTTTACTGGAACTGAGAAATAAATGGTACTGACGACTTATGAGCTATAAGAATAAATATAAAAAATAATGGCTTGTCTGTGATTTGAGAAAATAGCAGGGTGCTTGTATTTGACAAGTCTTTGATGCCCTATATGAAGGATCCATAGAACATGGAAAACCAGGTTGGGTCTTAGCCTCGAACCTTTGGTGTTCCAAATATAAAATGAGCAAGTGAGGAAGTACTGTCTTCCTATGTAATTTAACAAACAGTAATATCACCGAGGACAAGCCTGTGAAGCAGGAGATGGCTCGCGTCAGCAACGTTCGGAAAAATGATGACTTGGTAATCATCTTTTAATTAATAATAAAACCCATTTTATATAACGAATGCTCTACGTGATGACCTGATCAAGTTAAATTAAAGTCAAACGTGCTTTAATCAACAAATATTTAATGCAATTAGAAAATACTTTAATTATACCCTAAATCTCATGCCCTCCCTGAATATTAATAGAAAGTATAACATTTGAATTAGAATATATATTCATTTAATTCCTTTATCGACCTTTTTGTGAAACAATATATTAATGTGAATAAATAACTATTATAAATTCAGTAAAGTGGCTGGGAGCATAGGTTAAAAATTGAGCTAATAATTTGAGCTAATAATTTGTTGTTATTAGTCATTAATAAAATAGCAAAAATTGTACAAATCATTCAACTCGATAATTAATAGAACTGTATCAAAATAGTTCTAGTGGGTAAGAATCACTGTAAAAATAAATATAATATTATTTAACAAGGCAAGTGCAACGAAGGAAATTATTATCGAGTTGAAGTTATTATTGGCATATAATAAAAAATAAACAACATTAATAAATCACTCAATAAATATATATAATATAATAAATGAACTGCCATCGTAAGAAAAGAGAAAGTTAACAAATATCAAATTTAAGGACTAGAGATTAAGATAGAGAATTACTACATAATTTAAAATAGCATTAATACATTAAGGAAAGAGAAAAGCTTTTAACAGTACTTAATTTAAAGGTAGTGTATTTTAAGTTCGAAGACGGCGAGAAAGTAGCGGTTCATATAAGAAAGATATTACCATTTCTTCATGGTTGGCTCCTTAAATTACACATGGCAGAGTCCAGTTGGATGAAATGTAGATGTGCATTTTGGAAAATTATTTGAATGACATTTTGAAGGATTCCTCTAAGGTTTACACATCTTACGATTGGTATATGAATTTTTTTATTACAGCCACATTGAAGATTTTCAGGGGACTTAAGGAATTGTAGACAGACTCCTGAAGTTAAGCCCCCCCCCCCACCATGGGAGAAACACTATTTTAATTCATAATTTAACTGGGTGGCTTCTTCTCTAATGAAATATATATGGCTTCTCTTAATGAGGAATAATAGCTGCTTGGAAACTTTTCCTGGGCTCTTTATACTGTATCTGATGCCTTCAGGCTAGCGCTTCTTTCCTAATCTAGTTGTTTTTAGATACATTCCTTCGATAAGGCTTTCAAGCTCATTAACTTGAATTCATTTTCTAATTAGAAAATGAATTTTTAAAATCAGAAAATGATTTTAATTAGGACCGTCCTTACATTTTAAATACTTATCTTTTTCTAATTAATAAAAACTTTACCCATTGTTTTTGGAAAGCGACAATCTGAAAGCTTATCGAAAGAATGTAGCTTTTAATCACTAAAAATATGAACAAACTATTTAAAGTAAAATAAAACATTTCTGACGCAATGAAACTTTAGAACGAATATGTACATTTAAATATTTATAAATATATATGCACAATCCACGCAGTTATAATATATATAAATTCATGAATAATTCTAACATGAATTTATTAATAGAAATGATTAATTTATATCTCAAATGAGTTAATTTTAACACACATTTATAATAGTTTTTCTTTAAGGAAACTAGCGTAGACTGAATGTATAATGCCCCATTGCATCGGAAATTCAAGGTTAGTACAAGGGTTTGATGTTGGCTACATGTGAAAGATCATGAAGCTAGGATCGAACTTAGATCCGACTGCTTCAATATTCCACTCGCAGGTGGGATGGTGAAAATACGAACTACACGTTCTGTAATTAATTTTGCTTAACGATCATCATTTATTATATCGTTATACATTAATAATTATTTTTACGTTTACACTGATGTCTAAATTATGTTCTGCCATTTCTACTCAGTTTGTCAAGGGTTAAACTTTAAGAGAGTGGCAACTTTATACAATGTGTACTTAAATTTATCATTACATGATGAGCAATCAATGTGCTTTTTATGTAGGTATTTTTAGATAAACTAGATCTTAGGTTCAGATCAATGCTGAACAATTAATTAACAGCAGATGAACTGGCATTTTGTAGCATAGCTTCTGAGGCTACGGCGCTATGCAAATTACATCAGATGTTGCTTGAATGTGCCCTTACTCATGAGATTCGGCAATGTTTACTCGGTGATTCAGATACCGCTCGCCTGCTATATGTGAACTTTTAGTTCAGATGATTGAACAGCCATAATATACGATGCTCAATTCAGTGTTCCAGTTTTAAAGGATGTAATGGGAATGACCCTTAAAATCATGATCCCTTTCAAGAGAGAGGGCTGTCCGAACTAGGGATGATAAGAAAGCCCTTAAAACCTAATCTTATCTTAATAATTATATGATAGCAAGGTGGAATGCATATCAGTGCTTCGTAAAAACTCATTCACAATGCTCTCTAAATATTAATTATTACAATTAGTAAAGCGCGAAATGTATAGTTTCTTCTGCAAACTACCTTATGCCAGTTAGTTAAATAAGCACTGAAATGGTGCTAAAGAGGACTTTATTAAAATTGATCTAGTTTATTAATTAACTACATATTCTATGAAAATACATTAATGGCATTTAAAGCATATCTGGGGCTTAAACGGGGCTAACTACTGAATATGTCTTAAATTATCACTTTCTTTTATTTAACCAAACAAACCTTTTACTAAGCAACATGTGTGATATTAAGCTAAACATAGCAGCTCAAATAATGCATCAAAGTAGGTTTCGGACCAGAGATATATAAATATGCCAAATGGCATACATTACTTTACTTGAGAACAAAACGTCTCTTTAAGTTTATAATAATTAATAATCTCTGCTCCGAAGGCAAAGCATAAATCAATAAATGCATTTTAACAATATATATATATATATTGTAACCCTCTAAAGTGTGGTCAACTCCTTAACGTAAGTGCACTGAGAATCGTAACCTCGATCACTGATCAATTCCCGCTACACATTGTCAGCTATTAAGAGCTGTATCCAAAAGCATATTATGCTATCTATTTTATGCACCAAGGACTACAAACAACATCTGGAACAACTTATCACAGACCAAACTAATGATCTAACATAAACTTTTATGATTTAATTTGATCGCAGCCAGGGTGTACCGCGAAGACCTATCATAGTAGTATGATAAATATACAGTAAACAAATTATAAGTGTAATGTTATTATGTTACAAACCTTAATTTGTGATTTTTATTGTATGAGACCCGATGGCCGACCATGTACAAGATGGCACAATTTGTGAAACTACATACGATTATGAAATTTTAAACCATTTATATGATTTTTAATACAAATGCTAGTCCAGGTAAAGCTTTGCAATAAATAAACATAAATAGTTGGGTTCTTTTTATAGTTTAACTATATCACTGAGACTCTTTTTATACTGACAAATGACAATTTAAAATGTTAAGTAAGTATATTCAATCATATCATTATTTGGTAAATCTGTTTACAGGTTTAACAATCAATTTATATTGTATACTAGAATCAACTACGCAAAGCCAAAATGATGGAAAAGGTAAATGGGATTTTATTGTACCCTACACATCATAAACTACCAAAGACTAAAAGCATCCAAATGTTTTCTCAAAATATCACTAAACTCTGATATCATGTTGACAATAGTATGTACTTCATGTATGCTCTATCCAAGGTTTATGATTTCTGATTTTAAGAATGACACATAGCAACGGCACAGTAAGTTTAATTATAAATCAACGTTTATTTACAAATTTATGAATAATAAATAATTAATTCCAATGTTATAATTAAAAAACATAAATAAACAAATAAAATAAATAAATTATAATTCCATCGACTTTCTTCACTAACATATCATAGGTACGGTTTTAAAAACCTAATCATACCTTATTTCAATTTGATATAATGAATCTTGAGCAAATTATACTAAATTCAACATCAACTCATGAAATATTTAACGTCATTTCCAGATTCAATAAATCCATACCGTAAACTTATATAATATAATAAATAATATTATATCTGTAGGATTTGGCTATAATGCAATCATTAAATAAAATGAAAATTTAAACTTACACTCCGGTAAATAATAATCAACCGACAGTTAATTATTATGAAGTAACTTGAATAGAATGTCCTGCTACAATTTGACGATATAACTTATGAATTATGCTTACAAATGGAAGAAGATGATTTAGCAGATTAACTAAAATACTTTGTCCAACTTATATCTATGAAGTAAAACATATTCCTGTGGATGCGTTCATCTACACATAGGAATTAAATAATACTAAACGCTTTGTGGATTGATACACCATCATAAAGTAATATATATAATTACACAATTCCGCGGATTAACCACCAGCGCTGGAATGAGTGTAAAATACAAAAAATGGCAATTAAATAATCTGCGGATTAACCATTGGCACAGATTAATGCCTTTCAACATTATAAAACAACATTACTATTTACTTCACATTAAAGTGCAAAATCATCCCCCTCAATTATTCTGATCATTCAGAAAAACACTAACACTTTAGCAAATGTGGGTTCTTGCATAATAAAATGTTACTCTAATCAGGACAACTAATGTACTAACTTATCTTGCTTAAAATAAAACATGTGTAATATAATATAAGTAATATTAGCATAGGAATATAAATCTGGAAAGACTCACAAAATACCTCACAAAGATTGATACATCTCATAAATTCATTTAGTACTTTTCAAGCCCTTTCGCAAGCGCTATTCTCTTGAATAAGTATTTTATTCAACCCCTATTAATTTAAACTTAATAAATATAACTTATGAACTTCACATGCAAGTTCATATAACGATAAAATTAAAGTAATGAATTATTCATCAAATACATAAAATCTAATAGGTGTGTGTGTGATATAAATTAAATGTATAGCATTTTAAAGTTCAATATATGAATTTTGGCAGGTGTGTGTGTCACAAATTAGATTGTAGAGCACTTTATAACTATAAATATGAACCGTAAAATCCATGTACGATGTGTCGAACAATAAATGTACGAAGTAATAAATATAATTATGGTTGAATTCCATACATGCAATTTTATCCATTTGTGTTAGTTATTATAATCACTATTAGATTAACAATTTTACGTGGCTCCATAAATAAGAAACAATTTCAAAACATGACAAGCAGAATTTAAATGAAAATGTTTTTCAAAAGTTATTAATTTCTACATTTCTCTATTAAAATGTTCCAAGTTTCTCACATCCATGCTAAATATTTATTTATCCACGCTTAAATCTAGGAATAACAATTATAGCAATTTATTTGATCATTCCACACTGACGATAAAATTAGAAAATAGCTTTGATCAATTATTGAAGACTGTTTATTATCCAAATGACAAACAAATTAATTAGCAAATATATTACTGGCATTATAAAGTTAAATATCAATCAATACTATATTTTTATTAGAATTTGAAATGGAAATATTAAACTATGTTGATAACTTTAACATTTTACTTTAATTTAAACTTCTTCTTTTTTAAAAAACAAATTTTCATATTTATAAAACTTTTGTAATTAAAATACTTATTTAATTTTTCCAAATTGTAGAACAATAAACATTTTAAAAACATACCAAATTCTTGCAATTAATTCTTTTAAACTGGGAAGCTCTGACATTTTAAATGTAATATTGAGAAATTATTACCGGTGATTTGATCCACTTGGCCAGCCGACCTGAACAGACTTTTAAATTTAGCAATTCATCTTATAATTAAATACCACAATGTTATTTTTTTACATTTATAGAAAATTTGTGGTAATCAGTTTACTTATTAATTATTTTAAAATAAGCTTATCAAAACTACACCATTTGCCTTTTTACCATTTTTTTTCTTTTTTCTCCCTCCAAAAGCAAAACTAACAGATGATTATCTCTTAAATTCGCGCTCTTTTCTTTTTTTTTACATTGAGACGCATACGTAATTACTGTATTTATTTTTAATAATTTATTTTAATTGAACAAATGGCTTTTTTTTAATTCAATAGAAATAATTTTTAAGATTACTTTAAACAAATGTAAATAAAATATTATATTTTAATAGTATTTTACCAAATTTAATGTGTTGTCAAAATTTTTAAAAAGTTAAACATTATGATACGAATTAGTATATGGAACGAAGCAAATTTAAATTTATTAAATAATATAAGAGAGTAATCTGTTCAAAGTGCAAATCAAGCCAATCAAATCACCAAAGAAGACAGAGAAATTTTTTAATAATAGTTACATCAATTATTATATTTTATGCTAAAATATATGGTTACAATATATATATATATATATATATACAATATATATATATATATAACTATAAGTATATATACATAGATATATATATATATGCAAAAGTATAGACATAAATAGAGAAAATAATAAGGCAAATAAGCTTTTATAAGTTGAATTTAAAAAGATTTAAGAGTTCGAGATCAGGCAAGATTTACATTTTAACTTTTAAAGTATTTTAAAATTATACAGGTTGAGATACGTTTATCTAATACAGTTAATTACTTTAAGAGAGAATAGACTTTTTTTTAACATAGTTATTTATAAGATTTGAATTTAAGAGTTTGTGCACATTATTTATTATATAGCTAGCTTTAGGAAAGATTTATATTGCTATATCTTTTAGATTTAGTTTGATTGAGAAGTGTTACCGATTATTTATCTGAAGGCTTGCAGCTTGGCAGTATGAAACACACATGTATGGACTGATTTATCTGAGCTGGTTCATCTTGATGGGCTATTCTTTCAGTAGAACTGTGGTTTGGGTCTCCGGTCTCCATAACAGTTCTAGCCACCGAGGAAGGTGGCAATGACGGTCTCTTTAGCCAATGGTTTGCATACTAAAATATGGGCACACTGCCTGGATATGAGTGAACATGAGAGCAAAAGCAAAATGGATTCTTGATTTCTTTTCAACTGGCCTTTTTATATTTCTTTAACCCCCCCCTCTTACAGCTCATTCACAATCTTTATTTTTGGACTTTAAAACTTAAGAAGTCTCAATTTCATCTACTTCAAAAGAATCGGTTAGATTGATTTCAGGTTTAATGTTTACTAATTGCTTCTTTTTTATTTCATCAGATTCCAGTTCAGCTGATTTTATTGCACGTTTAATTGTCCAATTTTTATTTTATTAAAAATCATAAAGTCTGGGTTTTTACCGGCAGTGCCTCATAAGATTGACAAAGTTCTTTTTTTTCTTTAAACATTGAATTTCTTTTCTTTTCTTGAAAGAGGTTTAAACTGCCAACATTTTAACATACACGTGAGAAATCTACATTTGTTTTTAATTGCTATATGTAATTAAGTAATTGGGTAACTTCAAAGACAGTTTGAAATACTTTAGAGAATTATGTTCTTATATAATACAATTTTCCCAGCTTAAAACCAATTTAATTATTTAAAATCATATGATAAATATTTATAAAATTACAAGGTGTGTCATTATATAATAATATCAATCAGATGTGAATATACAATTTTTAGCAAATAAAAATATTACAAAGTGTGTATACAATCGTAGCAGATGTGGTGCATATATAATTACACACATATACATGTAAATATACATTTTTATATATGTTAAATTCCCAAGTATATATATATATGTACCTTTAGAATTTGAACTAGGGAAATCAAGACTACTATTTTATAGCATAGGTGAAACATATGATGATAAAATCATACTGTTTCATATCAGTGAAGTCCGGGAACAAAAAAAAACAAACAAACAAAAAAAAAAAATTTACTTATTATTTAAATGAGCAATCATAAGTTTTTTTCTGTGTATAATCTTTATGAAATTTATTTCTCTGACTTCTACATTGTATCAGCACCTCCCATCTTAACTTTAGTCTACTCAGTACAACCCCCCCCCCAAAAAAAAAAAACCAAACAAAGGACATACAAATAAATCCTTACATTGTAAAATCTAATCCATTCTCCCTACATCTAATACCTAATTGTTCATAGGGATAAAATATACCCAAGCATTACTCTTACATATATAAATATATATATATAACCATTCCTCTACATCTACTAAATATGCTACCACATCTATGATTATTTATATTGGTGAAATAATAATAATAATAATAATAATAATAATAATAATAATAATAATAATAATAATAATAATAATAATAATAATAATAATAATAATAATAATAATAATAATAATAATAATAATAATAATAATAATAATAATAATAATAATAATAATAATAATAATAATAATAATAATAATAATAATAAAAACTACCTCTACCAATATGCTTATCCCCATACATATCTATTCCTACTGGTAAAATTGGGAACTAGATCCTTAGATATTAACTATCCCTGATGCATTACAGTCTATTTCACCTTTGGTTCTAAGCATTAGAAACCTTGTCAGCTTTGGAACCTTATTCTTCGGAACATTATCTCTAATCTCTCGAAACCTTGTTCCTCGAAACCTTATCCTCTTTCTCATATTCGAACCATATGACTTTCTCCTACTAAAGACATAAGTATCTTCTTTTCTTCTCTTTCTTTTCCACCCTGTCTTTCCTATTTGGGCTCTGGCAGTAACTGGGCTACTCTCACCATCAAACATCACTCCATTCCCCCAGACCTTGATCTCAGACTTAGCTCCACTATCTTCTGCCCCTTGATCAAACTTATTAATTTTGGAAAATTTCTGAGAAAGGTCTGTCTTCTAAAACATTCCTATCTATGCAAGTTTTGGTAACCTCAATTGCCTTTAGTTTTGGTACTTCTGGGTAAGATTTTGGTTTAATTTCTCCAATAAAAATAACATGTTTAGAGGAGGTTGAAAGAAGATTTACTTTGTATTCTTCCTCATTTACTTCCATATTTATAGAGTCCTCAATGTTGTGAACTATCTTTTGTTGTTCAAAAGATCCCTGCATTATTTCATTAGGTTTCATCCCTTCCATGTTTTCAATATCAATTTATTCTCTGAATAGATTTTTGAATCTTCTGATATCTCCATATTGATATTACACTTATCAATATTCACAGCATCAATTTTAGACTTTTGCATGATCTCACCATTGTTGTTGGACTTGTTATAAATTTTACATCAATTTTAGATTTTACTAAATTAGTGTGTAACTCCTCAGCCATCTTTGGATCCATTTTAAACTGTTCTGCAGTTTCTTCATCAAGTCCCCACTATTCCTCTGCTTTTATATCAATATTAGACTTATCAATCCCTACAACTATCTTGGAGTCTTCTATTATCTCCACATCCATTTTCCATTCTTTTACTGTGTTTGATACTACATCGGTCTTGGCTTCTGTATTTACTGCTTCTCCTTTTGCAATCTTAGATATATATTCCTCAACTAGCAGTTTTCCTATCAGTGGATTGACAATTACAATATCACCCTTTTTACTAATCTCAAATTTTGCTTTATCACTAATAGGATTTTCAACCTGTGATTCCTTTGAACTCTCTGTGATTGGAACCTCTAAAGTTTCTTCAACTTCCTTTAATTCAATGGTATCCTCTGACTCCCTTGCTGTTTTAACATATTTCTCCACTAAACTAGTTTTTTCACTCATTTCCAACATCTCTTTTTGACTACTAACTCGTAACATTTCTTCTGCAACCTTTGAATCAATTCTTTGTTCTTTTAATCTTATTTCAAAAGAAGATTCTGCCTTTTCTTCTTCCTCTGAATCCACATCCTCCTGGTTACTCTCCTTGCTCTCAGTTTCTCTACCTATCTCTACAACTTCTTCAACCATTCTTTCCTTAGTTGCTCTTCACTCAACCTCTTCTGGATACCATATTTTACATCTTCTTTGACTTTCTCAGTAACTCTACCCTCTTCTCTAGCTTTTGATAATTTATCCAGCAGTTCCTGCTGACACTTTCTTCCTTCCTCCAGATTACTATTAATTTGAGCTACCATTCCCTGTAAGAACAACTCCTGCTTGGCTGCCTTGTCCCTGACTTCTTTTTCTTTCTTCATATTTTGGTCCCTTTCTTCCATCTCTCTCCATAGGGCATATAACCTATCATCTCTTTCTTTCTCCCTTTTTTTCTCTCCTTGTCTCTTTCCCTGTCTCTTTTTTCTCTTTCCTTGTCTCTTTCTTTCTTTTCTGCTTCTTTTTCCTTCTCTCTTTCTTTCTTTTCTGCTTCTTTTTTCTTCTCTCTTTTCTTTTCTGCTTCCTTTTCCTTCTCTCTTTCCTTCTTTTCTGCTTCTTTTTCTGCCTTATTTTGTGCCAACATGCTGAATATGGCTGCTAACACTCCCTCTCTTTCCTTTGCTGCCTCTTCCAAAGCCTTCTCTGGTTTCCCCTCAGATTGCTCCCCCATATCTGGGTTGTTTTCCTTGTTTTCAGCATCCCCACTTCTCGTACTTCTTTCTACTATATCTTCTTCTGTACTATTAATTTTTACTATTTCTCTTCCCGATCTTAACCTCTTTCCTTTACTCTCCACTCCCTCTTCTAGCCTTCCCTCTCTTGTCTCACTCTCCTCTATCATTACTTCCTCCTCTGTACTATTATCCATTCTGATTTTTGCTAAATGTGCTTTAATTTATTCTCAACAGCGTATTGCCATATTGCCCAACAAAAAGACCATCTATAGATTCTTCCCTACCACTATTAACTACTTAGAACTGAACCAAGCCCTTATTTTATCTAGCATATAACATCAAAACCAAAAAATTTAAATAACAATAATAAAATTTGATCTTACCCATGCTTGCCTTCTACTGTGTTTCCTTTCCACCACTGCAGAGCTGCCAACATTATTTCTTTTAACTAGGATTTTTTTTTCTTTTTTCTTTTTGACTTCATTTCCCTTTTAAGTACACACACATATATATAGAACAATCTTGCCTGATCGTTTATTTATTCACTCCATCTAGTACAATTAAACCACCAACCAAATTTCCCAACAGTGAGTCCTTTCAATTCTCTCACCATGACAACAAATTTATATGAGTAACTCTCAGTCATTTAAGAGACCCCGGGCGCCAGTTGCCAGTAGGCGAGATAGCCGTATATATATATAAACGATATTGGACCTCACAATATGCATTGCTGTTTATATAACAAAACTTTTAGTTTATTTCTCTTTACAAAAAATCCCATCAGCCACAGTGTGTTTACATTCCAACTCTAGCGAATTTGATTTGAGAAAGTGTGTTATACAACACATAACATAGACTAGAAATTTATATTTTTTACCCACACACATATATAACTGCGGATAAAATTAGAACAATCTTAGCCACTACTTTCGATTACAATTGACCACTCTTTTGTGGCAAGAAAAAAAATACTATTGACACACATACATATATATATAAAATATTTCAAAACGTTTTTACTTGCGTTTAAAATTCGAAATCAACCTCAGTCATTGTTTTCAAACACAATTGAATGCCCTTTTGTGACAAACAAAAAAAAAAATTTACCATCAACACGCGTATATGCATAAACTATTTTTTTAAAAAAAATTCTTCCTTTTTAGCTATTGCTTTTAATTATAATTTAAAATCTATTCTCGACATGCGTATATATATCAAAACACTTCAAAAATATTCTCTTCCTATTTACTATTGTTTTTAATTACACTTGAAAATTTATTATCGATGCGCGTATATATATACAACTTAAAATCTATTCTCGACATGTGTATATATATAAAATATTCCCAAAAAAATTTCACAACTTATTTACTTACAGCTTTTAATTACAATTGGAAAAATCTATTATCGCTACATATATATAAAATAATCTAAAAATTTCTCTTTCCTATTTAGCTACTGTTTTTAATTACAATTGAGAAAAAAAAAGTTTATTATCAATACGCACATATAAAATAATCTTAAAAAAAAATCTTTCATGCTACCTACCGATTCTAGCATTTATGTTTAGAAATCTTATACTCTAAAACAAAACTTTACTTTTCAATCGCATATATATAATTGACAAAATGTGAAATTAATTGAGGCAGTATTACTGGTTTTAACATTTGCATTTAGAAATCTTTTTACGAATTGTATAATCTAAATGAAATTTTACTTTTTCACTCGGATATATATATATAAAATTGATAAAATGTGAAATTAATCGCCACTGCCTTTAAATAATAATCAATCACAAAATCAAAAATACCAAAAAATAATAATCAAATGCTTCTCAGAGACTAAATAAAATTTTCAATACCAATACGTGTATTATAAATATACCTATATATATATAAATTCTACGTATATCGTAAATATAAAATAATTCGACAAAATATAAAATTGAACTTTCAACATAAATCTATGATTTGTGCGCCTATATCTGTGAAAAAAAAATTACATATCTATCTTTTTCCTTTCTCCCCCTTCCCTCAACATGCATTTAGTTCAGGGCATGGAGAAAATTAATGAAACTCCACGTTTGGCGTTCATATTCGGAAAAAAAAAAATCTGCACATATATAATGAGTGATACAAAACACACCCGTGTTAACATCCCCTCTCAGGTATGTAGGTTTATATTCGAATGCCCCAGTTGGCGTGACATTCCCCCCCCCCTCAAAAAAAATACTATGTAACAGTCATATTTGAACATTCACGCAACAAAATCCAGAGTTTTGGTAAATTATACCAAGGCTGATCTAGATGAGGGTTTGAGACCAAATCTGACCGCACCTCAGCTCCTTCACCAACCCTCCCTGACTTACTACCTTATGAATGACATATATGAGGTCACACTTGTAATCTCTTAATTTTCACACCGACAATAGCAAAGGGTAAAACGAGAGACTCGGAGATAATTAACTAAATGCTTTATAACTTAACCAAACACTCTCACACAACTTATGGCTGATTATTAAATATATATATTAATAGTTATGGATGGTGATTTAATATAAATAAAGTGAATAATACTATAGATGTTAATATGTTTTAAAATTATTTAATACTGACAAAACACAAACAATAACAATTTAATATACTGCATATTCCACTCGCAGGTGGGATGGTGAAAATACGAACTACACGTTCAGTAATCAATTTTGCTTAACGATCATCATTTATTAATTATTTTTACGTCTACACTGATGTCTAAATTATGTTCTGCCATTCCTACTCAGTTTGTCAAGGGTTAAACTTTAAGAGAGTGACAACTTTATACAATGTGTACGTAAATTTATCATTACGTGATGATCAATCAATGTGCTTTTTAAGTAGGTATTCTTAGATAAACTAGATCTTAGGTTCAGATAACAGCAGATGAACTGGCGTTTTGTAGCATAGCTTCTGAGGCTACGGCGCTATGCAAATTACATCAGATGCGGCTTGAATGTGCTCTTACTCATGAGATTCAACAACGTTTACTCAGTTCTCAGATACCGCTCGCCTGCTATACGTGAACTTTTAGTTCGGATGATCGAACAGCCATAATATACGATGCTGGATTCGGTGTTCCAGTTTTAAAGGAGGTAATGGGAATGACCCTTAAAAATCATGATCCCATTCAAGAGAGAGGCCTGTCTGAACTAGGGATGATAAGATAGCCCTTAAAACCTAATCTTATCTTAATAATTATATGATAGCAAGGCGGAATGCACATCAGTGATTCGTAAAAACTCATTCACAACGCTCTCTAAATATTAATTATTACAATTAGTAAAGCGCGAAATCTATAGTTTCTTCTGCAAACTCCTTTACGCCAGTTAGTTAAATAAGCACTGAAATGGTGCTAAAGAGGACTTTATTAAAATTGATCTAGTTTATTAATTAACTACATATTCTATGAAAATACATTAATGGGGTCTAAAGCATATATGGGGCTTAAACTTGGCTAACTACTGAATATGCCTTAAATTATCACTCTCTCTTATTTAACCAAACAAACCTTTTAATAAGCAACATGTGTGATATTAAGCTAAACATAGCAGCTCAAATAATGCATCAAAGTAGGTTTCGGACCAGAGATATATAAATATGCCAAATGGCATACATTACTTTACTTGAGAACAAACCATCTTTTTAAGTTTATAATAATTAATAATCTCTGCTCCGAAGGCAAAGCATAAATCAATAAATGCATTTTAACAATATATATATATATATATGCAAAAGTATAGACGTAAGTAGAGAAAATAATAAGGCAAATAAGCTTTTATAAGTTGAATTTAAAAAGATTTAAGAGTTCAGATCAGGCAAGATTTACATTTTAACTTTTAAAGTATTTTAAAATTATACAAATTGAGATACGTTTATCTAATACAGTTAATTACTTTAAGAGAGAATAGACTTTTTTTTAACATAATTATTTATAAGATTTGAATTTAAGAGTTTGTGCACATTATTTATTATATAGCTAGCTTTAGGAAAGATTTATATTGCTATATCTTTTAGATTTAGCTTGATTGAGAAGTGTTACCGATTATTTATCTGAAGGCTTGCAGCTTGGCAGTATGAAACACACACGTATGGACTGATTTCTCTGAGCTGGTTCATCGATGGGTTATTCTTTCAGTAGGGCTGTGGTTTGGGTCTCCAGTCTCCATAACAGTTCTAGCCGCCAAGGAAAGTGGCAATGACAGTCTCTTTAGCCAATGGTTTGCATACTAAAATATGGGCACACTGCCTGGATATGAGTGAACATGAGAGCAAAAGCAAAATGGATTTTTGATTTCTTTTCAGCTGACCTTTTTATATTTCTTTAACCCCCCCTCTTACAGCTCATTCACAATCTTTATTTTTGGACTTTAAATCTTAAAAAGTCTCAATTTCATCCACTTCAAAAGAATCGGTTAGATTGATTTCAGGTTTAATGTTTACTAATTGCTCCTTTTTTATTTCATCAGATTCAAGTTCAGCTGATTTTATTGCAGGTTTAATTGTCCAATTTTTATTTTATTAAGAATCATAAAGTCTGGGTTTCTACTGGCAGTGCCTCATAAGATTGACAAAGTTCTTTTTTTTTCTTTAAACATTGAATTTCTTTTCTTTTCTTAAAAGAGGTTTAAACTGCCAACATTTTAACATACACATGAGAAATCTACATTTGTTTTTAATTGCTATATGTAATTAAGTAATTGGGTAACTTCAAAGACAGTTTGAAATACTTTAGAGAATTATGTTCTTATATAATACAATTTTCCCAGCTTAAAACCAATTTAATTATTTAAAATCATAAGATAAATATTTATAAAATTATAAGGTGTGTCATTATATAATAATATCAATCAGATGTGAATATACAATTTTTAGCAAATAAAAATATTACAAAGTGTGTATACAATCATAGCAGATGTGTGTGCATATACAATTACACACATATATGTGTAAATATACATTTTTATATATGTTAAATTCCCAAGTATGTTGTTATATATATATGTGTACCTTTAGGGTTTGAACTAGGGAAATCAAGACTACTATTTTATAGAATAGGTGAAACGTATGATGATAAAATCATACTATTTCAATATGCAGCTTTGAAATTTACATTGCAGTAGTCTATAATCAGCCTAAGTTTTTATATATATATATACTGACAAAATCTTTACTTTAGCATTTGCGTATTTTTATTGTTATTAAAATGCAGAGAAGACTTTATAGAAAAATCTAAATCAGGTCATAATATTTGCAAAATATTTTTATCTTTGTTTCATATAACCTAATTCAAATACTGGACCCAAGCTCACATCATAGCAAAAAATGCAGATAATTCATGATAATATATTTATACAATCACAATCTATTTTTTTGTTTAGCGTATATGTTAGTTTCAATAATAATTTTTTCCTATATTTTTTATCAAATATAAATTCAAATAATAATTAAAAAATATATAAAAATAAAATAATAATTATAAAATATATAAAAATAAAGCTCCAATAACATTGTCTTCAAAGTACATCAGCAAAAAAGTTGTATTTTTTCCTATGTACTTTTTACTATGCTTGTTACTTTCTTGATATTAAAAAACTAAGAGAAAAAGAAAAAAATTCAATTTAGTTGATTACAAAAATTAGCATAAAATTTTTATTTTTTATCGTAGAAAAATAAAACTTACCTTTATGGAAACTAGAAAGAACAATGAAAAAGATATTGTAAAAGCGCATGTGTAGACTGCATAAATTTCCATTAATCTTAAGTGAATTGCAGATGTTTATAATTTGAAATTTCTTGTGCACTTTAAGAGCACATAATAACAAAAAAGTTAATGCAAATGTAAAAATAACTAGTCTAATATGTATATAATATAGATAGGTGAGGTCATATTTATCTAATTATATGTAATTAAATTTTCTAAAATTTGCATTATTCTCTCTGATAATACATTTTGTAGTCATTCAATATTTGATTTTAGTATCAAGCTAATATTCTATATTAAAATACAATAAATAGAATTTGAATTATTAGAAATATAAGTTTACAAATAAAAAATATTTTTAAAAATTCATAGTTGAACTTTGCTAATATTGGAAAAATAATAATAATGCGAATACGTAGTGAGAACAATTGAGTTTTTTCTTATTCAGTGGTGTGAAAGAAAACAATCAAAGTGAGTAACTCCAGAAAATTAATGAAATCTTTGTTGACTGAAATTTATTTTTAAAATCAGAATAAATAATTGTGAAGCTTTGATAAATCTATAAAATTCTGTTACAAAATTTAAAATTTAAAATTTAAATACAAACAGAGATATTTTTAAGCGAGATGTAATTAGAGAAGATTTGAATCCAAGATTTCAAGATGTAACTTGAAAGTTTGAGTTCTAATTTCTTTTAAAATTTAAAATTGAATTTATTACTATTAGATACCACATTGTCAATATCTTTATTGCTGAAGTGTGATTTTTTATTTGCATTATGCTAGAATGTGTTAACTGTTATTTAAAAAATAAAACATATATGTTTAAAACAAAAAGGTAATTACATATACACTTGTTTTTTATATAATTATTATACACTTATTGTATAATAATAATCATAAATATTTAATAAACTATGCAAAATATCAACTGTTTGCTATTCCAATTTTTTTGTAATAATCTCATAAATGATCTCAAAAGTGGATAACAAAACAACTAAAGCCATTAAACACATGGAGGCTGAATTAAATTACTTTGATTTTATGTCTTATTGTATTATACTAACCATTTCAGATTTTTTTTTAAATTAATGAATCAGTATTTGTTTGTTCACAATTTTGCCATTTATTTTATTTTTTAAAAAACTTGTAGAATATCACTAGTAGCCATAGAAGCATGAAGGAAAGTGAATATCAAAAAGTTATCTCTCACCAAGTAACTTTATACCACTTAATGAGTTAATTAACTATCAAGGCTCCATATAATATATATCCTACAAAGTATATATAAAACCAAGATGGCCAGTTTTCTAATTGCCCAATTGTGTATAAATATAACGAATGCTTTGGAAGTTTATTGATTAGTCACATATTATTAAGACTGTTTAATTTAGTGCTATGCATTTTATATTTGGTTGTTTGCTTTTCAATGTCAATAAATTAAAATTAACACTACCTTATGAATAAGCATGCGTGAACAATTTCATCTGAGTTAAAGTTTACACAAATAAAAGTATCACTAAAAAATTTACATTCATGTAAAACTTTGACTAAAAAAAAGTGGAATCATTTTTTCTTTAAAAAGCAGATTACATTGATAATAAATATTATTAGCACTATGAAAATTTATTGATCTAATTTATTAATGTTGTTTAATTTTATATATATATTAAAAAGAAATCAAGTCACATGTGACATGACCTAATTTATTAATAAGCTTGTATTACAAGTGTTATATATAGAGGTCGCAAATAAGCTCTCAACAAGCTTTGCAGAATCTAATGCTTGAATATGGAAGCCAGCAGCAGAAACCGGTCTGGGGTTTGGAATATTCTGCAAAGTTTGTTAAGAGCTTATTTGCAATATATATATATATATATATATTGCAAATAAGCAATATATATATATATAGTAACCAGTAAGAGAGAGCTTTGAAGCACTGACCAAGTTACAGTTGAGTGTTGATCTTTTACAAACACAAAGGAAAATACACGGACCCTCAGCGAAATAACAATATTATTACATAAAATGTAAACTAAAATGTCATACAATAGCTAAACTTAGTGGGTTTATAATATAAATGCCATATTCTACAATAAGAAGATATACAAAGGGTTAAGCATTTACAATAAAATATAATAAAATACAACCCAACATGACTAATAACTCAAAAGAAGGAGAAATGTTAACTCACTCTAGCACACATAAAAAGACTGTTAATCTTGTGAGCATATGCCATTGAGGTTACATTTAAATTTTTTTCTTCTATAAATATTTACTATAGCTACCACCTAATCCATCTTCTCATTTTAATTATAAAATATTTTTTTTGACTCATTACATCTATTCAATGTTGAATTAAATCATACATTTCCCATAAATTATCTTTTTTTTTTTTTTTTTTTTATTTTTTCTTTATAAATTATATAAAATATATATATATTTTTAATTTTATTTTTTTTTATTACTTTTTTTTTTTTTATATATTTTTTTTCTTTTTCTCTCCCTCTTTTCTCTTCCCATTCTCACTTTTCCTCTTCTCTTATTTAAAAAAAAACAAATAAATAAAATAAAGAAAGAAAAAAAATAATAAAAAAAAAAAAGAAATAAAAAAATTTTTATAAAGGAAAGAAAAAAAAAAGTGGGAGGAAAAAAAAAAAATTTAAAAGAAAAGGAAAGAAAAATTTAAAAAAAAAAAAATAAAGAGAGGGGGGGGGGAAAATTGAAAAAAACCAAAGAAAGTAGTTGAAACGTTGTATTGGAAGGAGAAAGAAAATTATAGTTGGAATAAAAACAAGTTTTAAAAAGAAAAGGAATGTTGAATTTATATATTTATTTCGCATAAACCAATGTCTTATTGTGATACTTACAATATTATTGCTAACTTAAATAAAATAAAATAGGATCTCAATTTCAGAATAAGATAATAAATAATCTAGGATTACAGCCAGATATTGCTAACTTAAATAAAACAAAACATGATCTCTTAATTTCAGAATAAGATAATAAGTATTCTAGGATTACACTCATATATTAAGAAAGGGTAAAAGTTTTTATAGCTATTCTAAATATCCCAGAATAAATCTACTTAAACATCTTCTAAATATGAACTAAGTTCTCATAAAATTAAATTTTGTCATAGAATAATAACAATGATTTTCAAACATGAACATGATTTTAAAATAAATATGCACAATTTTTTTCAGCAAATATACTTAAAATAATTAATATTATTTTGCAAGTATTTATATTTCTAGTCAATATGTGAAATGATTTTTTGCTGATAAGTGAAATGACTTGAGCAAATGATTATGAGAAATTTCTTAAATAAGAGAAACAAATATTTATTCTCCAGAGAAACAAATATACAATTACAAATACTCCATATTTAAATTCATACAGCCAAAGATTCTCACAATGTTACTTTCTCAAAATTTATCATAGAGTTTTATAAAACAAAATTCAATTGGATGAAGAAAAATCATGTAGAAGATTAAAATATACTTTTAATTGTTTAATTATCAAAAAGTTCTCACTTATCAATGCATTCATACTATGATAATAACCTTTATATAAGCAGTGCCCATTTTATGAATATTTAACATAATAATAATAACTTACCAACCCAGTGATGAAGGAGTAATGAGACCAATGTGTATTGTCTATTTATGCCTATAATAAACTTTTAAAAATTTAAAAATTAATTATTTATTGTATTTTGTTTTCATTATTACCAAAGCTAAAATATGAAACTTACACATTTACAATGAATCATTCAAATCTAAGCAACCAAAGAATGCTATAGAGGTTATATTAAAATTTCTTCATATTTTGATAAACCATTAAAATGCCAGATAAATCCATGGTAAAATATTACACATTTCAATAAACATATAAATTACAAACAAAATCCATCTTCAAATGATTAAGTAAGGCAAAGTAAAAAGCATGATGGCAAGGCTCATGAAATAAATCTACTTTTAAGGGCTAATAAAAGAATTTTGGACTTACTTTGTCACTAGTCAGAAAATTAAAAATACATATTAGGGACAAAAATATTAAATAAGATTGCTTAAATAGAGTCTAAGCCACTATCTCATAGATATATGCATATGAGCATACATATGCTAGCAAAATCATACATAATAAGAGAAAAAGAATGCTGCTATCCCTTTTAAAATTATATATTAGCAAGACAATAAGAGAAAGGCTAGTGCTATCTTTTGTTTCAAAATAAGTTAGCAAGATAATAAAACAAACAAATATTATCATTTCCAAACATACTGGCATAAGTAAGCATTTCTAAATAGGAGAGATTAAACTACAATCTCTAAATATAATACCATAGCTAACAAATATAAAGATCAATAAATACTACCTAATGATAAATATAGCTTTATTAATAGTATGTGATAAATAAGCATAAAATAAATAATAGAAACTTACATCTACTTATTTAGCTTATAGCATAATAATATATTATAAATAAATAATTTATATGTAAAAAGAGAAGTACATACTATTTTAAAATATACAACTATGATAAATTACTATTCTGTGAACGTTTAACTTAAAATATTTCAAAATATAGCATATAATATGAAAATAATATGCACCTGAAATAAAACATTGTATACAAAATCATAATACAAGTAAATTTATTTTTTCAATAAAGTATTTCAGCTTTCTTCTTTCAATAGTCATTATACTGGAATGTGAATAGGTAAATTTGGCAAACAAAGTCTTGTGGACAGCAAATAAATTTGATATAAAATGCAATATTTGTCAAATATCAAAATTTAGAATATAAAGTATGAAACATAAAAGTGTTTCCAGATATCTTTAATGACAATTTTAGAAATATTCTACCAAATAATAAATTAAATTTATGGCCACTCAACAAGAATCCACAAATTTAAATTATGATATCTGTTTATTAAGTTGCAATAAAGAGTTCACTAGTATTTAAGTCTTCAAATTAATCTATCATTCAAAGTATCCTAACTTGTAATAATAATGTGAATATTTTATAGTAGAATATTTCTGTTAAATCATATTCATCCAACATTATCAAGTATTTGCAGGAGAAAAATACTTATTTTTAAATGTCATATTTAGGACCACAATTGTCTTTATAGTAACATCCAGGAAAGAAAATAGAGCTTCCATGTTTTATAATATTGCAAACATTTATAAAATAAAATACAGAAAAATTTAAATTCATGAAATATAATATCATTTTTGTGAGTACGTTTTATATTTTCTTTTATAAAATGAATAACTTCTAATTCTTTATAACAGTTATTAAATAGTTTATTGCAAATAAATTTTTTATTACCCCTACATTGAAAGAAAAATGATTCCTTTATCTCAAGGGGAAAACAGTTATAATAATTAAATTTATGCCATTTTTCAGTTAACAACAATATTTCTTTTATTATAATAACACAAATTTTTCACTTAAAAATATCATTACAATAAAATTAAACATCTTTTGTAGACATAAAATAATTTTGTATACATATAAAACATACTCATCACAACACAATATAGACTCTGTTCTATCAATTAAAAATTCATTACCATAAATAAATAAATTTTAGATAATCTTTGATATATGAGTGGTTAAATAAATATCAGGAAATTATTGATATTTTTAATAACATCATATGGCCACTAAAATTGTAAATATTAATTTGTGACAAACTTACATTTAAGATAGATGTTCAAATATACCTTTAAATGGACAATAACTCATGTCATTGCAGTGATAATAATAGTAATAATTTTTGAAGTCTCCCAGTGTAAAAATTTTGAAATATAATATTTTAATCATTATAATAATTAAATAGTATTAGTAATAAAGCTGACAGTTATGAAGAATTTAGTTTTTTGAAGTTTAATTTCATAGAAGTGTGCCCAGATATAACTTTAGCCTAACATACTTAAGCTCTAAACAAATAGAATGTAAAGAAAATTATACTTTTAAAATTTAAAACACAACTGCTACAAAGTAAACAATTGAAGTGAAGTGAGAAGAATGTAGTTAGATATCAGTTTCACTTGTTTATACTAGATATATGACCAGTTTACATGACTTTAATATTTTAACCTATAACCTGTTTCCTGATTAGTTTGAAACCCTGATATAATGTAACTAGGGCAGGATGTTAAAAAATGTAATAAATTAATATTCAATTTTTAAAATAAATCAACTTTTGTCTTGATAAATAAAAATTAATTAAAAATACTTCCTGGTTGCCAACAAAATAATTACTTAAAATTACAGACACCATGATAAAATAAAATATATCATGAAATTGACATTGTATTAAACAAATTAAAACAACTATTACAGATAACATTTAATATATTTATATATCATTATTTAAATATAGAATAGTTCCTCAGAATATACATTTTAAAACTATCTTTAAGAATATTTTAACATAAATAAGGTTAAAATAAATATAATATTCTTTCAATCATTCAACATCCATTTATTTATTGCTTTTAAAAATATTATCTTTAATTATTAACTTTATTAAACATTTTTCATACAAATAAATTTAAAATATTTAACTAGAATATTATATGTTTAAACTTAAAATGAATTAAAATATTATAGCTTTAATTTAAGTACAAACAAATTAAAATATAGGGCTTGAACTTTGTTTCTTAATTATAAAAATTAAAATGAGTTATTTTGAAATATTTTAACAGTTAAATTAGAAATAAGTTAATATTATTAACTTGAAAATGCATTATATATCATTCCCTCTTTTCTTCCAAGGCATAAGCTTGTGGTTAAGACCTGTAGAGGTCCCTACCTTCACATTTTCATGCACATATTCTTGAGGTTTACAGCCTTAGTAAATATTATTAACAGAAATTAAAGATTTGAAGATTTTAGTATCATAAATGCTTGTTTAATTTAAAACTATTAACATTTAAGCAGTATAAATTCTAATTTATAGCTGTACAATCTGTAAAAATGCTGATACAAAGCTTTCTATACAAAAAATTGTGGCTTTATGAAGCATTAATAAAAATCTATTAATGACAGAATTAAACTATATAATTTTTTTAGATATCTTGGCATGTAATTTAGTATGGCATTTAGCTTCAGACAAAGCTAAAGGTCACAATTTTATGGAAGTTATAAGGAAAAGAAAGTTTAAATATCACTAACTTTAATTAGCACACAAAAAACAATACATTAGAAAAAATACTTCATCAACATTACCATATGACCAAATACCATCAATTTCATTTTATATTGAAGTTATTAATTTATTTACTATAAAAGACAATCATTTATTTATTTTTTCCACTGGAGACAAAATTTAGGTTATACCATGTACATACATTGTACTATTACCTCTAAATTAAATTACTAATTATATAAAACTGTTTGATAAGTGCAGCTTTTCATTTTGTAATTAATTTTAATATTAATCATTATTTTAATAATAATATATGACTTTAATGAGATATGTTTTACAAAGAAAATTAACTTTATCTTGCATCTAATTTTAGTACCAAATAACACTATCATACTAACATCAAATTGGTTAAATGAGAATTGTTCCTTAAAAACAGTTTTTTTCTTCCACTTTTATCAATATTTGAAAAATTAAACAAAACAAACTTTTTAAAAATACATTAATTAAGTCAAACAAACTCGATGATTTCTTAGAATTAACTTTTATCCTTACTATTAAACCCTTTAGTAATTGATAATTTTCTATCAATATCAAATAAATCAAACAAAATAGCCTATTCAGAACTAGTCTTTATTTTACAATTTATCCAACTGATGATTGATAATTTTCTATTATTATCAAATAAATAAAAAAATGCATTTCTATGGAATAACTTTCATTTTACAATGAATTTAATTACTTATCAATAATTTTCTATCAATATTAACGGAGTCAAACAAAATAAATTCTTTCAGCCTTGATTTCAACCTACAATTTATGCTTGCATTGGTTAACAGTTTCCTATTAACTTGACACTGAATAAATACAATTGATTTATTTGAACTGACTTTCATTTTGCAATTAATTTTTGTATTTACTGATAATTTCCTATCAACATTGAAGGAATTAAATATAATATTCTTTTTAGTAACATTTTTTATTCTGAAATTAATTTTAGTATTGGTGAATATTTTATCCACACCAATTTGAGAATATAGGGGAGGAAATACTTTTTACTGAAGTATTAGTTTCCACAATTGGATCTATTTGTTCCTCTTTTATATCTAGTGTTATCTTTTTTTTAAGAATTTGAGATTATTTCACATTCTACATCTAATACTTTAATCTCTTGAACTATTTCTAATTCATTTAATTGTTGCTCTTGCTACTCTTTTGACTTGGACCACCCTACTTTTCTGAGGGTATTATTGTTTTAATTAGAGGTTCATTTTCATCTTTTTGAGAGTCTGTTACCTCTAGTATTGGGGTGTTTAACATTTAATGCTTTAATAGCTTCAATTGCTCCTGACTCTTTTAACTGCTGTTTTAGGACTCTTCTGAACTATCAGAACTATTTTCTAAGACAGACTCTATCACAATTTGAGGATTTACTAGGTCCAATATTTTACTCTCTAAAACTACCTTAAACTCTTTTGATTAATACTCTCATGACTCTTTTGAACTAACTGAATCAGTTTTTAAGGCAAGTAATACTTCAATTTTTGGATTTATTTTCTCTTCTTGAAAATTTTTTATGTTTATAACTAGAATTTTTACAAAATTTATGACAGATTCTTGTGAATTAACTAAATTACTTTATGGTGTTGTTTTAATCTCAATTTGGGGTTTAACTATCTCTAATGCTTTATTTACTTGTAATGTTTCTAATTCTATTAAATTCTTATTCAGAGATTCTTCTATTTCCATAACTGGAATGTCTGAATACTCTGACATAAGTTAACATCTTCCATATTTTTTCAAAAGATTATTTATTCTTCTTTCAAGATCTAATAGATTTATAAAAAATAATCTCTCATTTTTTGCTTATATTTAAAAAAAACTTTTTTTTCAGATGCTATCATTTCTTTACTATCATTACTAAGAAATTCCTTCATAGAGTTCATTTCCTGTATCAATATTTGAAGTTTATCATGTTAAGATTTAGGGAATGACATGACTTGGGTCCCTCCTGAATACTCATGATTATTTCTTTAAATCCCAACACTAATAACATTATAGTAATCTGTTAAAATTTTAATGCTTCACTATCAAAATTTATTTATATAGCTAGTTATCCAGGCACACAGATCCAAACATCAATCATAAAAGCACTTAAAATCTCCATAAGGACCATCTCAAGGATTAGCAACTTTACTTACTCTTAACACTAAAATAGACCATCTTATAAGATAGATTCATATCCTAATCCACACAAATCTTAAAATATTTTATTTTTAAAACTGTTATAATTTCAAAATATAATATTAATTAAGAGTGCATGCCACTTTATGTTTATAAAATATTTTAAAATATCAATTAGTAGTAATAAGCAATTAAATCTATATTAAACAGATTGCAAAATTATAATGGGATCATGGTATAATTGATCAAATGATCAAATTTCATTATAAAAATACATAAATCAATGTATTACAATTATTATTTTGAAATAAAAATTTGATCATTACAATAAATTATAACTATTAAAACAACTTATGGATGTTACAACTAATCAATAGTCATTTTTGTTGGCTGATTATATATCATCAGGATCACATTAGTTGGCAGTTATATTATGTAATTGGGCCCCTTTACTTAAGAGATTATATCATGTAATTGAGCCCCACATTCAGGCACCATAGTGCAACCTATGAAAGATGGTCTAATAAAATGAACAGTGGTAACCACAATGATGCACAATGTATAAGCTAAAATGTCATTTGATAGTTAAGCACAGTAGGTTTATAATATAAATGCCATATGCTACAATAAGAAGACATAAATAGGAACAAGCATTTATAATAAAATATAATAAATACAAAGCAACATTACTAATAATTCAAGAAAAGGAGAAATGTCAACTCATTCTAGCACACATAAAAGATTTTTAATATTGTGAGCCTAGGCCATTGAGGTTACATTTAAATTTCTTTCTTCTACAAATGACTACTACAAGTACCACTTAATCTATTTTCCAATAATCTCTTTGCTTTGGTCAATGAAAACATAATTTAATTCATATAAAATTTAGAAATATTCTTTTTAAATTCTATTCCATTTAAGATTCCTTTTTTGAATGTAAGTTCTTCATTATCAAAATAAATTTAAAAAATATGATTTATGAAACAAATCAAGGTATCTCATGGTAATTGATTTTATTTTAATCATAAAATAAATTATTTTTGATTCTTTAAATCTATTCAATGTTGGATACAATTTTATTTAACAAAATAAATAAAACATACACCTCCTAAGTTAATGTCTTATCACAATTATGATACTAACAATAGTATTGCTAACTTACAGAAAATAAAACATAATCTCTTAATTTTAGAACAAGATAATAAATCTAGGATTAAGCTCAGATGTTTATAATGGGGAAATGTTTTTATAGTCATTCTAAATATACTAGAATAAATCTAGTTAAATATCTTTAAAATATGAACTCAATTCTTGGAAAATTAATTTTGTCATAGAATAATAAATATGATCTTAAAACATGAAAATGTTTTTAAAATAAATATCTACAGTGATTTGAAATAAGCAAAACAAATTAGTTAAAGTGATCCAAAGTGATAAATTAAATTATAATTCTTTATGAAGTAAAATATATTGGTTCTCAGATGTTCTACTAGTGCTTAAATAATTCAGTAAAATGACTCTTATTAGTTTAAATGTTTGTGTACTCTTTTAGCAAATACACATATTTTTTAAGTATTTATATTTCTGGTCAGTATGTAGAATGATTTTTGGTTAATAAGTGGGATAATGTAAACAAATGACTATGAAAAGTGTCTTAAATAATAAAAACAAACATTTATTCTACAGAAAAACAAATACACAATTACAAATATGCCATATTTAGAGTCCACATAGCCAAAGACTTTTACAATGTTATTTCCCCAAAATTTATGACAGAAGTATTAAAAATTTACATCATGTTTTATATAAAAAATTAAATTGGATTAAGCAAAATTATCCACAGATTAAAATAAAAATTTTATGGTTTAATTATCAAAACATTTTCATTTATCAATGCATTCATGCAATGATAATAACCTTTATATACATAGTATTTTTATGAATATTAACATCATCATCATCATCATCATCATCATCATCATCATCATAATAATAATAATAATAATAATTATAGTTTATCAATACAGAAATAAAAAATGATAAGACAGATGTATACTGTCTATTTATGTCAATAATAAACTTTTAAAAAATTTAAAATTAATTATTTATCATATTTTGTCTTCATTATTAGCAAATCTTAAATACAAGACTTACACATGTACAAGGAAGCATTCACATCTAAGCTAATCAAAAATGCTGTAGAGGTAAGAGTGAAATTCCTTAATAACTTGATAAAACCATTAAAATTCCATATAAACCATGGTAAAATATTACACATGCTTTACTAAACATACTATAAACTACCAACAAAATCCATCTTCAAATGATTAAGTAAGGCAAAGTAAAAAGTATGATGGCATAGCTCATAAAATTAAACTTACTTTTGATGACTAATAAAAAGATCTAGGACTTTGTCACTAGTCAGAAAAAATAATAACATTGCACAAAAGGGACAAAAATATTAAATAAGATTGCCTTAAATAAAAGGAGCCTAAGCTATTATTTCCAAAATATATTCATATGAGCATATGTATGCTAGCAAGACAATACAAAATAAGAGAGAGAGAGAGAGAGAGAGAGAGAGAGAGAGAGAGAGAGAGAGAGAGAGAGAGAGAGAGAGAGAGAGAGAGAGAGAGAGAGAGAGAGAGAGAGAGAGAAAATACTACTATCCCTTTTAAAAATATACTGGTAAGACAATAAGAGAACATCTAATGCTACTAGCTGTTTTAAAAATAAGTTAGTAGGATGATAAGAGAAAGATATTAATGAGACAATCTCAAAACATGCTGACATAAATAAGAGAGACTAAGATGCATCTCTAAATATATTACCACAGCTAACTAATGTGAAACTCAATAAATAGTAATAACTAATGGAAAATATGGTTCCATTAACTCTAGGCAATAAATAAGAATAAAATAAATAGTAGAAACATACATTTACTTACTCAGCTTACAGCATAGCAATATATCTTTATAAACAATTAATTCATATGTAAAAAGTAACACACATACTAGTTTAAAATATAAAACTATGATAAATTACTATTCTAAGAATTTTAACTTAAAATATTTCAAAATATAGCATATAATATGAAAATAATATGCACCTGAAATAGAACATGGTATATAAAATCGTAACACATGTAAATTTAACTGTTTATCAATAAATTAAATTAAAATCTTTCTGTTTTCAATAACCATTATATGGGAATGCGAATAGGTAAATTTTAAAAACAAAGTCATGTGACAGCAAATATATTCAACATAAAACCTAATATAATTCAAATATCAAAAATTAAAATATAAACTATGAAACATGAAAGCATATCCACATTTCTTTACTGACAACTTCAGAAAACATGCTAGTAAAAATACATTAAATTTATGACCATTCAAACAAGGTTCCATGAATTTAAATTATGATATTGATTTATTTAACTGCAATTAATTTTTTACTGACATGTAAATTCAAGTTTTCAAATTAATCCATCATAGTGTATTCTAATTTGTAATAATAATGTGAACATTATATAGTAAAATACTTGTGTTAAATCATATTCATCCAACAATATCAAGTATATGCAGGAGAAAAATACTTATTTTTAAATGTTTATGGCCATAGTGGTCAGTATAGTAATGCATGGGCAGAAAAATAGAGCTCTCAAAGTTTTATAATATTGCAGGCATTTATAAAATAATTAAAATACAGGAAAATTATTTAAATTCATTAAAATATGATGTCATTTTTACAGATATATTCTATATTTTCTTTTACAAAATGAATAACTTTTAATTCTTCACAATATTTATTAAATAGTTTATTGCAAGTAAATTTTTTTTATTACTCCACATTGAAAAAAAAAAAGATTTCTTTCTTTCAAGGAGAGAAAAGTCACAATAATTAAATTCTTTTATACCATTTTTCAGTTAACATTTTAATGTTTTTATTAGAATAACAGCACTAATAAATTGTTCACTGAAGTAAAATATTATTATGACAAAATTAAACATGATCTTTTGTAGTCTTAAAATTATTTTGTAAATATTTTATAAAACATATATATCATAACAAAATATACTGTGAGTTAAAAGTTTCTACTAGAAATAAATAAGTTCTGGATATTTGATATAAAATGAATTTTAAATAAATATCAGGAAATTATTAATACTTTTAATAACATCATTATTGCCACTAAGAATTTTAAATATATTGTGGCAAACATAAATTTAAGGTTGATATTCAAATGTGACTTGAAATTGACAATAGCTCTTATGTTATTATAATGATAAAAACAGAAATAATTTTTGAGGTCTTCGAGTGTGAAAATTTTGAAAGGTAATATTTTAACATTATAATAATTAAATGGTATTACCAATAAAGTAGTAAGGTATGAAGAGTTTATTTTGTTGGAGTTTAAATTCAGACAAATGTGAACAGATATAAGCTTGACCTAACATACTTAAGATCTAAAAAAATAAAATTAAAAAAAAATTACACTTTTAAAACTTAAAATGCAATTGCTACAAATTAAACCATTGAAGTGAAGTGAAAAGAGTATGAAAAGATGTCAGTTTTACATGTTTATACTAGTAATCATGGGCCCATTTAACAAACTTTTAATTAATTTGTTAATCTTTAACCTCTTCATTAATTAGTTTGAATCCCTGATCTAATGTAACTTGTAAAGGTTGTCAGAGAAAAATCTAACTAAATAATATTCAATTTTTAAAATAAATCAACTTCTGTCTGCACAATTAAAAATTACTTTAAAACGTTTCCTGGTTGCCAACAAAATAATTACTTAAAATTATAGATATCAAGATAAAATAAAATATTATATAATGATATTTACATTGCATTAAAAAACAATTGTTAAACATTTATTGCATTTATTTATTTTTTTAAATCTTGACAAGTTTCTCAGAATACAAATTTTAAAACATATCTTTAAGAATATTGTAATTATAAATTTATTAAACGCACATTGATTACGTAAGTAATATTTACTGAGGCTATAACCTCGGGAATATGTGTGTAAAATGCGATAGTAGGATCCCCCTCTTTTCTTCCATAGCGTAAGCTTGTGGTTAAACACCTGTAGAGGTCCCTACTATCGCATTTTACACGCATATTCTCGAGGTTATAGCCTCAGTAAATATTACTTTAAGAATATTGTAAAATAAATAATGTTAAAATAAATATATTTATTTATTTATTCATTCAATATTCATTTAGGTATTGCTTTAAATTTTTTTATCTTTAATTGTTATCTTTAGTAAGCTCTCTATATACAAATAACTTTAGAATATTTAACTAGAATAGTATGTGTTAAAACTAAAATGTATTAAAATAATATAACTTTAATTTAAGTACCAGAAAACCGATATATAGGATTTGAATTTGTTTTCTTAATCATATAAATATATTAAATTTAAGCGTAAACAGATAATATTATAATAACGTGAAAGCTAAACACCTTCAAATAGATAGCTTTAAAATGCCATTATTCCATCTGATTGGCTGTCACTTAAGCATTTTTAAAGCGTATCTGTTTGAAGCTGTTTAGCTTTCACGTTATTAATCATATAAATTAATTCAAGTTTTTTGAAACATTTTAACTGTTAAATTAAGCATAAATTAACATTATTAATCTAAAAACGTATTATTTATCATCTAAATTATGAGTCATTTAAAGATTTAAAACATTTAATATGACAAAAACTTATTTAAGTTTAAAGTATTATAATCTTAGCTGTGTGAATTTTATTTTATACCTGTGCAATCTATAAAAAATATAGATACAATCTTTTGTCTATATAAAAATTGTGGCATTATAAACCACTACTAAAAATCTATTAATGATAGAATTAAACTGATGTCTTGTCTCTTAATTTAACTTGACATCTAGCTTGTGACAAAGCTAATGATCGCATCATATATATATATATATATATGATGTTTTCCACCTAACTTTGTTTATTGTTTTTCTATAGTTTATTAATAGATAAATAAAGAAAACAACTCAAGGTCACATGTTTAATAAAGAAATCTGATATAAATTAATCATTTACTTGTTAAAATTTAAAAAAATTTTTTTTTAAAAATTACATGTTCAAAACTAGTGTTTAAAGATATAGACTGCATTGTTTGTGTTACTATAGAGATAGAAATGATTTCAGAAGGAAGAACACATAATTTCTTTCCTTTAGAAAAACTTGGCTTTAACATTGCCTTATTTTATAAAATTTTATAAATAATTTTGAACTAATAGCAAAGAAAATGTACTGTGGGTAAAACAACTTCAGAACAGGAAACAAAGGCTTTCTACTTTGTCTTATGTCTGGGGTTAGAACAAAATGAATTCCAACAAACATTATGCTGCTCACTATATATCTAAGATCTAAGATTACTAAAACTACTTGGATTGTAATATTGACAAAGGAAAATAATTGAATAAAATTCAGGGAATAAAATATCTATTGAGCTTACAATTGTGCATGCTAGCATGAAGGAAGATTCAAAAGGAACTGCTACAAGAGCAAAAAAATATCAAAGCTTTATATATGCCAATAGTAATAGACACTCAGATTTAAAAAAATCACTTATCAACAACAGTTATGAGTAAAATGTAATAATTATAAATTTTTCTTTTAAATTAATAATATTGATCACAGTGCAGTCTAGGCTTGTCATTCGATAATTTAAATAATAACAATCAAGTAAAGTAAAGGACCAATTAAAATATAAATAGTATTTGCATAACTTAGTTTGAATTATAAATAACTTTTATAAAAAATATTACTTGATTTTTATTCTTTTTACATGATAATAATATTAAAACTTTTCCATATATTCTTATTTTTATTTGTGTAAAAGAAAATTTATAGTTAACCCTTTCTTGACTATATGTATTTATAATTTTAATTATAAACTGTTTATCATATCTAATCATAGTCTGGTATCAGTGAATTATAAATGTACATTATATGATATTAATTGCTATTATAAATTATTTTTTACTTTAATCACCACAAATAAATTAATGTTTATCTTAATAAATTTATATTATTGTTGTCAATCTAGGTGTTGTATTTTATATCTCACTATCAAGTAAAACATTATTTAATAAATTTTATCTTTTTTTTCAAGCAAGAGTATTCAATATGGACCCATTTGCACTCTTTAAAAATTTATTAATCCATTATATGTGTAGATAAAAAAAATATTATAAAATTATTTGTGATCAACTAATTTACTTATTAGTTATATTTTAAATTAGCTGAATGTGACATTTACTCAGTATATTTAAAATGTTCACATAATTCAGATTTGAATGAAATTAATAGAGAAATAACTGACACATTTTTAAAAACTACAACAAAAATAGCTGATAAAAAAAAGTAGTAATCAACCAATAGAATTTCTATTGAGACTAGAAAATATATGAAAAAAAAAAAAGAATTTGAAGATATATAAAAAATGATGCATTAAGAAAGATTGAGTATTTCAAAATTTGTAGAATGGTGGGGAAAAGAGTTGATAATGATATAAGAAAGTTTAATTGTGAACAAGCAAAGAAAATTATAAAAGAAAATATAGAAATCTCAAGAGTGTAAAGCAATATTTTGTTGTTGGTAGAAAACTTATATCTGCAATAAAAAAAGATGGAATCATTACTAAAACAGAGATGACATCATGAAATGTGTAAAAGAGTTCTATCAAAAATTATATAGTAATAAAGAACAAATATCTGCTACAAGTATTATACAGTTCAAATTGCCCAGAATTTTAAATAAAGAAGTGAGACATGCAATTAAATTTAAGAAGAAGTGAAAAGCTTCAGCTAATGATGTAATTATAATCAATATCTTAAAAGAAGCAGGTAACAAAATATAATTTTTTTTTGAAAAGTTATATACCAAATGACTAAATTATAAAGATGTGTCAGATTATTGTAAGAATGCAGTTTTAATATTAAAATTTAAAAAAGGTTCTAAATAAGATATTAAAAATTACAGAACAATCAGTGTTTTATCAGATTTATGAAACATTTTTACCAAGGTAATTATAACTACCAAAAGAACAAGCTGGATTTAAAAGTGGTTTGTATCCTTGAACATTTAAGTCATATCCAGTTTTAAAGCAAAAAAAAATATTCCTATGATTTTTTAAATGCTATGAATTAATTTTCATTCTTCAATAAATCATTGCCTCCTGGCTAACAGGTTTCTTTGGGCATAGTGACTTAGACATTCCTAACTCCAAGAAAGGAGAAGCCATAGTGCACCACAAAATTGTCCAGTTAATGAACTAATACTATTGCTTTTACCCCATCATTCTATCCTTTTAATAATCACATACTTTTAAAAACAAATAAATAAAAAATCATATGAAAAAACTGAGGGTCGCTGCCAAGATAGAGTGAAAGTTTAATCTGTTGAGTTTTATTTATGAACTTTTTAAATTGATGTCAGAGACACTATTGCAACACTCCATATGAACTCTTTGGTCAATTTTAGCCAGTATCCCATAAATAAAAATCGTATTCCATAAAATAATGACAAATAAAAATAAATATTTTATAATTGTTACATATAACATACAATATTTATGTTTTAAAATACAAATAGTTACTTTTACGCCAACGTGTAAGTAATTAAGATTATATTCTTTCGTACTACAATGGAAAAAAAAACTTTTTACACATATTTTTCAATACAATATTATATTAATAAAATAACAAATATACTTGAAACATTAAATATTTAGGTGAATTATTTGTTACCTACTATAGTGAATATTAATAAAAATATACATAAAAACAATAATTTAATTAATACTATAAAGTTTATTATTTACACATTCATTTTTAAAATAAATGAAGTCAATTCATAATCTTTATATACTACAGTTAATAATAAACATTTCTTTATCTCAATATTATGTGTTAAAAATAGCAGCACAGTGAAGTTCAGGTTAATATAGTCGCTATTAAAATCAAACCAAAAAATAAAATACAATTGATATTACACTACATATTGAAATTTGTTTCAAAGTTCAGTAGATGCAATATATATGTAAACAGACCACATATAAATAAAACACATATCAATAACAATCTCAATCTGCTATCAACATAATTTTCTTTTTCATTAAATATGGATACCCATCTTTATGGTCTAATATGTTTATATGGACACCAAAGATTGTACCTGACTAAAGAGAGTGAGATTATTAATACAAAGAAGTTTAAATAAAACTTCATTAAACTGGAAAATATAATCTGTTCTGAAATCAGACTAAATAATAGTCAATTATGAGTGTCAAACTGCACTAAAACTGTGTATTAATTAAATAATAAAGCTAATAATACTAAAGGCTAAATATATTTATAAACATACATACATGAAAGCAATCCATATCTAAGCATTAATAATATTAATAACAATTTCAATCTGCCATCAATACAACTTTCTTTTTCAATCTATAGTCTAATATGTTTATATGGACACTAAAGATTGCATTTTGATTAAAAAGAGTGGGATTTTTAATACATTTAAGTTTAAATAAATCTAATTAAACATGCAAATATGATTTTTTTCTGAAAGAAGACTAATAATTATGACTTTTAAATAAGGAAGCTTGAATGTCTGGGTTCAAATTTCTTCTAATTACATCTAGATTAAAAGTATATATAATATACTTGTATTTAAATATTGCTTAGATAATAAACTTTCCAGTATTTTAATTTTATATATATGGTTATTAACATTAGAGTTATAACCTATAGGGGATTAGTGCAATATAAGTCTAGACGAACAAATATGATTAACTGAAATACATTTTCGAATGTATTAACATAATTTTTCAGTAACCATTCCTATAAAATAAAACTCTAAGTATAATAATTTTTGAAATGTAAGGTCATTAGGGCAATAATAAAAAAGATTTAAAAAAAGGTAAAGCATAATGCCTAAGTAAACTAAATTATTAAAAGACATACATTTCACTAAATTCAAAGTCTGCATCAAAATATATATGAAACGTAATAATTTCTGACATAATAAAAAATATTAATAACTATGTAAGTATTTATTAAAGTATGCGTTAATAAGGTAGGTCTTTCTCTCTCTCTCTTTCTATCTATTTATCTATCTGTCTGTCTATCTATCTATCTATCTATCTATCTATCTATCTATCTATCTATCTATCTATCTATCTATCTATCTATCTATCTATCTATCTATCTATCTATCTATCTATCTATCTATCTATCTATCTATCTATCTATCTATCTATCTATCTATCTATCTATCTATCTATCTATCTATCTATCTATCTATCTATCCATCCATCCATCCACCCATCCACCCACCCATCCACCTATCTATCTATCTATCTATCTATCTATCTATCTATCTATCTATCTATCTATCTATCTATCTATCTATCTATCTATCTATCTATCTATCTATCTATCTATCTATCTATCTATCTATCTATCTATCTATCTATCTATCTATCTATCTATCTATCTATCTATCTATCTATCTATCTATCTATCTATCTATCTATCTATCTATCTATATACATTAGAAGGGACTTGAACTCAGACTTTCAAGCTTCCTACAACTATCGATTCCATCTTATACAACTGATACACATGACCACATACATGTGAAAAAGGTAACTAATCTCCAATATATGTATTTCATGCTGAATTAGTACAAAATAGACAATATACATTTATTTGGATATTATGTATAATCGACTAATATACCTAAAATATGTCTATAATCAATTAAAAACTTTTAGATTTTCAGTACACTCCCCTAAAGCTTATTATTAAATTATAAACCATCAGTTATAATTTTTTCATAACATCTCTTTTGATTATACATGTATTCCATGATTATATAAGCATTTCATCAGATGAATAAAACATTTAAAATCTCTGAACATTCACACAGAAATAATAATTTGACTTGCTATTTATATATCATAATTATGATACATTTGATTTAGAAGTTTAATTTCTTTTTTATCAATCAGACATATATATCTAAAATGTATAACCCATTGAAATAGTCATATTTTGTAATAGGTTGGGGTAATTTATATCCACATTATAACATCCAAACAAATAAAAATATAATGCTATAAATGTAATAAATTAATGCACTAGAAATATATCTACATCCAATCAAGTCTTTTAGATTGTCAATGCACTCCTCCAAACTTGTTATTAAATTATATGTGTAATATTTTTCAGATTAAGTTCTTTCACTATTTACGCATGTCATAAAACAACCTCCATTCATCAGATCTTTGAAACATCTAAACATACTCAGGTATTTTTATATTATCAACATCTGCATTTTTAGTTTTAATAAATATAGAAGTAAATAGAAATCATTCTTTATCAAGTCAAAACTTAATACATCTTTCTGAACCAGATATAGATATAAAATTGTTTACAAAAATCATATATATATATATTACTATTTATAAATAATGTTATATTACATATTCAATAGACAGGGTATGAGCACAGACTTTCACATGACCCACCACTCTCCACACTATCTCCTAATACTGATACACCTGAACACACATATGTCGAAAAGATAAATAATCACCAATATACGTATTTCATGCTAAACCAGCAATCATCAGTTGGTCTAGATTATCATCTCTACACATATCCTGTCTATTACATATATAGACACAGGTATATATAAGCCTGTGTATTTCATCTATTACATATTACATATTCAATGTTTTAATTTTTTAACACACACAGTAAACCCTTATATAATTTATAAACTCAACTTATTGATTTTATATTTGAAATATATGATTAAATAAGTTGAAAAAACTAAAATTACTCTGGCTGTAAAGCACTGCAATTGTTAATTAATGCACTCCAGAAATGCAGGGTGTGTAGCTTTAATTGACATATTACACATTAAATAATTCAGAACAACTGTGAAAACATGTGGAAGCTCTGCAATTCATTTCAAAGATAGATATTAATCAAATAAGTCTCTTTAATTAGCCAATATTAGCATACAATTGTTACCATTGTCGTAACAATATGATTAAAATATCAAATAATAAATAAATTCTTAAAAATTAATATTTCAATTCTTGTATTCCAAAAGACAATAAAAATTTTTCCTTCCATCTGTCTAAATTATTATTATTATTATTATTATTATTATTATTATTATTATTATTATTATTATTATTATTAATTATTATTATTATTATTATTATTATTATTATTATTATTATTATTATTATTATTATTATTATTATTATTATTATATAAGAAATTGCCTCTAGATTTAATTATGATAATATTTTTCAGATTCTTATGTTACATAGAATGGACAAAGAATAGTCCAAAATAAATACAATCAGCAAATATATCTTCTTTGTAGTTTTAATTCACTAATCATTTTTAAATTTTGTCAGTCATCAAATTTTTGTCTTTGAATTTCAGTGCAACTCCATATTTAGTATATTATTCTGCCAAGAAAAAAATGCCATTTTAGTGAAACCATTAATAATAAGATTATTATCAGAAAGCAATTGTGATTTATCATAATAAAGATCAATTTTTTTTCAAAAATGATTGGAATCAAATCTATGTTTTAAAGCAACTACCATTTTAGCCACAGAGCACAGTAATCTATGATTTGTTTACCTATCTGAACTTACAGTATCTTGTGTAATATGAATTTCTCTTGTACTTTGAGTTCTAATTATAATATGATCTATTAAATGTCATGCAGATATGTCTAAAAAAAATTATAATGATTTTTTTGCCTAAACAAAGTATTTATGATTGTCTATATATGTTATGCAGAATTTAATATCAGCAAATCATTTTAGTTTAGTCAAAATCTATAATTTGTACCAAAATTCACATTAAATTTATTTAAAAAGACAAAATTTACCTTTTAATGACTTGGCATGAAATATTGCTATTCCGCAAAGAATAAAAACTTTCTTTTTCTAAATTCTTAAAATCTACTGTTGATCATTTAGATTGAGGAATTCCAAGAATAGAAGAAATTGCTGAGTATTCTCTTTTTGTTGGGTTATTTGTCTTTATCTCTACTAGACGAATTTCCCTAAGGTCAAATGTATTAATTTACATGACAATGTCCTAGATACAAGTGTTATTTTTATTCATGATTTGAAAATTTCTTCATCATGTAAAGTTCACACATTTCATTTGTCTATATTTAAAAAAAAATATAATACTTATCATTAAAACTACCACCATCCTCCTATTTTAACACTAATAATAATTTTTATCACTTTCATTAGTAATCTTCCAGGGATGGTAATTCAGACAGATAGTAAAACAGGCTATTTTTAGCTCACATTTTCTAGTCCCATTCCATTATTAGAGTAAACAGAAAGATTCCTAAGTTTCAGTTTTCTAAATGTACAACTATTATTCTTGCTAAAAATCGTATCTCAAATTCAGTTCTAACTGATTTATTAGTGATTAAATTGCCTCAAGAAAAAATAACAAGTAGACTGCAAGCTAACTAAATCTGGCTTTCTTAAATATTTAAAAGGGTTGATGTCAAAAAAAAATTGGAGTCAGAATTTCTGCATGCGTAGCTAGAGGAGGAAAGTATGGTTGTGCCAATACACATCTCATTTTCACAATGAATACAGGGTCATAACCAATGACAGAGTTTCATGATGATTAAGCAAATTTGAGTGGAGACAGAAAATTTTTTTTATTGAAAACTGTATTTAGATTTTCATGAAACAACATATCATTTTACAAGACAGAGGGAATATTCTTCCTTAAATGCTGTTCACTTGTACACATATCTAACTTTTTATCTGAAGATCATTCTGCTATTCAGCATCTTTGAAGGCCATCTGCAGTCTGACTATAATATCTGATAAATGAATATTACATAAAACTAGAAAAATGGTTATAAAAATGAATGTAATGATATAAAAAAAACAAAGCAAAGATAAAGGACTTATTTTATATACACAAAACAAAACACAATGCAAACTTCTTTGTAAATCTTGATTTATTATATGAACTGTAATAACATATAAAACATACTCCATTTTGATTATATTTTTTTATAGTCTTTATCAAGAAACAATTAAAAAAATACATAAATAAAACAATAAAAATAAATAATATTCCACAATAATCGAATGCATATAACAAATACAAATAACTCTTACCTTAAAACTTTTCGAACAAACAAACTTAAATTTCTATTACATTCATTTCTTAAATACATTTTTTAAAATACCCCACTTCCATAATTATTTAATTAAAACAATCTATTATTTTCTTTTTTTTTCAATTAACAACCTATTCATTACAGGTTTCATTTCATTAATATAAATTCCTTCTTTTATAATTCTTTCATAATGTGATCTAATATATTCTAATGATTGAATTTTAGTATCTTTATGTTTAAATTTACTTATATGATCATCCAGCTTTATAACTTCTAAATTATTAAGATCATTATCATTATTAATTAACAAATTTAAACTTTTTTTTATAAACAGGACAAATAATAACATTATATTTGTTATTAATCATATTAAATAATTTCCTAATTTTAACAAACAATCCTTTTAAAACATTTAAACCAACATAAATTCTATTACTATTCTTATTATCATTCTACAAAACAAACCATTGATATAATACCTAGGATAATCATTTATCAAACATTCATATTTTATCATATTAATTTCACTTTTCAATAAATGATTTGATCATAGCTAAATTGCCCTATGAATCTTATTATTAATGACATTTATTTCACAATTATCATCAATATCTGAAAAACAATTATTTAATAGGCCAACAAATGTTTTTTCTTTAAACAGAAGGGTACCAATTTAGAGTATTCTCATGGCCGTTTTGAATTCTAAAGACTGCCAACACCACTCCTGACACATACAAGTTGTAAATGATATAGAATAATCCACACATGCATATGATATGACCATTTATTACAAAATCATAATTTATATCAATAATTAAAAAATTGAAGGCCAAATTTCATAAGGACCTCACATGGTCAAGTATAGATCTGATATCTACTTTAGAAGATCAAATGTGAACAATGCTATTTTTTCTTATCTCCATTTTATTTTTCTAACTATATGTAACAAAGGAAGCATGTAACATCACAGTTTCTTTGTGATAAGAAAAAATCTGATTAATTATAAAATTAATATGCTTCATTTCAACATGTGATTATAAGTATATATTATAATAAAATTCTTATTTTAGAAGTTATAAGCTTTTAGCATTTCAAAATTATAAGCTTGGTTTGATCAATTTTGTGTTATTTCAACATGTGGTTATAGGCATATATTATAATAAATTTCCTATTTTAGAAGTTATAAGCTTTTAGTATTTCAAAATTATAAGCTTACTGTAAATTTGTTTATATTATTTCAACATGTAGTTATAAGTATATATTGAAATAAAATTTGTATTTAAGAAATTATAAGGTTTTAGTATTTCAAAATTATAAGCTTTATTTGATCAATTTTATGTTATTTCAACATGTGGCCACAGGCATATATTGTAATAAAATTGATATTTTAGAAGTTAGAGTTTACTATTTTGAAATTATAAACCTAGTTTGATCAGACTTCAGCATTTTTTGGATGATATTTTGTATCTTTGAAAACATCTTTCCCTCTCGCCACATATTTTGGTGCTTCCCACAGTCATTATTGTAATAAAATTTGTATTTTAGAAATTATAAGCTTTTAGTATTTAGACTGCATTCACTGCCATTTTGAATTTAAGGACCACCCAAAAACACTGTTGACACATCCAAGTGATCCCCACTTGGATTATTCAATGTTCTTTTTGGCTTGGATGTGTCAATGGTAGTTTGGGGCAATTCTTAGAATTCAAAATGGCAGTGACCACAGATTAAATCAGCATAAACAGAAGTTTCAATTACTTCCCTATTATTATTACTTATTTTTTAAATTCTAACATCCACCTATTCAGTAATATTAACTTTACCCTTTTTCATAGTAAATTTAATTTTATCCTCTTTACTATTAATATATTTCAAAAAAATATCTGCTTTCATCATATATTCATTAAACACCAAAAAATAATCATCCACATATTTATATAAAAATTGGCCTATTACTATTATAAACCAAATATTTGTTTTCAAAATTATATGCATATACACCTCTGCTAAAAACAATTTTTTGAAATATATTAATAGTAAAGAAGATAAAATTATATTTATTATGGAAAAAGAAACTGTTAATGTTATTGAATATATGGATGTTAGAATTAAAATAACTAATTAATAACAATAGTTAATAATTGATACTTATGTTTATAAAAAAATAAAAATTTTGGTCTATTAAATAATTGGTTTTCAGATATTGATAATAATTATAAAATAAATATTATTAATGATAGAATTTATAGAGCAATTAAATTATATTCAAATAAAGATTTATTTAAAAGTGAAATTAATATAATAAATTATGAATGTTTTATAAAAGATTATCCTAGGATTGTTATTAATGGTTTATTGTGTAATAAAAATATTGAAAAAGTAAATAATAGGATAAGATTAAACAAGAATGATAATAAGAATAGTAATATAATTTATGTTAGTTTTACTGTTTCAAAAAGTTTATTTGTAAAAATTAGGAAATTATTTAATATGATTAATAAAAAATATAATGTTATTTGTCCTGTTTATAAAAAGAAAAAAAGTTTTAATTTATTAATTAATAATGATAATGATTATAATAATTTAGAAGTATTAATTCGTTTAAACTATAAAATGTTTAGATTGTTTAAATGATAATAAAGAAATTTCATATCCTGGAACTACAAAGAATGAATTGGCAACAAGGTTAAACCAACATTTAAATGATAAAAATTGTGCAGCTAATGGTCATATGAATAAATTTAAACATAAAAGTTTTAAAATAGAATCATTAGAATATATTAGAGCATATTATAAAAGAATTATAAAAGAAGGGATTTATATTAATGAAATGAAACCTGTAAGGAATAGGTTGTTAATTAAGAAAAAAAAAGATTGTTTTAATTAAATAGTTATGGGGAGTTATTATAAGAAAGATTTTTAAGACCCAAATGTAATGAAAATTTAAGTTTGTTTGTTAGAGAAGAGTGTTTGAAAGGTTTGTTAAGAGTTAAGTAGAGTTATTTGCGTTTGTTATATATATATATATATATATATATATATATATATATATATATATATATATATATATATATATATATATTAATAGGATTATTGTGGAATATTTGCATTTATATTTAATGTTTTATTTATGTATTTTTCTTTTTAGTTATTAAACAGGCAAAAACTTTCCATACAGTAGTGCCACCCTGTGCTAACCAGAGTAATCAATGGATGCCGGAAGGCTTGTGCATAAAATCCCTATATAGTGCCTACTCATCCAATATTGCCAGACTAGTTTCTGGATTGTGGCCTTCATCAGTGAGGAGCCTTGGATTTGAGAGCACTGCACCTATATCTTAGAATCTAATGCAACCCTCCAGCAACCACCTTTTATCTCTACTTAACTACAAAACTATGAGAATGAAATTTTCAATCTAAGCTCTATAGCTTATATAGTTATATGGGTTTTAACTTAATTCAGCACCCATAGATTTTGGTGACTTTGATTCTTGAAAATATTATAAGTAAAGATAAAAGGTGATTGCTGGAGGGCTGCATTAGATCCTAAGATCTAGGTGCAGTGCTCTCAAATCCAAGGCTCCTCACTGATGAAGGCTACAAGCTAGAAACTAGTCTGGGGATATTGGATGAGTAGGCACTAGATAGGGATTTTATGCACAAGCCTTCTGGCATCCATTGATTACTCTGGTTAGCACAGGGTGGCACTACTGTAGGGAGAGTTTTTTCCGGTTTAGTAACAGTTATGTGCTAGCATAAGAGATGGTGATCATGTGATATTTAGTGGTTTAACTTTTTAGCTATTCCTTGATAAAGACTATAAAAGAATATAGTTGAAACATTGGAGTATATTTTTGTACTTTATTATAGTTCATATAATAAAATCAAGATTTATAAAGAAGTTTGCATTGTGGTTTGTTTTGTATATGTAATAAAATTAATGGGCTATATTTAAAATAGAAGAGTGTGTTTGTTTATTATTGATTTAATTTATTTACCTTATTTTATATTAAAATACACATTTTAAGTGATAAAAACAAGACCACAGAATTAATTCAATTGAATCAAAAAATTGTGAGTTATTGATATAAAAAAGAAGAATTTATATAAATATTTATATAATAAAAGTATTTTATCTATGACCAGTTTAGACAAGAAAAAAATAGATTGTACAATAATTGATGATATGATTGTAAATAAGGCATAAACAATAGACTGAAATTTCAATTGAATTATACAAAAATGTAGGTGTATGATAAAATTAGTTGCCACATAATGTAATTTATATCTCAGAGTAACTGGACAACATTTTTTAAGGTTACATTAAGAATTTTATAATAAGTAGCAGGCCAGAAAACATGAGTTGAGAAAAAATGAACCTTATGTAAATGTTGTAACTTAGTAAAATGTCAATAAAGTAATTCAATACAGATATATTAATGATGAAAAAAATTATTGAAATTTATGTTACTGCTCTAAAATTAAGATGTTAATATATATATATTGAATTAAATATTTCTATGGATTGGTATTATAATAAAGAATAGAAATAAAGAAATTACATTCATATAAACAGAGATAATATTATTTTAGCTTTTAATCTCATTATCACATAGTAGCTCTTTTGTGAAGTTTTTAGTTGAAATAAAAGGGCTCCTTTTATTTCAGCAAAACACTCCAACAAAAGGGCTGCTATAGATTAATGAGACACTTTGTTTAGCCTCAAAGATTATCATTTAGTATTAATTAATAATTTTATGGCATAAATATGTTAATTCTGTTTACATATATGTAGTCTTCTCATTTCGATTTTCAAATATATATATATATATATATATATATATATATATATATATATATATATATATATATATATATATATATATATTTAAATACATATATATTCTCTATACTAAACTTAATGTAATTAAAAAAAACCTGAACTCAGACTTTCAAACACCCCACAACTATCCAAATTCATCTTATATAACTGATACATATAACCACATACACAGCATGAAAAGATCAATGATCTCCAATATACATATTTTGTGCTGAATTAACACTCACCAGTTGGTACAGATCACTATCACCAACAGATATATACAATCACTGCTCAGTTTATATTAAAATAGTAAATCTTCAAACTTTAATGGATGAGCTTTAATCTTCTCCACCTCTTCAGCCCTTCCACATTATTAAAAATCTGAGATGAAATGCTCAATGCCTTTGACTTAATGTCAATATGGCTATGACAATAAATATTGACATTATCAAGGGATTTGAGCAATTTTATTCTTGGATTTTTATTAATATGGATGACTAAAAAGTTGAAGAATAGAGAAAATTGAAGCCTGTCCATTAATGTTTGAAGATTTGCTATCTATGATCGGACCAACTGATGAGAGCTGATTCAACACAAAATATGTATATTGGAGATCATTGATCTTTTTCACATATATTTGGTCATATGTATAAGATAAATTGGATAGCTGTGGGGTGTTTAAAAGTCTGAGTTCAAGTCCCTTATATATATATATAAATCAAATGGCTTTATTGCTTTGAAGTTCATATGAAGTTCAAGCATAAGAAATAGCAAAAATGATATCAATCCAAGGACTTTACATTCCACATCTGACACTATCTACTGTACTAAATTAAACAAAATAGAATAAATTATGTCAAGGAGAGATAAGAAATGATAAATTATCATTGAAAATGATCAAGTGTTATCAAGTCAATGCAGTATAAAGTTTATTCTTTCAAACTTTACTCGAAATTTAACGTTTAATTACTATGAACATTAAATTTTTTAGTAGTAGATTATTATTTACAAAAATTGTATTTTTATATAAAATGAAAATAAATAAATAAAAGAGCAAACAAATGAGATTTTGCCTATTTTCTTACTATTTGCTAATATTTAAAATATATAGATTTAACTCAAGGCTCGTTTTCATAAAAAGTTCTGTAAATACTGAGACATCGTAAATGAGCTAATTTTTAATTTTATATATTTTATTTTAGAATAAGTTTGTTCATAAACATATACTACTAGAAATTGCTAGTATTTTGAAGTAATAATAAAATTTAGAAATAATAAAAAAGTTATTACTAAAATTTGATCAATTATTGGTGGTTTTTTTAATTGACAAAATGTTAATTTTTTTGTTTTTGATCAATATTCATAGCAATAACATAATGTAATGTATGCAATAGTAATAAATATTTATTTTAAAATAGTCAGCATTAGTATGTCATAGCATATTTTAAAACAATTAATCAATATTCCAAGAATTTTTTCACGAAATTTTATACATGTACTTGAATATTATTTTATAAACATAAATAAAATTACATAAAGATAATTAAGACTGCATGTAATATACAAGCTTTGAAAGTATTAAATTAAATTCCATAGTTTATAATCAGAAAGAATAACTTTAAAAATAATAAAACTGAATAAAAATGTAAAGTATAAGAATATTACAACAATAAGTTTGGTGCCATATTTAACTAAAAATTGCTGAGAGTAATGAATGAATATATATATATTGTTTATTAAGGAACAATTTTAGATTTAGTGGAGACTTTTAGAAATATAATTGGAAAAATAAAAAAAATATTATTGATATATTTATAGACCGAATTATTTCATGTATTGTTCATGATTGCTTTGGAGAATGTAGATTTAAAAATGAGATTATATATATATATATATATATATATATATAGATTTAAAAATGAGATTATATATATATATTAAGATAATAGTTATGTCCTCTGTAAGTTAAGCAAAAGACTTTGCTAAGATAAAACAGCTTTCAAAATAATAAAAAAAAACACATTAAGAGAGATTTCAGGCAGGAATGTAGTTTATCTTTTATTTAGTTTAATATCTAATGAGATGAATTGCTAATCAGAACTATTTTGATGAAGATGGAAATTAATTCTAAGATCTAAAAAAATATTGCATTTGTTTGCTTATGATTAAACAATACTTGCAAAGAATAAAAATCGACTTAAAAAAACCTTAAGTAGATTTAATAAAACTTGTAAAAAAATTGAAATAAAAATATCTAAGAAATTAAGAGTGACAGTAGTAAGTTACTTCAATCAAGTGTTAGATAGATAGTTGGTTAATGAAAGCACAACATTGTTTTGTGAATCATAAAAATTAGACTTATAAAAAGGCTTTTAATGTTTTTTGTTCAATTTTATGCAAATAAAATATTAAAAAACTTGGATATTTATAAAAAGATAAAAGAAATGAATATTGTTTTTGAAATGCAAATTTAATGATAAGTTAAAAGAATAACGTTATTAACATTAAAAACTTGGTAAGTGTAAATGTATATTTATTAAAAAAAATCCAGATAAAGGAAATTGAATTAAACATATACTTAGAAGCAAGGAAAATAAAATTATATTATAAAAAAATCCATGAAATATAATAGAAATAAAGTAGGAGAACAAAAAAGTTAATTCTTAAATAAAAGAAAAAAGAATTATGAGACTTTGAATTATAAAATTTTAGGTCTTGGTGAAAGTTGCCAAATAAATATGTAAAATTTGTCAGACTTGTAATCATGAACCCATTTACCTCAGATCAAAAACGAAACGCACCAGGGCTTTGTTTAACATCTCTAATAATTTTTTGTTAAATATTAACTTTTTTATCAAAAACTGAAAAAATTGCACAAGATTTTTTACCTATCATTGCTTATTATTGTCTTAGAAATTGCAAATGTTAATAAAGTAATAATTATCCTTCACATCTTACTAATTATAAAATATTATGAGCACACTAGATAAATTTTAGATTGCATTGTATATTTAGATAATGTCAATCATTTTCAAGAAGTCATTAATTGGAAAAAACATGGCAAATATTCTTGATGAATTTCCTGCTGCACTTAGAGTTATTTATCCAATCAACTCTTTTACTTGTCAATTGGAGATAGGATGAAAAAATATCACTCTTATAATACTGTCCTTTTTCAATGATTTCATTGACATTTCTTTTGAAACGTTAAAAATTAAGGTAAATCAAAATAGTTATAATTACAATTAAAATAAAAGCATTTCTTTTTTTTTTTGTCACTTTTATAAACTGTCTATGGCAAAAAAAGTTCAGTGCGATAGTAATAGTAATTTCCATAAATACACTGGCTAAATGCTTCTGTAAACAAGTTCATTTATATATCTAAATTAACGTACATGGTATTATCTTATTTGTTTCTGTCATATTGTATCTGCTTCTTATGCTTGTGCTATCAAAGAAAGAACATTTTTGCAAATAAATTGAAAACTATTTTTCACCGTTGTGTTACTTTTGTTTAAGTATCTCATCATTCCAAAAATATATTTTGCTATAGTTTGATTGGGAATTTAAATAAGAAATATTTAACATATCAAGAATATTTATTAACTTCATGGTTTGGTTTCTTTTTTGTGACATCTGATTTACCATGCAGAAATAAAACTTATTTTTAGCAGGCTACATATGATAATAGTTTCAAAGTAATTTTTAGTAATAACTTCAATTTATTTTTATTTTAAGAAACAAATTATTATTATTTTCTTCATGTGTTATAGTATTGGCCATGAAGCAAACCCGCTAACCCGGGCCAACTGCTTGTATGGCAGCTGTGCTGACCTCTCGACCACCAATGCTTGACAACAAATTTTTTTAAATGTAAAATATACATTTAGTTCATAAGAATTAGTAAATGTAATACAGTATATGCTCACACATATGCATTCATGTATGTATCTACCTTCCTAAACCATTATGTTATTTTTGAAAAACACAATATATATTTGTTTTTGAAAGTAATATTATGTAAATTCTTGATAAAATAAAGTTACTTATAATTTTATTTTAAATAGCATAAATCAAAATTTCCGGTACAAAACTTCAGTTGCTATTGTATAAGGATAATTATAATTTGATGTTTAGTAAAAGGGTAAAATGCTCATCTTTTATGCATAGTTTTTCTATAAAATTAAAAATATTAAATTCAGGTATAGAAAGTAATATTGTGATATGACTTTAGTTATTATGATATCACTTTGATTACTTGAGCTTATTTTTCTGTGTAATATATCAACAATATAGAGTCATCAATTTTTTCATTTGTTATCTTTACAGAATTCTAAAAAACTTTAGATGGTATGTATGCAGATTTTTATTAAATCCTATAGATAATTTACATTGGTTGTGTTTTAGAGTTTATTTTCTTGGCTAGTCTGAGTGAGTTGTGAATATGGGATAATTTTGATTTTTATATATATAATAACAAAAATAATAAATATAATGGTAATTCAAAAAACAAAATGGCAGCAAATGTCATCAACTCAAATGCCATGAACCCAAATTTTAATGATAGCATCTTGTTTATTAATTATATTCATTTTATTTCTATTTATTAAAATTGCCTCCTTAATTTTTCTTTTATTTTGGTTTCTCTCTTCATGAATAATCTTAAAACTTTCAATATCAAACTTAAATTTATATTTACATGACCTTTGATGATCCAAGAAAACGGAATCAGTCATTAAAGCATTGTTATTTTTACTTTTCACATGTTTATATAATAATTGCTTCAGTTTTCTTGGATCATGAAAGGTCATGTAAATATAAATTTAAGTTTGATATTGAAAATGTTAAGATTCTTTATGAAGAGAGAGACCATATAAAAGAAAAGTTAAGGAGGCAATTTTAATAAATAGAAATAAAATGAATGCTGCTAACGTTAAAATTGATAATTCATGGGATTTGAGTTGATGACACTTGCCTCCATTTTGTTTTTTGAATTTAATGGCAGTTAAAGCAGGTTAAGGAATTAATTAAAAGTACTTTGAAGGATTGAAAGACTGCATATAATAGTTAATTACCATTATATTTATTATTTTTATTGTTATTAAAATAGTTTTTAATTATCTGGCATTTTATTTGTATATATATACTTTGCAAAAAAAATGTATAATGTGTTTTGAATTTTAATTAAATTTAATAGTTAAATTATATTTTATATGTATTTTAGTTTTTAAATAAAATTTTAATACATTTTAATCTTGTGATTTTAAAATGTATCTATTATTTATTTATTTTTAGTCCCATGAAAATAATAACTTGAGCATTCATTATATTCTTGGAACCATATTTTTGTTAAACGTTAAAATGATAACTTTTAAATGGTTTTTTATTTTAGCAACATACTTTAAATTTATTGTTGGAAACTTTAGTTACTATATAGCAGTTTGATCACATTTCAGTGTTCAGAGAAGAGATATCAGCATAATCTATTTTTTATTCATCAATTTTCTACAATCACAAAATAAGGTAATAATTTTTATTTATTTTAAAAGTGTGTGTGAATCTATAGTTGTTCATAAAAATTACTCAAAATCTTTTTTTTTTTTTGAAGATTTGTGTGAATGAAAAATTTTTTTTCTATTAGTTTTTTAGTTAAATTACACTTAGTTCTTTTTTTTTTTCAGATTCTGATTATTTAGTATTGAAGTATACTGAAATATATATCCACAGAGAAAGCATTAGATGTTATATTATCATAAATAATTATAAATTTATTAGCATATTCTAGAAGCTTGTCCTACAATTGGTGATAGGGAAAGGCAATTTAGTTTACCACTTTGTATACAAATTTTGCAGCAATGATAGTATTTTTTCCTTTGCACTATTAGAAATAAAGTTATTTTAAAAAATATTTATAGCTAATGATATTTCTTTAGAAGTCACAGTCGAGAAAACTAATGTTTTTTAGAATTTTGATATATTAAAATAAATTTCAGTATGGAAGTTTGAATTTTGTGAAATAGAATTTAAATTTTTTATTTTAAATCATCAGAAATCATTTTGATTTGGTACAGTTTAGATATAATGCTTTTTAAATGGACATCATAGAGTATAAAATAATGTATCTTTCATTTCAAATACTTCAAAAGCCTTGAAAATGAGTGCTGTTCTAATGATGATTGTATTAATTAATTTAAAATTATATTCAACTTGTGGATTCTGTCAGACTAAAGTTAAAACTACAAACCATTTTCAGAATTCTTCATCAAATAACTTTTCAAAGATCTACAATAAATTTTAAACAGACTATATAATAAAAGTCTGAATAAATTTCACCTACACAATACATATATTCTGAAAAAAAGTAAAATAGCTTACTAAACTATAAAGGCTTCACCAACAGTTTACCATAGAGGAACAATAAAGAAGGTATTACTTATCCATATCTACAAGGTGCTGAGTGGTAAGATTTAACATCCTCATGTTATTCTCTGTTTAAGAAATAGCTAGGTACTCAAATTGGATATGAAATGGTTACATGAAAATAAATCTATTTTGAATAAAACTGCAGGTTATGGACATTGTATGTAATGAACTAGTACTAGATTTTAATATTTTTAGTATGATTTCTGATTTATCTTTAAAACCCAAAATGGACTGTAATTTATATTTAATAATATAAAGTTCAATATGTTAAAGATCTGAATTATAAAATGAAGAAAAAACATTTTTTTCTAGATAATACACATTAACCATTAGAATTGTATAGCAAATATAATTTGTTACAAGATTCCTCACTGCCAACTCTGATTAAATATTAGTCATGAGTGTTTAATAATTTCCATATCCATACTAAATATATTTGTAATATAATGGAACTGAGTTAATCTTATAAAGAGCTTATAATATTACATATTATTTAAGAAATGGGCATGATGTGATGCAGTTGTAAGATGACAGATTCTGGACCTCTGTGAATCAGATCATAGCTCATCAGTGTTTTTACCAGTATTAAAAAAGCAATAAACCATTTGATTAACTTTTAATACATAAATGAATATTAAGTTATCAAGAATTTTATGTCAGTGTCTTTGTAATTTACAAAATTATATATATACAACATGAATGATTTTGCTCCTGAGAAATATATTATAATTCATTATAATCTTTGAAATTAACTGTGTACAATATTGAAGGATATAAGTATATCAATATTTGGTAAAGATATTATTTTGACAAAGTATTGATAATCTTATATCTTTCATTATTTGACAGATTAATCTTGAAAAATTACTATGAATTAGTTATTATATAATGTAAAACCATCAAAACATCACATGATCACCATTTTATATGCTTACACAAGCTGTTATTAACAATAGAAAATTCTCCAGGCAATTGTCTGTCACCCAGTGCAAGGCTTAGTAATCAATAGATGCAGGAAGGTTTGTTCATAAAATCACCATATGTACCTACTCATCCAACATCCCCAGATTAGTTTCTCACTTTTGGCTTGCATCAGTGAGAAGCTTTGGATCTAAAAGCACTGCATCTAGATCTAAGGATCAAATGCAATCCACCATCAGCCACCTTTTATCTATTTAGTTAATCATAAGGTGGCTGCTGGATATCTAGGTATATTGCTATCAGATCCAAACCTCCTCACTGATGAAAGATCCAAGCTAGAAAATAGTTTGGGGATATTGGATGAGTAGGCATAAGATAGGGATTTTATACATAAACCTTCCTGAATACATTGATTGGTAAGGCTTGAAGTGGGTAAGCACTATTGTATGAAGAGGTTAATAGTGTTAATTTAACAGCTTGTGAAGCATAGGAAGTGGTGATCAGGTGATGTTTTGGTGGTTTTATACCATTCCTGCTTATGAAAAAATGGTGTCTGTGATTTTTGATAAACCAAGGACACAAAAATTTATAGATGCTGAACTGGGTTTAGATCTATATGATAATATAGGTGAATGATCTTGAATTGGAATTATTAATGTGTTATCATCTTGAGCTCCTAGCTTCATGGTTAACTAAATAGGTGAAAGGTGGCTGTTGGAGGGTTGCATTATATCCTTAGATCTAGGTGCATTGCTCTCAGATCTAAAACACTTTATTAATGAAATCCACAAGATAGAAACTAGTCTGGGGATATTGGATGAGTAGGCACTAAATGGGAATTTTATGCACAAATTTTTCTGTATCCATTGATTATTATTAAGGCTTGCACTGAGTGGCACTACTGTATGGAGAGTTTGCTCTTGTTATTATATAGTGCTTGAAATAACTATAAAGTTGTTTGTCAAAATGAATTTAAATTATTTGAATTTATATTACATGATAAATTTAAGAAAAAAATTTAATTTTTTTATTTTATAAGCAGTATCTACAAGCTTATAATCATATGGATTTTGTTGTCAGATAACAGGTTACATTTGATTCAGAAATGTATATTATGTCATGGAGCTAAATATGTCAGTGGCAGTACATGGAAGATTATAATTTGGAACTAATTGCACTTTCATTTCATAACTGGCCATTTGGAATTTAAACAGAAGCTTAAAACTGTTAATATGATTTGTTTGAAAGAAGTTAAAGGTCTGCATAAATGTTTAATGAGAAAGTGTTGGTAATTTGAGAAAGTTAAAGTACAAATGGATAAACTTGTTGTTGTTTTTGTTTTGACTGAAGAATGTAATATGGATGGTTAGAGATTAAAATTAATTAACAATATTTTTGAAAAAACTAAAAATAAAGCCATAAGTAATAATGTGTACTATAATATATATTCTTCATATGCTATATGTCCTCATATTTTTGCAAATATAAAATTATATAAAGAATGAAATCTTTTGTGAATTATGATAGATATTGGTGGTTCATTTCTATATCAGACATCTAAATATATTGGTAAGCTGTTACAAGAGATTTTAGCATTTGGGAAAAATATTATTGCTTCATCTTTTGATTTTGTTGATAAAATTAAAAATATAGTGATTGATGAGAGTGATGTTATTACTTCATTACATGTGCCAGAAATTTCGTGATTCTATTGATAGAGTGAATTCCATAAAAATATTGAATACCCATTAAAAAGTAAAGGGATTTGCAAATACATTACAAAATTTGTTATGATTCTTTAAAAAATTTTGATGATAACATCGTTTTTTCTTATGAAGATGAATATTATAAAATGTCTAAAGGTTGGCTTATGGGTCTTCCTGCTGTTGCACAAATTTGCAATTTTCTTCTGTCTACATATAAGAATAAAATATTAGATATTTGTACTTTTAAATATATTAAAATGTATAAAAAGTATGTGAATAATGTATTTGTTTGCCATCATATCAATACTGTACATTTGCTTGTAGAGGAATTAAATAGTTTGACTGGTTTGAAATGGACCATTAAAAAAGAATAGGACAGAAGCATTAAGTATTTGGCTTTATTTATTACAAGAGATAGTAGTATGTTAAGTTACAAATTAATAATCAAACTATTGCAAAAAGGGGGATATACACATTGTAAATCAAAGGTATCAATTATGCATAAGATGGCAAGTTTTAGATCTTTTTTGTTTTGTAATGATAAATTATGTCAATTACCAAAGTGATAAATCAAAAAATATTGAAATATTTACAAAGGAATTGCTTAAAGTTGTTTATAAGATAATTTAAAAAGAAGTATAATGATTTAAAAGAATTAAAGAATGATAATAAAAAATGGATATCTATTCTATACATATCAAATAGTGACATTTTTAAGGGTATATATAAGGATGTGTTAAATGTTTCATTTTGTGTTATAAATAATGTTAATAAATTAGTGAATAATTCTAAAAGTGTCATACCTGTCAAGCAAAACAAGTAATGTTGTTTATCAAATTTTTTGTGGATGTATGTTCTCATATATAGGTGAATCAAATTTCAGTATAAAGAAAAGATTAAAGTAGGTCAATTGTTATACAAGAGTGTAGAAAGTAAAAATAATAATGATTTAATGACTGCTTCAGTTTTCTTGGATCACAAAAGGGCATGCAAATATAAATTTAAGTTTGATCTTGAAAATGTTAAGATTTTCCATGAAGAAAGAAATCATAATTTTAAAAAAATTAAGGAGGCAGTTTTCATAAATAGAAATAAATATTCATAAATTCTGAGATTTGAATTGATGACATTTGTTTCCATTATGTTTTTTGAATTTAACAGCAGCTGAAGAGGTTTGAGTAATTAACTGAAATAATTTTTCAAATTGAAAGACTATATATAATAGTAAATAATCACCAACATTAAAAATGAATTACAACTGCAAACTAAATTAATTATAAACACCACTTAGAAAAATGAATTGCAGAAGCTAAAGTATTTGGATTTGCTTGTCCATAGAAAAGGCAGAGCTCTGCATTATAGCATGATTGTTAAGCCTCTTGAGGTCAGAGGTTTTGCCCACCCAAACTCCAATTCACCTACAGCACATAAGTTTGCAGGCTTAAACACGTTTTTATTTAGGAGTCAAGAGTTGTGTAAATTTGAAGCTGATAGAAAGACAAATATTGCAGGCTATATCAAAGACTTATTGAGTGTCAGCTCCAGCTACAGATTAATTACAAAGAAAATTGATCAATTTTACAAAAAAAAACAATAAGTAACCAAATAAATAAAGATAAACCTCAAATTACTCTCCCTTATATCCCCAAATTATTACAACAGTTTATAAAGACTTTAGCTGGTGAATTTAAGGTTGGCTTCCACACTCCCCCTAATACTAACAGACTAATTAATAATTCGAAGGACAGAATGGATCCATCTCAGACACCCCAGGTTGTATACAGTATTTCATGCCCTCAGGCTGTATGCAATGCCATATACTATGGGGAAACCAAGGCCACTGTTCATAATAGAGTTGCTCAACACATGTATATGTACAGAAGAGCAAAAAATAATAATGATAACTTCTCAATATTTTTTGAACATGAGAAGCAGGCTGGCCATGTGTTTGAACCCTGCAACCCCAAGATAGTATGTTCCGAAGCCAATGATTGCAAAAGAAAAATCAAAGAGGCTTATTTTATTATCAGTGATAACAATGCCATAAATAGACGCGATACATGTTTTTCTATTTCGAGAAAATGGACAAATTAATTTGCATTCGCATTTGCATATTTTACTATTTTATAACATTACAGCAATATTTATAACATATTTTGGCCATGAATATGAGGAAAAACCTCGAAAGTACTAGGCCTAAATTGATTTGATTTTTTTTTGGCTGCTACTTACAGCTTCTTCTTCAGCGGGTAAATCGCTTTTTTATATGCTATTGTATTTATTATTTTTATTGTTATTACAATAATTTTTAATTATGGGACATTTTATTTGTATTATATATATATAGTGATTTATGCTTTTTCTTTTTATCTTTTCAAGATTGTCTGCAATATTTGGGTTTATGGTAATGCTAATTTGAACATTTTTTAAATAAATATTTTGATAGAATTTTTTTTTAGGTCTTATATTAAGAAATCACATCTATATTATAGGAATAAGACAAACGATTAGTTTAAGTATTAATGAGTTATATTTGAGATAATATGTTGATGCAAATGTATGCATATAATTAACTAAAACTTATGCAAAATTGTAAATAATTTAAATTGTTTATGAAATGGATAGACTCCATCATCACAATAATCCAGGTACTTATGAGTAATTTGGAAGCTAAACAGGTGATTCAGGAAAATTTTTATTTATACGATTATCGAGAATCGATGTTGTCTTTATCTTTCATTTTATGCTTTAGTGTTTCTATTTTTTATTTTTATTTTGCAATTTGTTTCTATGTTTAGATTTCTAGCCTACATAACTAAAGAGATTATAACTGAAACATACAGGCTTATTATATACCTGTGTCTATATATGTAATTTATAGGGTATATGAGCACAGACTTTCACATGACCCACCACTCTCCACACTATCTCATAACACTGATACACTTGAACACATACATGTTGAAAAGATAAATAATCACCAACATACGTATTTCATGCTAAACCAGCAATCATCAGTTGGTCCAGATTATCATCTTTACACATATATGCTATAAGTGCCCAGATATATATATATATTAAGATAGTCAAACCTCATACTTCAATGGGCAGGCTTCAATCTACTCCACACTCCAACTCTTCAACCATCCATCCAATTGAAAATCTGATGATGGAAATCTCAAAGGCCACCCTGAGGCTGAGATTCTTGTCACACCCATGTTGACCTAAAGTCAATCTGACATTCTCTGAATGTTATTTATGATTTTCATGAGTCGATCTTAACTTAATGATATTTCACAATATCTATATATATCAGTAGCCATTAAACTTCTTTTATATTTATATATACACACACACGGTAGTTAGAACTCAACATTTTTAAGTTTTAGATTTGCATAATTATCTTTAGTAAAGAATACAGTTCTCTGTCATTATTAAAACTTGTCATAAATGATTTTTTTTTCACTTCAACTAAAGAGCAACTCAAAAAAAAAAAAGCTAACAAGATCACCTATCAAATTTCAAACTGAAGATTTACTCCAAATTAGTAGGAGTTTAATACAAAACAGAAAAAACTTTTGTACTAGTGATTCTTTGTGTATCTGACAATTGATCTTTTTGTAAATTTTTGAGAAATCTGTTCACAAAAGTAGAAGCTTGACAGCTTGATGAATACTAGGTGAAACTAATCTAAAGAAGTCGAACAATGACACTGAGTCGCTGATAATCCAAGATTTCCATTTACTTACCGCAATAGCTTACAAAAGAGCTTGGAGTGTAATTCAATAACGTTTGGCATAATATTTCTCATTATCACTCAATTATCTTACAACAGCGTAAGTCGGTACATTCTCTGATTTTAAAAATCAAGTTGTAAAACTTTAAAGAATTATTGCGGGAAAAAGAAATATAAAGGAGAAACATTAGATAATCAAAGCAAAAAAATATATATACCCATTGACATTAAATACACAAAAGTTATTTAAAATTATGCCATTAATTTGGACAGGCGTAAAATGTGTTTTTATGTTTATGTGTAATATATATGCACGGATACAGAATCTTTATTTTTTTTTTGACAAAGTAAACATTCACAAACATATCCTTTTTCCTTATTACATATATTTGTACGTTTACATAAATACACATACATATTTTCTCTATCAGCAAATATGTTGATCATTTAGAATATATGTATATAGGGGCTTTAAGTTTTCTGTTCTAACGAGCAATAGGGCAATATAGAATTATGATTAAGCAAAAAGATTTGATCACTGTCGATGAAGTTTGCTACTGTATTCCATTCTTTTAATACAATTTACTTTAGCATTTGTATTTCAAAATAATATCACAAAATTTTAATGCCCTTACTTAACATATAAGAAGGCAAAATGTAATTTAAAATAAAAATAATTGATTGCTGAGGAAGTCACGTGATGTTCAAATACTAAGGTTTATTAATTGAGTTCAATATTTTTTTTCCATTTGGCCAAACTGATATATATATATAGAAATTGTTTTACTCAGCTAAAAATTGATATTGGAACTTTAGTTCTGGATATGAAACGTTACCTTTGCTCTAATCTACCCATAATTTACAATAAGAAAAAAAAAAGAATGATAATAGAAGTCAGAAAAAACGATAATGATTGTAGCGAATTGTGTTTATGTTTAAGAAATAAAAAAGATAACAGATAAAGTTTAAGAGAAATGCCACAATAACAATGCATATATAGTCATAAAGTCCACGGTAAAGAAATTTACACATAGAAATCTTTAGACAATAGTAACGCAATTTATTTATTGGTTAGAATATATTTGTATCAAGTTTATAAATGTTTGATATTTTAAAACCAACAAATTTGAACTGATAATTTTCCATGACCACAAAATGATACATGTAAAGTTGAAAATTTATCTATAGTGTGAAAATTTATCTTTAGTGTGATAAGTTTTTTGAAAGAGTTCATTCGCATATAGATTTCTGATAGTTGTCTTTTATTAAAGTAACACAAAATTTATATCTTGGCTAATCTGAAATATGGGATAAATCAATCAAAATTAGGGATTAAGTAACAACTTTGTTTTATAATTGATTAAAACTTTTATTTCTTGTTTGAAAATCTGATAGATTAATAGTATTTTTATATGACTATTTTATCTTATTTTTCAGACGCTCATTGCTAAGGTTTACAGCCTTGTTAAAACTATTATAAACCTTATCTTTAAGTTATAAATAAAGTGGATAAAAATTCGAGGAATTTTTTGAAATTTTGTTTGTCCAGTTTATTTTTTTTACTGAATAGAATTACATATATTTTGTAACCATCAATCAATCGGTACCTTATGACCAATCGAAAGCCAACACATTGAGCAAGCCAAAGAACAACTACTGGACTATTGTAACCTGGCAAGGCAGTCACCAGACTGAAGAGCAGCAGAGAGCGCACAGTCGACCATTGACAAGATTGTCAAAACGTTTACTTTTAAAATACTTTCAAAATTCAGGTGCTTTTATACTGTAATATGATTAATAACAACAATTATAATAACTTAGATTAAACTAATCACAATCGCGAGTTTGAAACATATTTTCTCAGCGTTTATATTATAGGCTTAAATGACTTTATTCTTGACATTTTGTGCTTTAATTAGAAATTAAAAATAAATGCATAAAATTGAGGATATCAATATTGAAATTATTAACAGTTAATCATATAAAATATTCCCTAAAAGCATTGAAATTTTATTCATGTATAGAATTATTTAGCTAGCATATAAATGCATCCATGTCTATAATTTTAAATACAACTAGCTGAAATAATGCATTTGTTAGTAAGTGCACATTTGATGTTACCAACAGCATTATAAAATATACCTAAAATAAATAGCAATTAATAAAACCTATGTCTACAGGTAAAATGGATAAGCAAACTAAATTAATAGTAATAATATGTAATCATTGAGATGTACTCTTTTATAACAATGAATAATAAAACTTTATTATTAAAAGATTTTGTGATAAATAAATGTAGTAGTTAATAGCAATGAAAACAGAAATGTATTTTAATAATAACAAAATATTTATTTACAGTATAAATAAAAGTAACATTTATGATACAAAAATATATTAGTGCTAATTTAACAAATTGAAAAAGCATTTACATAACTTTACCCTAACTATTTCTTTTAAAGTATTGCCACAAAAATTTATAAAACGAATTTTTTTTATTATCAATATTTATTACATTCCCATTGTTATCACCATCCCATAAATTTTTTTTTTCAACTATCTAGCCCTAAGGTAAAACACATCTCTAGATATGCTTATATTGCGCCAACAGCATGGTGTTAACAGTCTAACAACATTAACTGCATCGTTAAAAACAATAAGACCAAGGATTTGTTTTATCATTATAAAATAACACATCATACAAACAATAATTACTCTTATTCTAGCATTATTAGTACGTTTGAGGGGCAAAGAAATGAACACAAGATAATTTTAAACTGCTTAAACATTAAATATCAGTACATGATGGGTAAATTTAAAATAAGTATGTCTTATAAATACCCATGAATATTAAATAATATATTTAAATATAGAAATATATGTAGGTAAGATGGATAATAAACAATTATAATAAGTGAGCACCCATTACTATGTCCAGTCAGTCCTGAAAAATTATTAACCCACAATCTCTCTCTCTCTTGGAAGGACTAAACACATACACTAATGAGAAAATTATCTACCTCAATTGTCAAATCAACAACTAACTTCCAACAGCATGTCAATAATAAAATGTATAAGACACAAGTATAATAATTAGTAATAGTAATAATATATAATAGTCATTCATATACACTCTCATTTATGTAATTAACATTCATCTAGTTAGTTGATATATATGATTCATGAGGCATAATAGGAAAGCAAATATATGTCATAATTTATAAGATATTTATATTCTACATACTGACTCACAGAGATTCTGCACTTACACTTATAGCAGATTTGAAGGCTTTTTTACCCATACAATAATTTGAAATATTATATTAAATTCTGACCCAATGAATTCTTAACAACTACAGGAATAAAATATTTACCTGGATATATTTTTCTTTAAAATGATAAACCTTTTACTTATATAATTTTCTTACCAATATTTCTACAGTAAATTCTGTTATAAATATTCTCATAATACAATATATATATATATATATATATATTATGAGAATATTTATTTAGTATTATATATATATATATATATATATATATATAATACTAAAAGTAACATATAATATATTATAATGGGATGTAATAAACAATTGAAAAGATGGTGGTAATACCTGAGGTAATAGAATAATCATCATCAACCTCAGTTCAAAAATAAATGTAAAATTTACATAAAGTATAATGGTTAAGATTAAGATATTATTAAAAAAATAATAGAGTAATGTTTACATAAGAGATATTGAAGTAATGTTTAATATCCAAAAATATATAAGCAAATTTATCTATTAGGGAGATATTAAAGATATATAGATATTAATAAAAATATATTAGTAATGTTTAAATATATTACATAGAGCATGAGATCCTGAAATCTCTCTCTGAGATCAGCCAGCTAACTCCTTAGAACAACTATAAGTATAATTAACTATACATCAACCAGCATTGTAATAATTAAAAGTAAGTGTAAGTAATACTCAAGAGAAATAATCACTCATCATCACGAATGATCAATCAAAATACATCATTACAATAAACTAAGAGTCATTCTTGTGGCTGTATTTGAACAATACAAAATATAAATCAACAGTCAATTTGGTGACTGGATTTCAAATGTGTTTTCTGGAGACCAGACTAATTATTGAGTTATTCCCAGCTTGGTAAATTATTTAACCATTAATTTGGATGCAAAAACTAGGTGCTCTTCCATCAGAATACATAAGAATCAAAACAATAATACTGAGGCATTAAAACATGCTGATCATCAACAATGCTCTGGTCACTTAGTATTATTAATGAACTGGGCAACTATAAACTTAATTTTTGCTAAAACTAAACTAAAATAAAATATAGTGCAGGAGCTTTAAAGAATATTATCTTAATGCCAATCTAGAATCAACTGGATTCCCATGAACACTAATATACATCCCCATTCATATATTCAGCCATTACATTTGATTCTAGCTCAAAGAACATAAGCTCTATAACTGTTATGGTGACCAAGAGATGATGCAATACAATTTTTAACAATTAAATACAAGTTTATTAACAACAATAAAATGATATTAAGGTCTTTAGAATATGGGTATACATATAAATTAAGTCATCTGATTTTGATTAATATACAAATTAAAATATTATTACATTATGGTTTACGTATATGTTGACATAGGTTTATTTAAAACACAATCAGCACACAGACATGTGATTGAACATATTTGAATTGTCATTTAATAATAAAAATGATTAAGTTTTACATGTGTCTATTTGGCATATGCACAGACATGTGCAGGACTATTGATTTATATTTCAATCATCATACAAATATAACAAATGATTAAAATTTTTGGGTTATATTTTTAATAAATATAAATACTTTATGCTAGGTTTAATTATATCTGTGTATCACTGGGATATATTAATTTATTTATATAACACATTTGAATTTATCAAATTAATAGAATTACATTAATTTTTACCAATAACTGAAACACAGGCTTATTATATACCTGTGTCTATATATGTAATATATAGGGTATATGAGCACAGACATTCGCATGACCCACCACTCTCCACTCTATCTAATAATGCTGATACACTCAAGCACATATATGCTGAAAAGATAAACAATCACCAATATACATATTTCATGCTAAAACAGCAATCATCAGTTGGTCCAGGTTATCATCTCCACACATATATACTATAAGTGCTCAGATATATATTAAGAGAGACAATCTTCATACTTTAATTTACAGGCTCCAATCTACTACACACTCCAACTCTTCAACCATCCATCCAATTGAAAATCTGTTGATGGAATGCTCAAAGGCCACCCTGAGGCCAAGATTCTTGTCACACCCATGTTGACCTAAGGTCAATCTGAACCCCACATGTACAGCACATAATCCATTTAATACATATGCAAGGATGGGCAGACATCTCTACAATGTAATAACTGAAACACAGGCTTATTATATACCTGTGTCTATACATGTAATATATAGGGTATATGAGCACAGACTTTCACATGACCACCACTCTCCACTCTATCTAATAACACTGATACCCTCAAGCACAGATTACATTGTAGATATGTCTGCCCATCCTTGCATATGTATTAAATGGATTATGTCCTGTACATGTGAGGTTCAGATTTACCTTAGGTCAACATAGGTGTGACAAGAATTTCAGCCTCAGGGTGGCCTTCGAGCATTCCATCATCAGATTTTCAATTGGATGGACAGTTGAAGAGTTGGAGTGTGTAGTAGATTGGTGCCTGTTCATTAAAGTATGAAGATTGTCTATCTTAATATATATCTGAGCACTTGTAGTATATATGTGTGGAGATGATAATCTGAATGAACTGATGATTGCTGGTTTAGCATGAAATGCGTATATCAGTGATTGTTTATTTTTTCAGCATATATGTGCTTGAGTGTATCAGTGTTATTAGATAGAGTAAAGAATGGTGGGTCATGTGAAAGTCTGTGCTCATATACCCTATATATTAATTTTTACCTAAATGTGTCTATCTAACTTGCATTTGATATTTATGCACACAGAGTTAAGTACATTTGATGAATATATTTCAATCATCATAAAAAATAAATACATGATTAAACTTTTCAGTTGTATAAAAATATAAATGCTTAAAATTTTACATATATGTGTGTGTGTGGATTTGCACCCTAACATTTACATCATATTTTAATTTAACACAATAAAATTATTAATTATTTTCACAATTTTCTTTGCTGAATATAGTCTTTTTTTTAAAAAAAATAAGTACTATCAAATTTTTGACAATTGGTTGTTGATTAATTTTAAATGTTTTTATTTTTCTAATCTAAAAGATTTTTGAAAATCTCTTTAAAAAATAGGATAGTCAATAAATTATTCTCCACTCTTAATTAAATTTTTTTTTTTATATTTAAAAATATAAATTTAAACTTTTTTTACCTTTAATAAATGATTTAAACGTAATATTGCGTATATATCAGTTATTAAAATGTCATTTTTACTAAAGAAATTATTTAAATTTTGTTATTATATACAATGCTACTCACCACCAGCTGTATATATGTTTATCTGTGCTTCTTTGCATGTAGACATAGCAGCATACATATAACTACTTCTTCATCAAACTCTCCTGTTGAGCTTGGTTTTTGATCTATCAGGAAAGTGTAGTCTAGGACTGTCATCATTGAGAAGTATAATTCAGGCAATTTGTTGGCCATAATTGGTTCCCTTCTGTTCTGGATTGGCATACTTCATGCAAGCTGTCTTCTGGTACACATTTAAGCAAGCTAGACTCATTAGAAGTTTCCCCAGACTTTATGTAAATCAATTCCAGCATAGTGAATGAAAACAGTAGACTGCTGCTTCTGCTCTTACCTTTGCATTATTCCATGGTCATTCTACAAAAATAACTGTTAGTCTGGCCAACTAAATCTTACTGCTGCAAACTTCAACAAGCTACAACAAAATATTACAACCAACTTTGCAGCTGATTAATTTGGCCAACTGCTTCTCAAAAATATTAAAACCAAACTGAATTGATACTTTTATCAGCACTTTTTATAAGAGTCTACCGAAGTGATAAAACATCTTAATTGAAAACAGTTTTTGGACTAATATTTATTTTGATTAAAAACAATTTTAATCATTTTAAAAGCAACTTTGAAATTTTTATCACAGTGTGATATACAAAGATTTCTACATAAATAGAAATTTATTAATAATTAATTAAAAACTTTCAAAATTATCAGAAAACATGAACATGTTTATTTTAAAATTTCAAAATGAAAATTTGATGAAAATATTTATTAGATTTTTTAAAATATTTATTTCATAATGAAATTTCTGTTTTAAATCCAGAATTATTTAACACTTTGAAAGGTAGGAAATATCTACAATTTTTTTGTCTGTTTCTTTTTTCTTTTTTACTATATATATATATATTATAACGGAAATGACTATTTGGATGGTTGCTTGATTTGATTTAAATCTTTACTACTTTCAATTATATTTTAGACTTATTTATTATACTTTATTTTAACCAACGCCATTACAATACAAGCAGAGAGCTAATACAGATACAAACTTAATTTCATATCGATACCCTTGATCGAATCCCAAGGCAATATGTACATATTATCTTGGTGTTATTTTTCCTGACCAAGATACCCTCGGCTGCTGAACAAAGCAAACTATTTCAAAGAAACTTAACGAATGTCCAGCGCTTGCTATTTATTTTTTAGAATTGGGATTTCGCATGAACAAGCAGCACATGAATATCTTAAACAAATCAGTATGCCCCTTTAATCACTACTTACAGTTTCCCCCTGTCGAAGCTTGGTGATAGGAGAATAAAGCAAGGATACAAAATTTAATGACAAATATGTTTAATAATAATATTCACACTTTATATAAAAAATTACATTATAATAATAATAATAAACACACACTTATAAAATACATGGCTATAATAAACATATGAAAATAGATCAGATATTAAAGTTCTTAAAGTCCTGTTGATAGAGTTCTATTTTGTCAAATCATTAATTTTATATTTAGTTATGAATAGAAGACAAATGAAAATGCATGCATGCTTTTACCTAGGCTTTGTTGTAATTGTCCCATGGGTATTTCTTCCGAGCACTCTTGATTAACCTCCTCAGTTTGTGGGGTTATTTTTGTTCCAGTTTTGCTTGTTGATTCCTTAGGTTCTCTATTAACTTCCTCAGTTTGTGGGGTTATTTTCATCCAGTTTGCTGGCTGATTCTTTAGGTTGAGTTTCTATTGACAGCTACAGTGGTCCCTCTAGCAGATCAGGCAAAGATCTTACATTGTGAGTCAGTGATGAGACAGCTTGAATCCGAACCCCCATCCCTTTAACACCACTAGCCACACACTTCTTCCATTTTCTTTTAGCTGTTGCTTCTCTAAAGTCTCTACTAGCAATGCCAGACAAAAATTGTAATTTTCTTAATCTCAGTCTTTTGTTCATTGTTTTTAAAATTTTTTTAATTAAGACTTAGATTTCCAACCAATTCTTATCATTATGTTTCTTTATTTAATTAGTGACCAGAATGTAAGTCCCAATTAATTTAACAGACCAGGCAAAAATCTTCCATTGATAACATTTCTTTATCCGTGGAATTTAATTTGTCCAACAGACTTTCACACCTACGGCCATATTGTTTTTCCTTTTATCTATCACATATTACATTTTATTTAAATTTACAATTCATTCAATTTTTTTTCACATTTGTTTTTTACATTTTATTTTAATTTGTTATTATATAGTTTTTTTTTTTAATGAGAGAGAAGACACGCATTTCTTTATGCTTCCTTGGGTCCCCTCTCCCACAATAAACAAAATAACTTTCTAGCATTTGACTTACAAGAGAGAAAGAGATGCATTTCTTTATTTATGCACCCCCCTCCCCTTCTCTTACTATTACAAAATCCACAGTAATTTTGACATTAGAATTTCAATTTTTTCTTTTCCTTCCTTTTTTTTTAAAAAAAATTTATTAGCTAATTTATTTCACCTTTATTACTTTCTAATCTTATTAATAAATATATATGTGTGTCGACGACTTTACATGGTCGTCACAATATATATATATATATATAACTATGTTTCTGTGTGCCATATAACCCAACTAGTTACATTGCTCTGCTTTGAGAAGAAAGAAAATAGAAATGAAACACTGATCTAACAATATTTTACATAATATACATGTATAACCGAAGAAAGTTCATATCTCAAACTATGTACTCATCAATTTTTCTAGATCTGACATAAATGTGACCATTAACAGAATGAATAATGATACACAATTCTGAGATGGATAAAAAATTCAGCCTCTGTATTTAAGTATACAATGCATCATGAACACTAAGAGAACTACCTAAACTGAGACACTATAAGCTACTACAACTCATGATAAATGTAATGGAAAAATCTTTGCAAAGCCCTTCTCCCTTCAAGGGGCTAGAAAATATAACACTACTCTGCTTCTTTTAGCCTCATGGGCTAGGAAATATAAGCTATGCCTTGCTCTTTTTCTTTGGAGACTTAGAGGCTGGAATCATGGCAGGGTTATGTTAAGTGCTCTGTGATTAACAATATAAAATACAAAAAAATTGGTTGGAGCAAATATCCAAGATAGAATACCTCTCAGAGTTGCATGAAAACATTGCCTTTTCAAGCCAATGACAAAAATCTCCATACTTCATCAAAACTAAAAATATAGCTAAACATACTTCAACAATCAAACACCAAATCCAATCTCCAAAATTATAAATTTTCTACTTAACTCTAAACATGATCCTCTTTAAACATACATGAAAACTATTTTATAATTTATAATCATCAATACTCTTGTCCTTTCAATCAACATCCCTTGAAGGATAAGGATGACCAAGCTCTGGAAGTTGCTGCCAAAAATCATGGACTTCCTGTTGAAATAGAACCTGCATGCCCTCCCAACAAATGCCTTCCTCCACTATAAAAGGGGGCAAGATATTGACCCTAATTGCACATTGTGTCAAAGACAGGAAGAGACTACCGATCACTTCCTCTTCGAATGCACAACTTTGAACAATTTAAGAATTCATTTTCAACAAAACATGACAAGAAATCAAATCAAAATGAACCTCAAGACAGCAATTGAAAAGGGCATATTCTCTGAGATCCGGATTTCGGCCATAATTAACTTTTTCATCTGGGCATTGCACTGTAAGCTGGTGTTCCAGGCTGAGACCTTGAATAATATATTCACAGCATTTTGCCAAATACTAAACAAGGAAAGGAATAGAGATATGCACACTGCTGACCCCTTCATAGCTGCACAAACCTGGGACTCCATTGCAATTGGATAGAGCTCCCCGCAACTTTGCTGTTTATTGGGTGGCTGTTGCTTTTCATCATTTCATAAAACTGAAACAAGGGTATTAATACCACCTACTAACAGCATTTCATTTTAATCTTCCCTGCTATGAACTTTAGACAAATTGGGTTTTTATGGTCTATTTTTGGAACAACAAACAAGTCACAAATGTTTCCTGTGTAAACATTAACTCAAATATATTCTCCTTTTTTGCATGCTATTTCATAATCATTTACTTGTTTTGTACTTTTTGATCTGTATTTCTTTGGTCTAAATGTACAATAAATTTGGTTTTTGAAAGATCAATACTCTTGTCACCTATTTCACAATTATTTTTAAAATTAATTTGGCTTAAAATGCATTTTTTTTCTCAGTTGTGATTTGAGATCAAATTAATAATTTTGAAGTGATGATCACCATTATGTGATTATCATTAGCCCTAATTAGGCTGCCATTTATAATGATTGTCACAAGTAAATGATCATCATTAGCTCTCAATTTGGTAGCCATTTGTTACAGGATGGGGATAAGGTGGTGAACCAAGGATGATGGCACATCTTCAAAAATATATATAAATAATGTTAGATATAATATTTAAAATTTATGTAAGATGCTAAGTATAAAAATATATAATTATTATTGATAAAGATATTAAAATAAGGGCAGTATTAAACATTAAAAAATACATAAGATATATTACAAGAGAATGAAAAATGAGAGAACTCTCTGAGAGATCAGTATAGTTAACTTCTTTTTAAATAAATGTCTTTAATAATATTCCTTCAAGAAATGGTTATTTAAAAATCATATTGTTCTCTATATGTCTCATGATCATAGGTTGCTTATCTAAAAGATTTTAAAATATCTTTTAAATGTTAATTCTGACTCTTAGATTTTTTTCATGTGTCAAATCATCAGCTGGGAAGTGAACCCATGAACTTGGGACAACTGCTTGTAAGGTGGCTGTGCTGACCATTTGACCACCAGCACTTGCTAGATTTTTTAATTCAAGCAAAGTTATTTATTTGTGATAGCCTTTTAAAAAAAATATATAGATTTTAAACAGTTTAAGATAATACTGTTCTATATTACACATCTTACTTTTAGAATGTCATTTTTAAAAAAAAAATGAATTATTTAAAACAACTCATGTTATATATGTGTGACATGTTTATCTGTGGTTCCTACAGGTGTAGACAAACAGCAGAACACACATACCAATTCTTCACCCTTTCTCCTGGAGAGCTTGGTTTTTGGTCCATCAGGAAAGTATAGTCCAAAATTGTCACAATAAGAAAGATATAATCAGATTTATGGTGGCATTGATTTGGTTCCACATATACTTCAAGTCAGCCAGCTGTCTTATCTACATTTAAGGCTATATAGACAGAGAAGTAGGTCTTACTTTTAGGTACATCAAAACTCATCCAGTGAAGCAATAGACTGCTGTTATATCTTCTGCCTTGACTTCAGCTGCACCTCATTCATGGTAGCTATTTGTATAACTCTGGAAACTAGCTGCTACTCTGCCAATTTCTTGTCAAAAATATTACAGCCAACTGAACTGAACATTTTATCAACTCATTTTATAATAGATTGGAAGTGACAAAAATACATTTAAGTAAAACTGCTTTTATTTTTTTAACCTTTTCAAATCTTTGTGTTTTAATTAAAAGCAATTTTTGAAAGCAACTTTGAAATTTTACCAAAGAAGTGATCTACATGTTTTTACTTGGATAGAGAATTTTACACAAGTATTAATTAAAATTTTTTTTAAAAAATAGATAATAAAAATATTTACAATTATCAGTACTATTTTAAACATAAAACATACTTGTTTTTTTTTAATTTCAAAATCAAAATATTGATTTTTATTAGACATTTTGGTGCCGTTGGATGGTACCGTTTTCATGCTAAAACTATAAAATATGAACATTCATGGGCCGTTGATTTTAATAATTTTTCTGTGCTTTTTTGTAATGCGAAAATAAAAACAAAACAAAATTGTCTTTTTTAAATATTATTTTTTATTAACGTATGCAATTTAAATGATAATGATAAATGTAAAATAAAATCAACAAATTACAATTTGATTCGTGTTTTTTATATCGTATACTTTTTAAATTGTGTTACAGCTTTTTTTTTATCAATTTTCTATCAGGTATTTTTTTACTTGTGGTATGGCTTTTTTTTTTATCAATTTTCTATCGGATATTTTTTACTTGTGTTACGACTTTTTTTGTTGTTGTTTAACTAAAAAATATTAATCGTAATAAAAGTAAAAGTTGTTACGGTTAGATTTAGGGTTAGTTTTAGGGTTAGTTTAGGGTTAGTTTATTAATTTTAGGGTTAGGTTTAGGGTTAGTTTTAGGGTTAGGGTTCTGTTTGTTTGTAATGCTAAAATAAATAAATTCAAAATCGTAACCGTACTCAGACAGAAGAAAGAAACTCAAACTTTTTTAAATAACAACAAACACATGTCTTCTTTACTTATTAAACATGTTTATAATATTTGCTTTTTATTAAATTTACAAAAAAACCTGTATATTTGGACTTTTCTTACTGGATTTTTTTTTCCTACTGCTCTTTTTTACTTCAAAAATATACAGATGGTAGAATCTTCTTTGTCACGTTACCTAATTGCAACTCAATAAAAACATAAATATTTAATATTTTACCAAATAAAAGTTCAATACAGTACGTTGTAAAAAGTCTTATAATTATTGTTTTAAAAATTCTGAACATTTCAATAGTTTAAAATTAAAAAAAATCCAATGAAAACAACATTTCAATACAATTCAAATACAAACTCTCTCATCAAGCCATAATTATTTTATAAATTGTGCGAATTTGGAAAATGTATTTGCAGCTATGTGACATAATGCTGTACTGCGACGTGACATAGCGGCCTGCATTTTGTAGCACAACAAAAAAGTTGTATTATAGATAAATGCGGGTTTGAATGTGTCGGCCGCAGAACAGCATTTTTATGTGTTTTGGCATGAATACTGCGCCATAGAGCGGTGTCTTTAGCTATAAGATGAAATTAAGATTTTAAAATGTCATTTTAAAATCTTAATTTCATAATAGAATTTATTTTTAAATCCAGAGTTATTTTTATCTAATCCTTGTGACATACAAAGATTTCTATATAAATAAAAATTTACCAATTAACTATGAAAATTGTTGTTTATGTTTATTTCTACTTTTCATTTATTTTATATATATATATGTGTGTGTGCACACACATCTATGTTACTGTGTGCCATGTAACCAAACTGGTTATAATATATATATATATAATTAAATCTTGAAAGTCATATATTTTTATGCTAGAATCTTTTTTTTATCCATTAAACTCAAGTAAAAAAAATAACAACTAATGGGAATTAATCCACTTTAATGAGGAGACCTTTGTTTTTCTTCTGGCTGAAAAATATTATAGCAGAAATTCCTTATAAAATTTATGAGAAAATATATAAAAGTTCAAATTTTGGAATTTTTTAAAATGTCCTCTACAGATGCAATTATGTCAATAAATAATCAACAAAACCAAAAGCAGATTATAAAAAGTAAACTTAATTCCATTATAAGTTTCTTTGCATTATTTGGTAAATATCTGAACATTAAAGAATTTGAAATAGTTTTCCAGTTGAGTGAAAAGATGAGTCAACAATCAACAAGAGAATTAGTTTTAAATATGTAATTAACCATAATAATATATCTTTTATAGATAGCAGTTAGAATATAATAAATATTGAGAAAGTTATTGCAAATATTTTAAGAGAGCAGATTGCGAATCATTTTTAAGATGTTACATTTTATATTATTTTTGAAATTAGTTGAAATAGATAAATAATTCATTTTATCTTCTTATCTTAAAAGTTAGAGATAATAAAAATACTATTAATAATTTGGGTATTTGTTATAATGATATCAGTTTCAAAACATTAAAATGATAAATGTCAGATTTAAGAAAGGATAGCCAATATTTGAATCAATTAAAAATTAAAAAAAAAACAGGCAGAATTCATACCAATCTAAGTTTTTATCAGTGTCCTGTTTATTGTTTATTCTTTAACTCTTCTGATGATGCTTACGAGACCTTTCATTGACGATTGACGTCACTCTAATTCCATTATTTTTAATGCTAGGATAGCTGTTTTATAGTCAATAGTTAGATTTTTAAAAGCTCTGTAAGATGCTGCCATCTCTTGACTTATTTTACAAGTAAAAAATCAATAAAACTGCATGTGAACCTAAACAAAGAAGGAACCTTGTTACTGATTGGTCTCAGCCATCAAAGACATTCTAATTGGCTGGAAAGAACAAAGAAACTGCCTAATCAAAGAAGAACGCTAAGATTTTCAATTCGAAAATGATAAATAAATGTTTTTAAGCAATTATAAAGTATTTCTTGAGAAATTATGAATATATAAGTAAAATGATGCTAAAACCAAAATTATTTAAAAAAAATATTTAAGATTTTAGTAAAACTATTTAAGATTTTAGTAAAAATATTTAGGATTTTAGCAAAAAAAATATTTACTTTTTCGTAACGTAAAACTGAAAGAAAAAACATTTACATCGGCAAACTCTTTTTATTTGTTACTAAGTTTAGCTTTTAATTTTGCCGCTATGAAATATTTTTACAATAAACAAATAGAAATTTATTTTTGAAAGAACTTTCGTTCACTTTCATTATCTGACAAATTATTAATATACTTTTTACAAATGAATCTAAAGTGAATATGATATTAAAAGGTTGAATATATTTTGACAATTGACTTTGTCTTGGCCAATTAAAAGTCTTGATTTTTAACTCACTCGGGCCAATAATATAATTAGAGGTTAAAAGGTAGTGTGACAATAGTATTCATATATGAATATCATCTAATGCATGATTCAGTAGCAGTACTCTGACAACATTTAGTCATCTACTCCTTCATTTTGGATAAGTTAACATTAAAAAAAATAGTGGAAAAACAATTGGTTTTTCTTTTTTCTTTTAACAGGACTAATTTTTTTTAAGTTTTAAATTACACAGATTGTTCAAGTAAAAACTGCTTTCTTAACTTTTGTTCATACTACATATACCTGTGCATGTGTGTGTTTTATCTGCATTGAGATATATTTCAGTATTCAATTTGATTTAAGGGCTTGGAAGCTGGACAATCAAACATTATCATAAAATTGATCTTTTATCTAATTAATTTATCCTTGACCTTTTCAGAACATGTCCCTTTAGATATTTAATTATTTTTAACAAAGATTATTTAAGTTTAATAAAATAATTTATTTTTTTCAAAACACATTTTTAATTTGAAATATTTTTTATTAAATATTCACTATCTTTATTATTTAAAAGTTCTTTTTTAATATCATTATAATTACATAATACTTTTAATAAAATATTTTTAAAATCAATTAATCTTTAACTTTTTACTTGATTGGAAATAAAAAAAAATATAATTACCAATTAAAGATTAATGGTTAAAGACACATATACTAATGACAGATTACTGACCATCTTTATTTATAGCTTTTATCATTCATAGTTTGATTGTCTATTTCAATTTCAGACAAGAAAAATTCACATATAAATTAATTTTTGTCTGGCTTTTTTTTCTTAAAATAATTTATTTAATTAATTTTTTATATTAAATAATTTATCTGAAATCTCACTTAAATCTTATATTTACATATACCATGAGTTTAAAATATAAAATATTATTGAAGTAATTATAATACTAAGGTGGCTTCATTTTAAACAGAAATATAAAATAATTTACAATACTAAAATTGATACATCAATTTTATCAACATAATTTTACTACAACTAATAAATTAATTTTAGTAACAAGGAATTAAAATTAATTAATTTATCTAGAACATGTGTGCACACAGAATAACACACATATTGCAGATTTATGACATCACTATTATATATAATACATTATAAAGATTTACTAAATATTAAATTTTGTAGCTAAAATTGCTACTTTTGCATTGTTCTTAACTTCAATAATTACATTTATTATACTATAATTATATTATTAATTTTATTAATAATTTGAACTAATATATTTTTAAAATAATTTAGATAAGCCTTTTTAATCCATTAAACAGTATATATTTAAACTTACTTTAAGCACAAAATTAACATAATATGTTAGATAATTTTTTTATAAAATGGACTATGTTACATATTTTTAATGAACTGTGGCAAACAGCATGGTCACAACATACATATTTCCATATTTATTTTACATTTATATTTGTTCTTTATTAGAATGCCATGATGTTTATTATTATTATAACAGTTACATTATTTAGGCTATTTTAATTATATTAATATCAATTATTTCACATTAGAGATTAGCTACTTCATAACATTGTTTGCAATCTTTAAACTATTGCATGCAATAATTAATAAAGCCTTCTGTTCTTTGGTTAAAATTGATTAAACTTTTGATGATAATTTTTATTGTGCTTTTGGATTATTTAAAAATATAGATTTTGGCAAATGGGTTACACTGATTATATATATTTTAACTGTATATTTAACCCATAAAAATTAAATATAACATAATAATTTTAAAAAAAGTTTTTTTCTTTTTTTTAAATAAAGCTAGTTGTTAATGAAATAGTTCGTTTAGTGTATATGTTGATAATCATTTAGGGAATGATTATTTCACTTATGAATAAATACATGGAATTTGTATTTAACAGTCTATTGTTTAGAGTGTCTGGGCTAAATAAATACCTGATGATGTTTGCCAGTAGATAGTTATTAAGTATTTTAAAGTTTTGGTTTTATGTTATTTAAAATAAAAATTGTCTTTAAAGATAATATTTAATACAATGTTTAATTAAAGTATTAATTATTTAAATAATCTTTGAGTGAGATTAGAATTTAGTCTATTAAACTTCAGGATTATTATATTTACGTAACTTATTATTCCTGGAATGCGTATGTGCATGTGTGATATTTGAATATATGTAAAAAAAAGGAACAGTTTAAAAGTTAAGTTTGCTAATAGATATCTAACAGAATAAAAAAAATAGTACGATTTCTATATGATTATATGTTATAAAGCTTTATTTCTGTTGTTATAATATTGAAGCCTTCAGAATAATAATTGGTGTTAAACAAGATGGGTACTAAATTTAACTTTGATTTTCAGTTGTAAGATTATAGTCTAAGAATCAGAACATAGGTATTTTCATGAAATGTGAATGAAGATGTGAATAAGAGTGATACTAAACTTTTAATTTAAATAGATAAAAAGCAAAGACAAGTCTTTATCTTCTTTGCTTCTATTTTTACAGCATGCTAACAGCTGAGTTATGTTTGCTAATTCAAAAGTTAATCTACAAAAGAATTTTCAATGTTTTGAATGCACTTCGTAAAGAATAACTAAAATGCTTTATTAGCTAATTAATGGGGGGGGGGGCAAGTCTTTAATAACACAACCTGGGTAATTATTACTTTGAAAATATAAATCAGTTTAAATATCTTGATATATTTTTAGGCATAATGATGATGAAATGCAACAGAGATTCAAATGTTCTACTATTGGAATTAGAAAGTTAAAAGGGGTATTTATAATAGTAATATAATTATCTCAAGTCAATTATTTTTATAGTGTTATTATTTTTATCAAATTACTATAGAGAACTGAAATATACAAGCTTTCAATGTGAAGTAAAAAATTCATTTACAAATGTTCAATAAAATTCTGAAAATATGTTATTAAAAAATTAAATCAAGTGTTTTTCTGTTTGCTTAATAGATGTTCATTTAATTGAGCATACAAAATGATGAGTAGTACTATACATTTTTAATCATATGAGTGTGTGTGTTAAAAATATTTTATACAGCATTTGATGCTATTCATGAATAGAATTGAGGTCTCCAAAATAAATTAGATAGCATAAAGAGTAAAAAGTAGCTACTGGATGCATAATAAAAAATGAATAAAAAAATTAATAATTTGTTAATTAATAAGAATCAGCATAATAATAAAGTATTAGTTAGTAATTATGAAAATATAAAAGGGGGGAAAATATTATTAATTTAATTGATAGGAGTTTTGGTAATGAAGAGATGGATGTATTAAAAAGGGGGTTAAATTGTGTCAATGACTAGTTATAGTATTAAAAAACAAATTATTGAAATTAAGGTAAAAAGCAATTAATTGAATATAAATGCAATAATAATGTTTTAAATGATAATGTTAAGGAGTTTTTAATAAGTGATTTAAGATTTTTTTATTATTTATAAATAATTTTTATTAAAGTCATATACTGAAATACAATCTATTAGTTTACATTTGGCATTAAAAATTTGGAATTTGATTTGAAAAATAAAATAGGAAAAAAATAATAACTGTGATTATAAAGAATGGGATATTATTAAGACTATAAAACGTCGAGTTTAGTTATTTTAAATAGGGAGGAATATAATAAAAAATGATCAATTTATTAAAGGAAGACTGTTTTGAAATGATAAATAGAGATGAGATTATGTTAGTGATTAAAAAAAGTTAATAAAATATTAACAATAATGAAGAGGAAAAAGTTATATGGATAAATAGGATATGTTTAAATTAAAAAGAAAGGACATAAAATGTGCAAAAATATATGGTTTACCTAAAATTCATAAGCCAAATATTCCAACGAGGCTAATTATTAATAGTTATAATATTTACGATGAAAATATTTCAAAATGGATTTATAGAAAGATTTTTAAAAGATATATTACTTTATATGATGAAAATGATACTAATAACTCTAGCAGTTTGTTAATAAATTGAATGAATTGTTGGAAAATAAAGATTATAAGAATGTGTATTTTGAAAATTAGATATTGTTAATATGTATATCAATACTAATTCAGAAATTGCTATTAATAATATTATGGAATTATATATAACGAATAAAGAAGTTAAATTAAAAATAGAAACTTTTAAGTTATATAAAGTTTTGGTAATTTGTTGTAAGGAACTTATTTTTAAAAATGGAAGTAGTTTTTATCGGAAAAAAGAGGGATTAAGTATGGGAAATAGTTTAAGTGAATTTTTAGCAGAGGTGTATATGTATAATTTTTTGGGGAAAAAATTTGTTTGTAATAATAATAGGCTAATTTTTATATAGTATGTAGATAATTATTTTTTGGTGTTTAATGGAATAAAAGAAAAGCTATCATTTTTTGAAATATATTAATAATAAAGAGGATAAAATTAAATTTACTATGGAAAAAGAAAATGTTAATATTAGTGAGTATATGGATGTTAAAATTAAAAAAATAATAATAAGATATTAATAGAAACTTCTATTTATATAAAAACACTTTTTGGTATGTTAAATAATTGTTTTCAGATATTGATAATCAATCATAGTAAAATAAATGTTATTACTAATAGGATTTAAAGAGCAATTAAATTATGTCCAAATGAAGATTTATTAAAAAATGAAATTAATATAATAAAATATGAATGTTTTATAAATGATTATCCTAAGGAGATTATTAATGGTTCGTTTTGTAATAAAAATATTGAAAAAAAAATGAATAATAGGATAAGTTGAATAAAAATAAGAATAATGACAATAGTAAGATAATTGTTGGTTTCAATGTTTCAAAAAGTTTGTTTGTTAAAATTAGGAAATTATTTAATATGATCAATAAAAAATATAATGCTATTATTTATTCTGTTTATAAAAAGTAAAAAAGTTTAAATTGGTTAATTAATAATGATAATGATTGTAATAATTTACAAGTTATGAATTCGATTTATATTATAAAATGTTTAGTTGTTTTAGAGGTAATAAAGAAATGTCATATGTTGGAACTACAAAGAATAAATTGTCAACAAGATTAAAACAGCATTTAAATGATAAAAATTCTGCAGTTTATGTTCATATGAATAAATTTAAACATAAAGATTTTAAAATAGAAGCTTTACAATGTATTAGATCATATTATGAAAAAATAATAAAAGAATTATAATGAAATGAAACCTATAATGAATAAGATGTTAATTGAAAAAAAAAGATGATAATAAATTGATTTAATTAAATAATTATAGGGAATTATTTTAAGAAACGAATGTAATGAAAAGTTAAGTTTGTCTGTTAGAGAGTTTTAAGGCAAGAGGTATTTGTATGTATTACATATTTTATGGAATATTTGTACTTACTGTTTTTTATGTATTTTTAATTGTTTCTTGATAAAGACTATAAAATAATATAGTTGAAATGTTGGAGTATATAGATGTATATTATAATAATTCGTATTATAATAAATCAAGATTTATAAAGAAGTTTGTGTGTGGTTTGTTATATATATAATGAAATTAATGGGCTATTTTAAAATAGAAGACTGTTTTTGTTTATTATTTTTAAATTTATTTAGATGCAATTGCCATTAATTGTAGCTTTAAAACTAAGTCTTAATTCACACAAACAACAACTACAAACTTGTTTGGTAAATAGAAATATTTTAGCACTTATACCAATTTGTATTCATTGTTTAACAGTAAATGACCATAAAATTGAATGAAGAGAACAGCTTTGGTAAATTATGTATTAGAAAAATAATTTACCAAAAACTCACTTTTTTTTCTTGTATACTTGGCTACTAGAAAATGGAATTGCACTTGATTTAAAGAAGTTTAAAGATGCAATTTTAATGAAAAATAAAAATAATCACTACACCTACAATAACGAATTAATGATAACTGGTGCACTACAATTCTATTTGTGGAATTCAATATCATCACTGCAAAACTTAATCTAGTTAAAATAACAGCAACAAAAAAAGAGAGATAATATTTATTAAATGATTTCTGGAGTAATAATTTATTTTTTGCATAGTGAAAGAATTAGATAGATCAATTTTATTAAAACAGTAAATCCCACAGACATATTTGTGGCAAGTGACTGCATTGATATTGAATATAATTTAAAAAAAGAAAAGAAATGGAAGATGTTTAAAAGTTCTATAAAATTAATGTAATTTTTGAGAAGTCATATACTTCACAAATGCCACTTATAAAATGGCTTAAAATATTTTATAGCTATTCTATTTTAATGATTTGGAAAAGTCTGTCAAAAGAAAACATTGCAGAAAATTCCTCACTGATTTATAATGACTCATTATTTATCATCATGATTTTTGAACAATCAAATTCCACTAGATTCTATTGCATTTACCTCTGCTGTAATTTTGGAATTTGTCCAAAATTTGATAAATTTAACCATTAATTTAAGACAGTATTTTTCAAAACAATAGATCTCAGAAAAAAAAAATCGCAAAACTTACATTTAGTTATATTTATTTATTGTTGTTTAACATTAATTGCTATGTTTCTATATAGTAATGTTAAGATTATTGACACTCATTGGAATAACCTTTTTGATATCCTTATTCCAATAAAGTATATATTTTGTAAGTGTTTATGGAATAATATATATAAATAACTGAACATCTTTGTATGATTTAATACAAAGAAAACTAATGAACTTTATTCATTTACTGTATGATGTCACTTATTTCAATTTATGCTATTTTAATAATTCAAGAGATTATTAACCATTACTTTACTTGTTGACTATGTTATAAACCACAACATGACTTTAATATTATAATTGATGTAATGAATTTAATACATCTTTATCTCATCATTCATCTACAATTTCTTTCAGTTTCAATATTTGTCATTCACTTTTAATTGTTATTTTTACAACCACAATATAATACTAGATAACTAAATATGGATGATTGAGAAGCATAAATCAAGCTATACTTAAATGTCATTATGAAAACAGACCATCACAAATTGTCTGTATAAGTTTCTTATTGCAATAAAATAAATCATTTTATTTTTTGATATATATATATATATTAGGGACTTTTTTGCTGTGATTGATATTTTAAAATAACTTTCAAAATCATATCAAAATCACCAATTCATCATTACAATCAATTAAGCCATATATATCTGTGCTAGTTTTCTATGAGGAAAACATAGTCTTTTATGTTTAAGTATCATCTTTCTTGCATTGGTGGTCGAGAGGTCAGCACGACTGCCTTGCATTTGCAGGCAGTTGCCCGGGTTGTGGGTTCGCGTCCCGGCCGATGCTATGACACATAAAAAAAAAGTATCATCTTTCTTCAAATCCCAAGTAATATTTAGAATATTGAACTAAGGCAGCATATAGTAAACTGTTATTAATAAATTTTAAAGCAAAACAATGTAATGGCTTTTTAATGTATTTTAATCTGTAGATGTTTTACTTAAATATGACTGTTAATAAAATAAATCAACTTGTATGCCATATATCTGAGGTATACCAATACATCTCTTTTACCCTGAATGTTACTAAATTACTTATTAATTAATGTATAAGCTTGTTTCAATAAATATAAGTACACTTTTCATAAAGGCAAAAAATTATATTGCTATTATAACAAGTCCAAGCTTTAAGCCAGTTATCTTATTAACTATCATAACATATTTACTCTATGTCATTAACATTTACTTCATTTTTCATGACATTTTATTGGGAAACAGTACAATGACAATGACATTGAGAGTTAAAGGGTTTTAAATTGAAGATTATCTTGGCACTTTTGATTCTTAAAAATCATTATAATTGTCTCATTATAATCATCTAAATAATGAATCATTTCATTTTTATTACTATTTCATTCTGCTGTTCTCAATGTTTTTAGTTTTTTTTCTTCTAAAATTTTGTTCATTTGTTTTTAATCTTCTATTCCATGTGATAATTACAAAATATTTTTTTATCTGTTTTTTTCTCTAAATGTTCAATAAAAAAAATTCTCCAAGAAACCAAAGAATTACACAAAACCTCAAACATTTTAAAAATAAATCTAATAATAAAGCCATCTGAATTTAATTTCCTATTTATTATTGAAATCTCATAAAAAAGTTTAGAATTACAAATAATTAATATATTATCTGCTTCAAAAATAAAATTAAATAGACTTTGATTTAATGCAGTTGTGAATAAACACAAATTTATGATTTTCATAGATGATGATAGCATGGATGAATATTTTTTTGATTTTTAAGATTCTATTACAATGTCTGTGTATTGTTAGTTGTGTAAAAATTCATGCTCTAAATAAATCACTGCTAAGTTTAAATTCTGCTTAGATATTACTTGACATTTGTGAATTCTATTAACAATAATTTTTTTGTACTTATTAAAACTTGAAAATACTTCATATATGTGAGATAATATGTGTTTAAAACAACTTAAAGGTTTCTCAAAACTATGCAGAAGAATATTAACAAGCACAATGATGTACACTTTTTTTAAAAATAATGTGGATTGCAAATTTCACTGTTGTATTTTTCAGAAAAAAATAGAATACTCCAAAAATAATAATAAAAATGATTTAAATTATATCTACATATGAATGTCTTCAGATAATTCTGATAACTCTATCATATAAATGGCTGCAGAAAGGAGTTTGCTATTAACTGAAATGAGACCCTTTGATTTCTCTTGGAGGCCTTAAAGGAACTGAGCAGGGCAAATTCCTATTGTCCACTCCATATGTTCTTGTCATTGCAGTTGTTATTACTATGTGATTATTCATATAGTATACAAACATGGATGGGCTGCTCACCAACATGCATTAGCCAGCGTGGTGAGTTTATTGGCTTTTTACCTCCAAGTTTAAGAACTTGGAGAGACCTTCATCCTGCAGTGGATTGATATTGGGTGATGATGATGATGATCATATAAATACGCTAATAACACATATTCAGAAAAATATTAAAAATGCTAAGGCAATGATTATATTACTCTATTTAACCCCAAAATACCCGATTATATTAAAAAAGAAAAAAGAAAATATAAAACCATATATGTTTGAAAATGAACTCAACTAAATACTATTACATTTTCTGATTACAACTGAATCTATATTATTAATAAACCAGATCTCTTTAAGTTTGTGTTTCCTGTCTTTATTGCAATGCAAACCACCTATAATTTTTAGAGTGAAAAACATAAATAGTCTAAATGTGATCTGAAAATACTATTGATACCATAATATAAAATAGTATACCTTTTGTGTTTGACAATAGTGTAAAGAACCCAAAATAAATTGGTATTGCATTTAATATTTTCAATGTTTTCTCTGAAAACACAATATTAATACTGCTTTCAGTGAGCAATTATCCAACAAATTTGACAATCAGCAATATTTACAATATTTTTGGACCAAACTATTATTATGCAAAAGCCAACGATATAGTTTAGTTTAATTGTTAAACTTTTTGTATTAGTTAGAATTCTAATCTTTTTTACCTCAATATAAGATAAGTTTCGCGATGATGGCTACTCACCACATATGACACACAAGTATACTTTACAATTGCATTAATTATCAAATATAGCATTCAGAATTTTATTCTAATTCATTGTAATGTTTATTCATCTGGTTATACAGACTTAAAAATTCTTCTCTCTTTATGTTAAATACTTTGTTTTCTCTCTTCGCATTTATTTATTTTTACTAATATTTTGAATGTAAATTATACTATTCATATTTAATATTAAAATTGTTTAAATTAGAAAAAAAAGTTAATTTAGGCTTCAATGCATAGTATAGAAATTATGTTGGAGAGTTGAATTTTAGTTGTAGAAGGTCATAATAATAAATAAAATTATAATGAGATGATGTTTAGAAAGTTTAACTTATTTTGACAATTATTTGATAGAATCATTAATAACATCCTTTCAGAATTAATTTGCTCGCTACCGCCTTTACTATGAAAATTAAAAAAATAATTAGAATAAAATGAATATATCAATTAAAATTTTATTCAATTTTTTTAAGATGTCATTTAATGAAATGTTTATTAATAGATTTATATATATTTCAAGATTTTAATAACAAAGTTGATGTTTTCTAGAGTTATTTTTTAATAGATATTTGGTTAGTAAATATTCTTCATGCTTATATATAAAACATCCTTTGAATATCCTATTGCAAATAAAACTTCTTCAACAGTTATCCTGACCCTAGAGAAACAGTTTATTTTCCACCAGACTTGTTAATTGCTAGTCGGTGAGGATTTGAGCACTTTTTATTGCTCTCTAACTAAAAATTGCAAGATTTTTTTTTTTACCAACCAATATTAAAGATTATCTGGGTTTATTTTGGGCCGACTAATTGAAAGAAAAGTCCTAATACTCCTCATGAGAACCTGAAAAAAATTTCAAGTTTTATGTAGCCTAGATTCGAATTTTAGATACAGCTTGATAGGTAGATGCGTTACCACTACGTTAATATTTAAACACATATATAATATTAATAATTATTTACTATGTTAATCATTAATTTATTATTAAATATAAATTTAAAAATTAAGACTGGATACTAATTGCAAGTCATTTTTTATTAAGCCGAAAAAGATTTTGATTTAATCCGATTTCATTAAAATTTTGCAGTCTATTTAATTTTTATTCATTTATACCTTTTGTCAATAACGCATATTTTTTTTAAATATTGTATATAAAAATGTTTTATTCCTTATTAATATACGATTCTTAAATTTCTAATTTTTTTTTTTTTGTAGCTAAGTAAGTTTGACAGACATCTGCAAACAAACATTTTTCTTATCTAAAAATGATTTATTTTCAACAAACTGGTTTGGTATTTAAAATATGCCGAGTTCTGTATTTTTCTTGACGCATTTTTAACACATCCTCATTTTAAAAATGAAAAGAGACAGGGTGTTTTGATTCTCACGTGGGTCACTAAAACTTTTGACAGATTGTCAGTTCTCAAGACACTTGGTCTTTAACAAGGAAAAGAAAATATTTGCTGGCCATTCACCATTTGGTCTGTGAACATGAAACAGAAGGCCCTAGTTAATTAATAAGTAATTATCGTTGAAAAGTTGACGAAGTTAAAACAGGGTTTAACCGCTTAAGTTATCTATAATAACAGTTTTTAAAAAGTCAGATATATATAAATTTCAAAATCAAAACTCACTTTTTTTTCCTCGGAAGGTTTAAATTTGATACTTTTTTTTTATTCCTACATATAGTAATGTATATATACAACAATAATAATTTAATTATATTTTGCTAAGTTGAGAATTGACACTCATTCAAACCAATTAAATCGCACTCTGCCAATCATGGCTTCTAAAGTAATAAAAAAGGCTGTTAGTAAGCCTTTTTGACACTTGTTAATATGAGAGATAATTTTTTGACTTTTATCTGTCATGATAATGTTTTAGAAGCACTCAACTTATACACTTTTAATTCGTCTCTTATTTAATATTATATTATTTTGATAGCTAATGAAGATTAACCATTCTTCTGATCATGTTACATAATGACGAGTTAGGTGACTTTAAATCATTCAAGATAACAATGTACACCATTAAATCCCGGACTCGTAATTTCTCTCTCTTTTTTTATAATCAATGCATTGATACTTACCTGAATTATTCAGGCACTTAGATACCCATTTATTATTCAATAAAATATGGTTAACTTCACTGGTTATCAGTTTGTTACTTTAAAAAAACACTAAGCCTACTTGTGAGTGAAAAGATTTTCAAAATTAACCCACACCAGACATGATTTCTAGATAATATACATAACAAATTTACATACTAACCACTACGCTAGAAAGCGCAAGTTTCTGAATCATTAATATGAAAAACAAAAATTTATTATTTATTTAATAATTTTCGGCAGATAAGATATTAAGACAACTTGATTAATCTTTTTAACTGATAACCTATTTGCAAGGATCATTACTTTAGGATGATACGCTACTTACATATTAGTCTGACAATGAGATTTCACATATGTAATTAGTCCGAGCGATGATAGATGGTAAGAGAAAACAACATATTATACATGGAGAAAAATTATGCATTTATATTATAATGCAGATACAAACGAATATGTAAATAAAGACCGAATTAAACACATTTATAATGTTCTAAAAACGAAAACAATTAATTTTTTTAAAGTGAATATTAGATAATAAACCAACATTTTGACTAAGGGAACTTTTTCATGGTGATGATATAATCTAATATTCACTTTAAAAATTATTGTGTTTGTAAAAGATTATAAATGTGTTTAATTCAGTCTTTATTTACACATTTGTTTGTGCGGATATTTTTCATCACCTATGGGACTAATACGTAAGTACCGATGATACAAAACATTTTAAATACATTCATCTGTAATAGCATTGTTGTTATATTTATTTTCTTGATTGTAATGTTTAAACTGTATATGCTTTGTTTTTATGTTAAATTCTATTAATAATGCTTAATCAACTTTGGTTATATTTAATAATAACTTATCACACTCTTGCTTACTTAAAGAATACAAACGTGTTGATTTCCTAAAATTATTTTGTATATTATAATATAAAATGCTTACTTATCTGGTGATGATATTAAATCTGGCATCTTTTATAATATATTATATCATTAAAAATACAGGATTTGTTCATCATCATCATCAACTATTATCAATCCACTGCAGGATGAGTCTCTCCAAGTTCAATCCATCTTCTCTGATCTTTAGCTTTTCTTCTCCATATCACCCCTGCACACTTTCTCATCTCATCCATCCACCTCACATGTGGTCTCTTTCTGAGTCTTTTACAATCTCTTGAAATCCAGTTTAAGACTTCAATTGTCCATTTATTATCATCTCTTCAAGCAATATGTTGAACCCAACTCCACTTCAGTCTTTTAATTTTTTTCAATGAGGATTTGTTCACCTGGTGCAAAATATATTGGATTAAGTTCATCAACGATGTTTAAACAGCCACATTAATAGTGTCAGTGCCAGTGAATCATTGCTTTATTTGTAGTTTTTTATGCCAAAATAACCTTTCCAAGAGTAAATGGGAAGATATTATTTTTAGTTTAAATTGTATTAACACAATTGTAGTTCAATAAACATTAAGCAACAATAATTTTTTTATGATGATATACTGAAAAATAAGTATTAATTTATTATTATCATCAGAATTAACAGTGGTGTCAAACTTTTAGACATTTGGGACAAATTTTTTAGTGAAAGTGTACCTGAGGGCGATTACATTTTTTTTTCAGGGCTTTGAACCAGAAACAAAAACATTATTTTTGCTGGAATGAAAACTGGGGCAGAAAAAAATATTGATTCAAAGTCCTAGTTTTTTAAAATGTACTTATGAATTGGTGTTTTTTTTTTATAAGAGCTTTTTAGGTACTCAGAAATATTGGTATATTTTTAGAAGATACAAACTGATGAATTATTTTTCAATAAGATTCGAACTGTTGAAGACATTTTATATGACTATTATTAAATTACCTCAACTTCCTCTAGTATTACAATTTGTCCATGTCACTTTATAAATTATTTATTAATGAACTATTCTCCATGAGGATACTCATATGTGGCTTTAACTCGCTCTCAAACCAATAATTTTTACATTATTTTGCCGATTTTACAGTCATTTTATTAAGAAAAATGTACCATATGATGCTGCTCTCTTTTAATTATTTTACAATTAAAAAAATCAATAATATTTAAATTTAAAGTTATAACAATGAGATAAAGCCTGCCTTTCAACATGCTGATTGATTATTTTAGATTCTCTAAAAAGAGAGCACTTGTCAACAATTTTGACAGTTCTAAGTTCTTTATTTTAATTTTCAAAATGCAAATGTATATTTTAGAGTATTTTTTTTACATATTTTTTATTATTTTCATAAAATATGTGTGAAAATATAATTATTTTAGAAGAATAGCTCAGATTTTAGTAAAAAATTATTTATTTTTAGTTGAAAGTAAATTGAAAAAAAAAATCAATGATGTAGGCTGCATTTTGTAATAGGTTATAAGAAGTATGTTTTATGTTGTCTGCTATAGATTATTTTATCAATTATAAATAGAAATTTATTTCTGAAAAAAACTTTCATTTACTTTAATAATCTGACAAATTATTAAATTGCTTTTGGAAACTAAACTAAAATGAGTATAATTTTAAAAGATTAAATATATTTTTACAGCTGATTCTGTAATTGACCAATCAAAAATGTAAAACTTTAATTCACTTGGCCAATAGATATTTTGAATGTAGTAAAGATTAAATTACAATTATTAAATTGCTATATGAAGTGTTTTAAAAGGTTCACAACTTCTTTGCTTTAAATTCAGTTTATTAAAACCCTTGTTTCTCCAGGATAAGTTATTTTCATTTCTCATAAGTGAAATGACAATTAAATATTTCTAAGAATTTTAGCTATAGTGTTACACAAAAATAAATTAATTCTTTTCAGCTTCTTCCATCTGGGTTGATTTTACAAGATTGACAATACCAACAGGTGTTATTTTAAATTTAACTATTTTTAAACAAGAATAATTTTGAATTTTCACTTATTATTTTTTATATTAAAATAATCCTGAATTTATCACTACAATTTGGCAATGTTCATGTCAGCTTTGTGGTCGACTTCCAAAAACCTTGTCATAGACATCTTGGCCACTCCTGTTCTATAAGAATAAAGAACTCTCCAAGTTTATTTCAACTTCTTCAAGCTTCTTTTCTTGATATTACTTTAGAAAACATTCTTATCTTATCCATTCTTTTCATATATAAACTTTCTATTTTAAGTCTGCTACTATATTTCCAAAAAGTTTTATTTATTCTTTTTATGTTGCATCTACTAAATAAATATCAAAAGAATTTAATTTTTTTTGCACTTTTCACAATATCAATTTAAAAACATAGGAAAAAGAAAAATACAATAATATATATGTTATATTTAAGATTGGAGTTGAAGATACTTTTTGGTTATTTTGGAATCATTGAAAATATTTTAGAAAACCTGTCTTTAATATATATTTATTTGTTGTCCTTTGATGAAGTTCAAATGTCAGGAAGAGATATTAATAATTTAGTGATATATAAGTCAGTATTAAAAGAGAAAATGATGAAATATATGTGCATTATATATATAAATTTAAAATTAGAAAAACATTATGAACATGAAATCTTTATTAATTGCATAAAAAACTATTGTATTTTTAAATAAAATAACAAATATTGAAATGTGATCCAATAATTTCCAAATATTAACAAGAAATGACACTATTAGTATAGTCTGAAAAGAAGCCACTATCTAAGAAACTTTTACTTGGTCTTGGATTTGGGCATATAAGAGAAAACAATAATATGAATTATTTATTTTTTGTTAATCTTGATATTTATTAGTATTATTTTGTACTTTGTATTCTATCAATTTTGTTATTATTGGTTTAAATACCTTTTCTTGGCTTTAAATTTCAAATGTACATTTTATGGTCTTTGTTTTATTTCACTTATTCTCAAATCTTAAAATATGAATACAAATTAAAGATAGCTGAAATATTTTATGTTCTCTGAAAAAAAAACAACAACATTTTTTAAAACTAAATTTATAATAAATAAAGGGATTTGAACTTAGGATATATAAATAGATACTTTTTAAAAATATTTATTTTTTGGATGTTCAGAAATGCAGAAAACTAATTTGATTTAATAAGGAATAAATTAAATAATCACTTATTCAGGAAATCATAAAGACATTTGAGTACCAAAGTGACAAGCTAAATCAAAAATATCCATTATTTATTTCTTTTTACCTCATTTGGAATTAATCTAGAAACATTTAGCTCTTGAGTTCACTATTATTATCATTATAAAGTATTATTATATTTTTGTACTTATGAGTTTTCAAGTAAACCAAAATGGAAAACCATACTTTTAATAAATCTGCAGTTTCAGAGGCCCTCAAAAAATGTTTACAAAAATTGACTGATAAGAAATATCATATTTAATATTTACATTTACTTTTTTATTACTGTTATTTTAAAAAAAATCACTGTGGAAAAAATAATTCGAATATTTACATTTTACTTTCTTTTTGGATTAACTTATTAACAAAAACTGAAAAAAATATAAATATAATATTTACACTTTATACATGTCAGCAGCTTATACTCATATCATGACTATTATTTCGGGAGGACAGGATTGCACATCTTTGAAAATTGTTCACTGCATAATGTTTTATGACAGGAAGATCACAAATTTTTATTATTATAATAATTTAACAAAAATATACTAACAAAGAAAGCACACTGAATTGAATCAAAGTATGGCAATGTTAAGAACATCTCATTCCTTCCCATATTATAATTAAAAAAAATAAAAGTAATTTTTCTTAATGAAATTTATCGGAATTAATTCATTTTTAAAATTTAACAATCAATTTATTAATTTTAATTTAACAACTAACACATCTTCAGTAGATTATAGGCTCTCAAAACTGTACATTTATCAAAAATATGGTATGCCATCATGGTTTACTTGAAAAGTCACAAATACCTCTAATTTCTCACTTCTTAATACTTTTATGAATTGTTAATTCTCATATAATAATTAAACAAATACTTCTTTCTATACACACTTTATACAATAGAATAATTTATTTTTAACTTGATAAAACTTTTTTAAAGTTTTGACTTCCCACAGTCTTTTTCAAAGCTATAACATATAAATATATATATATGAATACATAATATTTACAACATATATTATCTAAACTATATATAACTAAATATAACAAATTTTATAACTTAACCAGTCAATACATAGACAATCTCAATACAAATTACAATAAACAATCTCAAACTGTTGTCAAGGCAACCTTTTTTAACAATAAAGGTGGAAATATATATCTTTCTTAATATATTATATAATATACTCAATACATAACTGTATTTATTGTAATAATAATGATTTACATTTTTGTATTTATTTTTTGTTAAATTCTAAAATTTTGTTATATTTAGTTATATATAGTTAGATAATATATGTTATAAATGTTATGTGTTCGTATATATTTATATTTTATAGCTCTGGAGAAAATTGCTTGATAATCAAAGCTTTAAGAAGATTTTGTCAATTTAAAAAATAAATTATTGCATTGTAAAAAATGTATAAAAGAATGGGTAGTTGTCTAATTATTATCATTATGATAAACTGCTCAGAGGAATATCATATATATATATACGAAAAAAATATTTTGGAACTTTTATTATTATTATTATTATTATTATTATTATTATTATTATTATTATTATTATTATTATTATTATTATTATTATTATTATAGCCTTATATATATATATATATATATATATATACTAAGGTTATAGCCATATATATATATATATATATATATATATATTGTGTGCTGACATTGTGCTTAACAAGTATTAATATTTACAATTTTAAATTGATTCAAAATATTTCTAAATTTAAGATCTGAATATTGACTAGTTATAAATCCAAAGATTTCGCGAATGTTAATGTGTAACAGAAATAGTGGACTTAATCAGTAATGAATTTATTAGCTTCATGCTCCCAAATCAAAATGCTTTAGATTTACTTATATAATTAGAAAAATAGGTTGAAGATAAGAGTGTGGCTGCTCTTATCTTTATAATGTTGAATCTTGCATTAAGAGTTGTAGGGGTCTCTCTTGTAATAAAATTAAGCACACAAGGTGCATGTACTAAGGTTATAGACTTATATAAATATTATTATTATTATCATCATCAACAATAATAATAATGATAAAAGTAATATGGCACTACAATTCAGCTGCATCTCATTTACTATCATCAGGTACACTGAGAATATCAAGAGTGCTGATGATGCTAGAAATATTGGCAATATAAAATAAACAATAATACCAAATGCACCATTATACCCTAATTAATGGTTGATGAGATTCAGAAAATATTAGTGCAATATTAATAATTACATATAAATGAACTGAACACTTCACATTTTTCATCTGTGAAAATGTTAAAATAAATGGTGTTAAGGAATGGCAAATATAGCAAATTATTAAGGTGAACGAATATTATCTCAATCCAAATTTAGTTTGAATTATTTATTAATTGTAATTTTTATTATGTAAAAGATTCTATAAAAAACATTCCATGAAAATATCAATACCACTTCATATAAAATAATATCATTATAATTAAAAACAAATATGTTAAAATGGTAAACTATATTGTTATTTATATCAAGAGCATAGTTCAAAAAAGTTATTATAATGTTCCCATATAAAAAAAACCCACTCAGTTTTATTCATATGGTAAATATGGAAAAAAAAAGGTAATTATTTAAATGATTTATTATAAATCAAATTTTGTACGTGTGTTTTTATTTAAATAAAACGAACATACTATTTTTGAAATTTATAATTTTTATGTTAAGCTATACATTTTAAAATTATTCTGAGTTTTTAAAATAAAATAAATGTAAAAGAAAGATGACAGAGAATTAAAATAACAAAGTAACAATCAATTACGACATTGTAAAATTAAATTAGTAATAAAATAATAAGAGCGTTTTTAAAGCAAATATAGATTCTTGAAATTGTTGTAGTAAAAAACAAAACAAAAAATGAATATGTATTTAAAAAAAAGACAAAAAATTTTCAAAAGTATTAAACCAAAAAATTACTTTTAATAACAGAAGAAAAACATGCTATTAACTTAATCTTTTATTAGATGAATTAAGGTAAAAATGATGTAAATGAAAGAGTTAACTATAAAACGAATAAAAAAAAAAACATGTTAGTTAACAACAGATTATAAATTAACAATTATCCATTTTAAAAGAAAATAAACATAACAAAAAATAATTTTTGCAAAATGATAATAACGATGATGATGATAATAATAAAAATTTATAATACATAATGTAAATAATTTCAATTTAATTTAATTGTTATTATTTTATATACTGCAAAAGTCTATTGCAAAAACAAAATAAACTTACATGAGGGCAGTATATATGCCTACCATGTCTACAGTGATGAGGAAATAACATTTTGGTAGATATCTGTCAATTTCTCAACAATCTCAGATTTGTTTTTTTCAAATTATCAGTCCATAGCAAACAACTAGTATTCATCTATTAGTCATAATATAAAACATATCTACTTTTAGCTAAAACAAGTATAAAAACTTCTTCAAGTCCTCACAATAAATAATTGATTAACCAAATAAATAATATCTTCTCTTGAGGTATGTTAAAAATCATTATTTACTGTGACTTATTAGAGGTTTTACATTTAGTATATTGTAAAATGTATGCTAAACAGTGTATTAACAGCTCTCTGCATTGCAAATGTTTTTTCAGCTTTTCTTTATAGAGAAACATAAAAAAGAAAATATGTAAAGGTTAGTCAGTAGCCAAATGATGAAGATTCCAATTTTTTATGCTTCATAATCTAATTTAAAAATAGATAGATAATCATTTACTGATCAATTGTGAAATGACTAATTGGATTAGAAATAGGATGACTATTTAAAAAAAAATTGTAGGTTCCTTAAAACTTGAGATAATTTTCACATATTACTTGCATTTAATCAATGAATGGAGCACTCACCACTGTACCATAAGGCCTGTTGTTTGTTTATATGTTGAAATTAAAACAGGTTTTAGGAATATTATATAAAAATTTTCAATGAAAGAATTTCTAATAATTTTCTATACATAAATTCTTAACAATTTATGAAGACATATGTAAGATATTGTTACCTGGGCTAACTGATGTTGTGATTTAATATTAAATGACATCTGAAGGTCATTTGATGTTTTTGTTCATATATTTCAGGAACTTGTGATGGAATGGAAATTTATATATACATATAATTGAGTTCATCTAAAATATAAAGATATAGTTAAATTATTACATGTGTTTCTGTTTATCTTACCTGAAAAATGAAGTTGTCCCACAATGTATGCATAGTGAGAGTATGGCTTGACTTTTAATGCTGATGGATGGTTGTGGTATAGTATAGTTGAGGAATGCACTGATAAAATCAAAAAACCTGAAAATGTACACCTATAGTGCAATGATTGTTTATCATTCCATAAGTTGATTTAAAAAGATGGTCTACCATTTGTATGAAAGCTGTATAGTGAGAGTCATAAAACTGTTAATATGGGCATATTCAGGGGTTCACACCTCTATACAAATAAGCAAATATTATTCTTTAACTAAGATTTGGACTAGGAATAATCTTTAGTGTAATAAATGATTAGTATTGATCTTAATGTATTTATATAAAGTACTTGATATAAAATCTACGAGTGCTGAAAGTTTGCTATTTATAAATCAAACTAATAATTTGTTATCTATAAATACTAAACAAACGATGAAATTATGGAGGTCATTTGTTTTTTTTTCAGACATTTTTATTTATATGTTTCAGCATGTGTGATTGAAAGCAAGTTATATATATATATATATATATATATTGCTTTATATATATATCTTATATATATATATATATATATATATATATGATAAGAGCCAAATCTTACATAAACCCTAAAATTTACAATTTATTATAAAAACAGTCTTTATAGACTATGAATTTCTAATCACCTTAGTCTAAGATCTTAATTTAGACAGAAATTCTGATACAGGTCTGTAATAGATTACAATTTTATATTCCTAGAACTTTAAATAAACCCCATTAAACAGTTAATAAATATTAATATTTATAACTTTGAAACATATTCTTATCCATTATTATTTAGATGATAAACTATAAATTGCCAATAGCTAGGTGATTTGTAAAGTAAATCACATAAAAATAGCCAAACTTTACCTAAACTATAGAAGCTACAATCTGTTGAAAAGGCAATCTCTATAAATAAAAATGGACACCTAAAGAAGATACGAAATTAAGTTTATATATATACATGAAGTTATGCCATATGTTTATGTTATCTGCCTAATGAGAAAGAATGGCCTAAATTTTCATGCAGATGGATACTTATGGTATAGTGGAGTTGGAATAAAGAATGCGCTAATAAAAACTAAATGACTGGAGAGTTCACCCTTCCACAAGATGTTAGAATTGGAAGGAAACCAGTCCTCTTATTGTATGGAAGTGATATAATTAAAGTTGTCTAACTGTCAACAGAAGCATGGACTTCAGGTGTGATTCTTTACAAAAATACTCATGTATTATTTTTAATTGAAATTTAAAATTAAAATGTGGGTTAACATTTTTATATGAAATGGTTTGTGTCAAAGTTGTGAGTACATTAATGTTGGAGATGTATAATCAAACTGTAATAATTTGCTATCTCTAAATACTGAATAAATGATAAAGACATGGATCAACTGATGTGTTCTGGCTCAGCATGAAATATGTACATTGAAGTTTTTTATTTTTTTCAGATGACTTTGTTTATATGTTTGCAGAATGTATAAAAGAATGGAAGTTTTAAATATATCTAACATATATAAAAAGTTAAATTTAAATGTGTCTAATATATATATATATATATATATATATATATATATATAGACACATTTAAATTATATGAAATAACTATATATATATATATATATATATATATATATATATATAAAGTTATTTCATGTATTTATATTTCAACCATCTGAAAAGTGAAATGATTCTAAAATGCATGCTTAGTAAAAGAGGATTGTATGATTTTCTGTGCTGATTGATAAGTGTGTTACTGTGCAGTTGAGCTGAGAAATGCAAAGGAAAACCCCAAAAAAACAAAACTTGAAAATATATATGGTAAACAGTCTATAAATACAGTTCTGTATTGTAATTGAATTTCAGTTTTTTTCATAGAGAAGCTGCTGTGTCTGGAGAGCAGAAAGTAATAATTGACAAGGTAGTAGTAGATGGTTAAAAATTAATTTATTTAACACAGGAGAATATTTATATAATTTTACACAATCTAGTTAAGGTGAAACAAAATAATAAAAGGTCAAGGTAACCTGTACATGACAAACCATAGTCCTGCTTTCAACTTACAACTTTCAACTTTGAATTATCTCAACCCTAGAACACCAACTTTGAGTTTGGAGAATTTATATACTCGTTTAGAGTTCTGGAGTCTTTATATGACTTACCATATGTGGTGTTTCTTATAACCATTTTGATGTTATAAGGTTAGGTATGTAATTCTGCAACTAGAGTTGCATGATCTAACAACCTTGCTACTTCAGTATTTTCTTTACATTTCTTGATTACAATTGTTTACATATCCTAATTTAGGGCATCATAGCATATTTATACTTAGATTTATTACTATATATATTCACACATACTTTTGACCATTATACATAATTAACATCATAATTATTACACATAACTACTACCATATTTATTACAATTAACTGCTATCATAATTATTATACATGATTATCACGATAATTATTGTATATAATTACAATCATAATTATAATACATAATTATTACCATAATTATTATACACTTTGTTACATGCATTTATTATGAAATATTTGCCATTGGACATTGCAAAAACATAAAAAAGAAGGAAATGTTTAAAGGTTAGTCAAATATTAGATGTTGAAGATTTACAATTTCATTTTACTTTACAATCTAGTTAAGAATAAGTAGATAATTATTTAGTAATAGCAAACTGAATAATTATGAAATTACTAGTCATATTGGTAATAGGATGACAATTTTAAAAAGCTAATGTTTTTTTTGGACTTTTACATTTTATTTGGATTTGAATTCTAGATTATGTTTTAGTGCAAGACTGGGTACGGTTTTGTGGAACTATTTGTAATTTTTTCCAGTTATCTTGGTCACAAATAATATCAATTATTATAAATAATATTAATTTATTATTAAAAAATTCAATATACAACACAAAGCTAATGTAAAATAATCCACAAAAAAATATTAAGATGTTGAAGAATTGCATTGCATGCTATTATTAAATTTGAATATCTGGGCATGTAATTATTAATCGCTACTCTTGCACAGGATTCTAAGTAATTTTTATGAAACTGGAATGGGCCTGACAGTTCTACAAAAAAATTGTGCCTTTAATGCAGAAATAATTTAATTTTTGTTACTGAATAAATCAAAAAATGAATCCCTGGCTTCTAGAAATTCTTCATTTATCATTTCTCTAACTGCAAAAGATTTCTTATATTTTGATATAACATAACTCACACAAACTAGTGCAGCTGTTGCAGCTTTAAGGGCTTGATAAAATACATTTGTTGGTGGTTAATTGTGACTAACTTTTTTGTTTGCTTAATTTGACTTTTAATGGAAAATCATTATCAAAACTTGCATACATGGTATTAAAATGATTTTCGATGTTTTGTTTTATTGAAAATGACACACTTGCATGACATATACTTTGCATTTACCATTGTAAAGAAAAACTATTATTCATATTCTGTATTGTATATTTTTCTTTTCTTTACACTTAAATTTTAGACATTACACCTCTTTTTTAAAAAATATGATAAAATATACGTTTTAATGATAAATTACTTAAATCTGTGCACCTGTTACATCCAAACACATTTAGAAGCTTCCCAACAAAACAAACTGAATGTTATTCAATACTGATTATTGTGCCTTTGGGTTGAGCAATAAATATACTTAGGCTGATGGATTTTTAATTGGCATTTGCATCATTGTGCATCTAGAATAAAGGTACATGTGATGTCTGACATATTCACAGGCTAGCTTTCTCGACTAACTACAACTACTTTTGTAACCAAATGTGTGAAAAAGCTATTTCTTTCATCTAATCTAGTTTAATACAGTATCAGTTACTATTATTTACTCTTAATTCAGATGGTCACTCCAAAATTACGTTGATTCCATTAATGGAATATGATCAATATCTTCTCCACTCTTTTACCATAAGACTCTTTAGTTTATATTTTGTATATATATATATATTTTGCCCTTTTCTATGTCAGAAATAGCTAATTACAGTAAATTACTAAAAATTTTAAATTTTAGAATATGTTCTCTTGATATGTTGATTATATTTTGTTAATAATGTCTTAAAGTACAATTTAAAGCTAAAATAAAATACATAATCCATAAAATTATAATGAATCACTTCATCATCATCATTATCAAACATTATCAATCCACTGCAGGATGAAGGTCACTCTAAGTTTAATCCATCTTCTCCGATCTTCAGCTTCTCTTCTCCACATCACCCCTGCACACTTTCTTATTTCATCCATCCATCTCACACATGGTCTCTTTCTGGGTCTTTTACAATCTCTTGGAATCCAGTTTAAAATTTCAATTGTCCATCTATTATCTTCTCTTCTAGCAATATGACCAGCCCAACTCCACTTCAATTTTTTAATTTTTTCAATGAGGTCAGTAACACCTGTTTGTTCTCTTACCCATACATTGCATTTTCGATCTCTTCTTGTTATTCCCAACATACATCTCTCCATACTTCTTTGAGTGGTCTGAAGTCTCTGTATTGCTCTTCTATTAAGTGTTCAAGTCTCAGATCCATAAATAAAAACTGGTAAAATACATTTGTTAAAAATCTTCCTTTTCAAACACATAGGCATATTTCCTTTTAGTATCAAGTTATTTCTACCAAAAGCACTCCAACCAAGTTTAATTCTATGATTAATTTCTTCCATTATGTTTCCATCTGTATTAATAATCTGACCAAGGTATTTGTAACTGTTAACTTCTTCTAATTCATCATAATCAATCTTTATTTTCATATTTTGAGCAAATTGATTAAACATTACTTTAGTCTTTTTAACATTTATCTTTAGTCCTACTTTCCTACTTTCATCTGATAATTCCTGCAACATATCCTGCAGCTCTGAAGCATTATTTGCAAAAACAACTACATCATCTGCAAAATCTAAATGACTTAAATAATCTCCATTTACTTTCATTCCTTTAGTTTCCCATTTTAATCCACAAAATACTTCTTGCAGCACTGCTGTAAAAAGTTTTGGAGATATGAAGTCACCTTGTCTTACACCTTTCTCAATGTTGACTTTCCCAGTATCATTATGTAATCTAATTGTTGCTGTTGCATTTTTATAATTATTCTTCAAAATATGACAATATCCTGGATCTATACCTTGATGATCCAATGCTTTAATCACTGAAGAAATGTTTATAAAATCAAATGCCTTTTAATAATCTACAAATCCAAAACATAATGACAACTCATATTCATTTGTCCTTTCTATAACTTCTCTCAATATCTGAATATGATCTACTGTACTAAAACCACTTTTAAATCCAGCTTGTTCTCTTGGTTGGTGGAAGTCCAATGTTCTCTGTAGACGAGTTGTAATTATCTTGGTAAAATTTTTATATAAAACTGATAAAAGGCTGATAGGTCTGTAATTTCTAATATCTTCTTTATCACCTTTTTTAAATATTAATATTATTACTGCATTCTTCCAATCATCCGGTACATCTTTATCATTTAGACATTTGGTATATAACTTTGCCAAAAAATTTTCTATTTCTTCACCTGCTTCTTTTAATATATCAATTATAATTCCATTATTACCTGGAGCCTTTCCCTTCTTCATACATTTAATTGTGTGTCTCACTTCTTCATTTAAAATTCTGGGCAATTCGGAAGATGTAATAGATATAGGAGGTACTTGTTCTTTATTACTATATAATTCTTGATAAAAATCTTCTACCAATTTCATGATGTCATCTCTCTTTTTAGTAACAATTCCATCTTTTTTTCTTATTGCAGATATAAATTTCTTACCAATACCAAAATGTTGTTTTACATTCTTAAGACTTTTATTTTCTTCTACAGCTTTCCTTGCTAGTTCACAATTATACTTTCTTATATCATTTTTAACTCTTTTCTGTACCATTTTACAAAATTCGAGATATTCAATTCTTTTTAATGCATCATTTTTGTATATCTTCATATTCCTTCTTTTCTTCATAAATTCTCTAGTCTGAGTAGAAATTTTATTGGTCAATTGCTGCTTTTTTCTACCAGCTATCCTTGTTGCAGTTTTTAAAAGTGTATCAGTTATTTTCATATTAATTTCATTCAAATCTGAATCATGCTCAAAATCTACTAATACTTGAAACCGATTTCTAAGTTCTAATTTAAATTCATTAGAATGTTTCTGAAGATTACGAATATCAACTGTAAATATTGTTTTTCTTAATAATTTTTGTCTCTCTAGTTTCACATTAACACGTATCTTACACCTTACTAATTGATAATCACTTCCTGTGTTAAATTTAATAAGAACATTACAATCTTGAAATATGTATTTCCTATTACTCAAAATATAATCCAATTCTGCTGTACCTTCATTTGGATGCTTCCATGTCCATTTCCTTTTAACATTTTTCTCAAAAAAAGAATTCATAATATAAAGTTTTTCTTTATCTGCAAACTCCACAAGTCTATGTCCTCTCTCATTTCTATTACCATAACCAAAATTACCTACAACACTTTCATCTTTCATTTGGTTACCAATTCTAGCATTAAAGTCTCCCATAAAAATTTTAAAATGTTGTTTACTCTGATCAAAAGCCTTTTGTACATCCATATAAAAATCTTCTAGTACTTCATCACTATGAGAACTTGTTGGGGCATAAACCTGAATTATATGCATTTGATATCTGCTATTAAGTTGTATAACTAATCTTGCCACTCTGTCTGATACACCATCCATCTCCACAATATTGTTCTTCCACTTTTTATTTATAATGAATCCTACTCCACTTGTATTTTCAATATTTGTGCCTTTATAATAGAGTATATGTCCACTTTTTAAATCAATTGTCTCTTCACCTTTTCTTCTAACTTCACAAAGTCCAATAATATCCCATTTAATATAAGAGAGTTCTTCTAAGTCTTGCAATCTTCCTTCACTTGAAAGTGATCTGCAGTTGTAAGTACCTAAATAAAAAGTCATCATCAAATGGCAGCCTGGGTCCGCAATCAGGGGATTCTTAGTACCCTCTGCCTTCGGCCACCAACCGCTGCCTTGATTGGTGACTTTACAGCCTCCTGGGAATAAGGGCCATGCTTTATTTTTGTCTGTCATAATTGTATATATGTATTGGAAAAATATTTATCATTTACACAAACATTTATTCTGCCTTATCAGGCACTGAGAAGAAAGACCATGGTGTTTCTTGATCTTAAACTCAGAGGTAAAAAGCCAATAAACTCACCATGCTGGCTTAAGAACAGTTAAATAAAGTTAAAAGTATTATTTCATAGGGTTGCAAAAGCTGTCCATAATAAATAACTCAGCTATAAATATTTAAAAGTATGTTTAAAAAGTTCGATTTTAATAGTTTTAAATTTATAGTTAAGTAAATATTATATTTAAATTTATAAATCATATTTAATAATCATAATTAATATTGTATATTTTAAAAGTAAGTTTTATAGAAGTGAAAGTTATATTTGGTTCTATATTTTCTAAATTATTTTTCCAAATTTTTTAGAATTGTATTATTTTATCTAATACAATAAGTGTAGCAATTTATTTATTCCCAGACAGAGAAAAATTGGATAGTCTGTCTTGATTATTAATCATGTGATTTGTGTAATATAGAGTTGCACACACTTGCTAGAATTTAGATTAGTCAAGTTCAAAGTATTTTAGAATTGCATTATAGAGTTAAATGTAATTATTATCTATCATAAAGCAAATAATAAATATTAAGTTAACTATCATTATAAATGTTTAAATAGTGTAATAAAGATGAATACAGTTAATAAAAGTTAATATTTTTGTTTAAATAAAAATAGATAAATTAAATATTAAAAGTGGGATAATTTATTAAATATTGTTTTAAAAGTTATTTTAAAGGTAATTAAGTAATTTAGTAAAGTAATAATTGATTTAAGATTAATATTTTTAAATAATATTTAATGTTTTAATACGTCATAATTTTTATTTTGAAATTTAATTGTGTAAGTTGGCAACATTATGCAAATTTGGTATCAAACTTAAAGTAAGAATCAACCAATAGAAGGTATTCTTACAGGGTATAAATACCATTGCAGTTGATTTATCAAGTGGTGATTAATAATGTATTAAAGTAGCTGAATCATATCAGAAGCTATCAAGGTGATTGTAATTTTAATTTTATTATTTTAGTCAATTTTAGTGCTCTTGTACAATTTTATGTGCAAAGCTAATTGACATTTTAAAAAGTATTTTGCAAAACGAGAGTGTAAACTAAAAATATATTTAATAATTTCATTGAATATGTGTTGCTAATTTTTAAAAAAGTTCCATTGCCAGAAATATTTTATCAAAATCTAATTTAGAACTTCGCAATAATAAAATGGATATACCAAGAAGTAAAATATATTCAATTTATAATATTTTAAAAATGTATATAATATTTGTTGATACAGTTTCAGTAATGCTGAACAAGAGGACTGTTCTAATGAATAAAATAGCAGTATGGACATTATACAAGAAACTTAAATGGAAAAATTGTTTGCCATCTAAAAGTAAAGATACATTATTTTTATATAGAAGATAAGCTTGTCCAAAATTAAGAAGCAATAAGACAAGCAAACTTTATGATAATTTTATACAAATATCATATTAAAAGAGCAAATGTTATATTTTTTTTGAAGGAAACATTAAAAAAAAAAATTTACAAGAAATTATATAGGAAAAGACTCATGGAGAATATTTACTAAAGCATATATATTATAAAAAAAAACCTAAAGTCTAAAAGGGTTAATACGCACTTATAAAAGTTTGTTAGGAACACCTGAAAATTAAGATAATAATGAAATGCTAAAATAAGTACTAAATGGAAATAAATTTACCAAGGAAGAAATATATAAAGAAAGTAAATATATGATTAAATAAAAGGATGGAACCATGGAAATATATTTATATTATGCAAAAGTTTATCGGATAGATTAAGTTAAGCCAAACGGAATAGGATGCATCATTACGCTGATATGGGAAATTTAAGAAGCTTCGCGAGATTATTATAGTATTATAATTTCAATAATTATCTTTCTGGACTATGGAATCCATAAACTATTAATCTATAAACTCTTATAAGATGAATTAATAATTATTTTGTTTAATTTTCAAGATTTAAAAAGACGTCATATTTTTTTTTGCTATGTATTTTTTTTAAAATTGCTCACTGCCGCCCGCCCGACAAATTGTCTTAATCATCATCATAGCAATGGGGGAAGGTGAATGCTCTTGAAGAAATAAAGCATTCTTGAAGAGAACATTAAAAAAAAAACTTTTGAGAAAGAAAATGGAAATATTTGAACCTAGGAAAATTTACGTTTTCATTTGAAGTTTAAGTAAATATGCTTTTAATTTATTTACTATTTATTTTAAATGTAAATTTTTTGATTAATAAGAATAGGAACATGAATATTAATTATTTATGGTATTAGAAACCTATAGTATAATATTTAATAGTTTAAATTAGAACATTTAAATAGAAGCATGGATGTGTATTTTTTTATGTATGCGATGTTATATCTAGTTGAAAAAAAGAAGACTGCAAAAGTGATAATGATGAGCTAATGTCACTTGGTAATAGTTAATGAATATTGATAATTTTTATGATGTATATTTTGTTTTTTTTATATTGCCTATGAATAATAATGAATGAAGTATAAATGTTTTAATTATATGAAAACACATTTTGTACAACATTTTAAACATTATGAGATCAGGATTTATTTGGGAATATGCATACTATAATTTTATACTGGTAATATAACCCAACATGATAATAAATATTTATGTGATTCTTTAAAAAAAACTTTCATATTATTGGATGTTCAAGTATTATCTGATTAGTTTGTATATGATTAGTTTAGAATAAGAAAGTAAAGCAAACCTTTCTTATGGATTAGTAAGATTCCTCTAATTATAGTTGAATTTGTTTATTATTTGAATATGCAAGCTAGTAATTTGCCAATATAAGACCTGATAAATCTTTAGGAAATAAGAATAGGATAGTGACCTGGTATTAGTAATATGGTGAGCATGAATCCAGGAGATTATTGTTAGGATATTTAGGGAATATGAACAGTATTTTATAATATTTGTAGATGTGCAATGCAGTCAACAAAGCCCTGTAATTGTATATTTATTTTGGACAGTGTTTATTTTCTTGGAGTATTGATGTTCAATAAAGCTGAAGGAATAGCTTGACATCATTTATAGTATTTGAGGACATTAGACAGAATAGGTCTTGCCTCTAGTTTTATAAATACACTGTGCCATGGTATATTTTTATTCGATATGAGTTATGAGTTATACTGTATTTTTTCTTCCCTATCCTTCAAATCTATTCACTATCTAGATTTCCAAAAAGTAGCTACATTGTACAGTATGGTATATTTAAAAGAAAATAATAGATGATTTAGAGTTAAAGATATGCAATTGTTTGGAATGAGATGAGTTCATTTACTTGTATGAAGAAATAGAATTTGTATGAATTGGAATTGAAAATCCAATGGCCTTCAAATGAAAAAATCATAAAATATGTTATAGATTTATTTTATTTTGGAAATAAATATAAGATCTTAAGAATAAAATATGTAAAAGAAAGTTGCTTTTGAAATATTAAATAATATTAAAATATTTATTTCAATTTTTAAAAATGAGTACTGCATATTTTTAATATAATGCTATAAAGTAAAAATGATCTACACAATAAGTTTAGGTACAATTTATATTTATTCAATAATAGAAAATGTATCAGGAATTATAATTATATAGTATTATAATATTGTTATAATGGAATGTATTATAGTTAATAAATACAGTGTTGTGAACAATAGTATCCATGATTTAGAAATAAATTGTCAATAGATATTTTACATGGTATCGTTAATATTGCTAAAGTGAAATTGTCTAGTAAAAAAGATATCCATGTTCTCGATTAGTATTATTTTATGTTTATCCATTCGTACTATGTTTCTATAGATCTTTAATAAAAAAAGAAGCATACTTAAATAATAGCTAAAGGATGTAAAATATATTTTGAGTAAGCATTAAATAAATGTAATTTTTTATATAAGATTGATCAAACAGGGATTAATAATATTGTATTATTTTACCTTTTTTTTTTTTTTATTTAAGTCAGAGTAAAGACTTAACAAGGTTTGAATATAAAGAATGTATAATGGTACAAAAATTGTAATATTCTATTCAAATATAAGAACACAATTTCTTCTGAGGAGCAGAGAATTTATAAAATTCTATGTGGTATTTGTGAGACCTCTTATTTGAGTATGAGTAATCATTATATTAATGCTAAGAGATAAGAACATGCTAATAGAATAACACATTATTTGTCAACATCAGTATTTTCCTTTCATATTACAGACATTGATCACAATATAAATATTTCTCTCAGGATTTTAACCAGATGTGATAGACATAAAAATCAAAAAGACCATCAATATTCTTAATAGATCAGAAATAATACATCTAATTTATCTTCAAGTACATTATTCAAAACATAATTATTTACTGTCATCCTTCTTTTACATTTTTTGAATTTCGTTTTTATTAGATAGACTTTCAATCTTAAACAATGAGCATTGCCAGTGCCAAAACACAAAACCATAGTCAGAGGTTTGGGGGGGGGTTTCCTGACAGATATATTTTAAATGCTTTCTCTGGCTAAGCATTTATCACAAAGCTTGTTGAGCAATTGGCAATGCTCATTGTTTATATCTTACAAGCTTAAGAGAATTGGGTCATGTGATCTATGACCAATTTTGACTTTCAATCTTGTTTTTTATATTTTATGCAGCACTTCTATTATGTCTTTAGAATAATTTTTTTAAATTAGATGAAGGAAAGTTCAATGTAAGTGAATTATAAGTATAATAGTCATGTTAATTACACACAGACATTTTTAATATATCATTTATATATGTTGCTTTTAAAACAAACTATATATATATATAGAACCAAATTTGTTTCACTTTTAAACTGGTAAGAATTTCAATTGTCTCATACAATAATCATTGTTAGTAATAATATTGATTAGAATTATGTCTTAATTGAATATTATTGAAAAGTATGTCTAAAATATATTATAAACGATGCTTTTTTTATTAGAAATTTATAGTGGTCCCCTCTTTACAGACAACATTTATATTATTAGAGCTAAATACATGATCTTTTCATGATTTAAAAATAAACAATTTAGGATTGATTTTTGAATTGTTGTCTGGTGAATTGATTTTGTATTTAAATTAGCTTTGTCTGTCCATAGTATATTGTATAACATTTAGAATCCCACATTTCACCCTATAATCATTAGTTTTGCATAACAAGGGTTAAAAATAAATTTGTGTTTGAAGCATTGAGATTATACCTAAATTAAGTATACAGCAGACAAAATATTTGTTATAAATTTAGTAAAATTAAAGAAAAGTATGGAGGGAGAAGTATTTATAAAAGGCATATTTACAAAAGTATTAAATAATGTGCATGAAAAATGCAAGGAGATTCTTAAAATGCATGACTGGAGGGATTGTTCCGTCTTTATAATATTTCATATATATGATGCACTAGATAAATAACAAAATATTTATTAATATTAGATTTTATAAAGAAAAAAAATAAACAAAAAAGAATCTAATTAAAAATCCCTTAAGCCACTATAATAGCTAATTCACGTAGAAGTGTTTGCATTATCATTTTCCTTTACTTGGTATTTAAAAATAAAAACTTTTCCCAAAGCAATCATATAACTGAATAATTTATTTTAAGTTGAACAACAGATTCTTTTAACTGGAATAATATTTACTCAGTGTAATATCACAATCTTGCTTGTCTTCTGCCAAATATGTAAAACAAAAATAAAACTTTGATAATTAATTTCTTTCAACTATAATAAAATAAGTGCAAAGATTGATTCTCTCGTAACAGAAATAAAATTCCATTTAAAAACGAATCCAAGCGACTGGAGTGATTGATCAAATTGAAGATATTGACAGAAGTAATCTATTATTAAAATCTGATTAGCATATAAATGCCTCATAAATCATTTAATGATATAAATTACATCAGGTAAATGCTGATACTTCATATATATTTTTTATCTTTTGAAGAAATATTTTTTAATCAGAAACAAAACTGTTAATTGAAAGCATTATGTTTTTTAATGTTGTGTATGTATTTTTTATTTTAATATACAGGTTATACTATGAAATTGAATGATATTCACCTTTATATTCTGCATCTGATAATATAATGAAATGAAAACGTAAAATAAAGGCAAAATAAAAAACAAACAATTCCATATATAAATATGAGATCTCTTCTACCAGTATTAAGGTCACATCATAATATTAAAAGATTTTATGTTTTTATAGTCATCACATAGGATCTAAATTGTGGCAACATCTGAGATATTATATCTTCAGCTAATAATCGCTAAATGTCCATTTGCCAACAAAGTCTACATAGCTATTTAGATTATGAACCATGTAACTAAACATTAAACCATAAGTCTATATTTAATATGGAACATTTCCACGATTCATCTATTTAGACTCAAACCAAAGATCATTATATGATAAAAATATGTCCTAATTACTACACCACATAGCATACAACAATTTTTATTAGTATTAATAGAGAACAATGACAGCATATTTTTTGATATGATTAAGAATTTAATACTTGATTATGCCGCTTTTATGACTTTTTAAAGTTTATTAATCATAAGATAGTTATAGTAATATATATTTTGTTGATTATAAAATATTCACTATTTTATGATATTATTGTATGCATAAGATCTTATATTGTTTATTACTGTAATTCTAAATATATAACACTAGAATGTTTGATTTAAGAAAATGGTAATCCCTATTAATGAAGTCTCACGTGTATCACTTCCTTGGTGTTATTTTCTATTGTGTATGGATACTGTTTTTAGCAAAGAACTTAATATATATTGTATATGTACACAACATATTAACGTACGCAATCTTGTACATAAATATACAGTATATATATGCTATATATAACGAAAGAGAAAATTAGTATATTTAACTCAACTTAAAAAAAGATAATTATTGTTAAAAGATTACTGCTCATGTTCTCTGTTAGTTGTGAAGTTTTTCTTAAAATTTATAAACTGTCACATATCGCTCATCCGTGATTAATGATAACAAATGTAAAGTATTGCTCTTCTGAATTATATCTTGTCTTACACTTCTTGCTAAAGGTTAAGACAAACCTAATTGATCGAGCATGTGCTTTAGTCTTAATTGTCAACACAATTCACACGTGTTTGTTCTCGAATGCCACTGCCGCACTACAGGAGTATCTGTTTTACAATTAAAAATATTTAACTGTCGTTTTTATTAGGCATTGATGAATGAGCACGGGGATTTTTCGCTCTATATGTCGGTCTGTCTCTCATCAATCTCCGCCAACTAGTGCTGTCGATTACGTGGCTCAAGGATCCGGGCAATTGCGCCACACACGGTAAAAGTGGATACCACGCTGAAATAAATATGTACTAAAAAATCTATTACTTACATTCCAAACAGAAAATAAAGAGCTAATGGCGCAATTTGATATGATTATAAAGTACAACTTTTACTAATTTGAAATGTTTTTGCCTCATAGCAACCAAAAAGTAAACTTATAAAATGGAAAGAGAGAGAACGACATCTAGGTGATTATTTTAAATTAATATTATTATAACAATAATGATATTACTTTAGTAAAAATAAGATTATCTTTAGAAAATATAAATAAACAATTAGTATAAATATATTTTTATCTATGCACACTTTAACTGTTTTTTTTTTTCCGTTTGCATTCTTCATATATTCATTTGAATTTTTTTTTTTGACCTTTTAAACTTCAGTTTTCCTTTTTCCTTTTTCTAGATATTTTGCATTATCTCTTAATTTCCTTATTATATATTTTTCGAACAACAAGCAGTTTATTAATGTTTGCAAATTATTCTTTTTCTGTTTTGTAACAGACTTTTCTAAGATTCTACTGAAACTACAGGTTAAATTCTCTCCATTGTACTAGAGAACATAACGTAGGAGTATAATTAATTGTGTTAATTAATTTAACTGCATTTAATATTTTGATATTTATTTAAATAAATAGCTACTGTAGACAATAGTTTTTAGAAGTCGTTCGTTTATCTTTGTTTTGAATCTACTTAATCGATTTGAAGTGCTTATTTTTTTGGTTGCTATTGAAGCAAAAAATATTTCAAATTAGTAAAAAATTATTTTATACTCATATCAAATAGCCCATATAGGTCTTTATTTTATATATGGAATGTAACAATTCTTTTCTATATCTTTTTTATACATTTTTTTTTTTATTACAGATATGTCGACCATTTTTAGCTATAAAATTATTTATTTCTCATTTTATTTTCTGTTTATCATGTTATTTAAATATTCAAAGGTAATTCTTTGTAATCAGTCTACTGATGATCTATCTTGTCTCTAGTCTAACAATTATTTTATTTTATTCTCAGTATTCTTTGAATGCTTTTTTTTGTTTTTTAAGTTTATATAAATTTGAATTACCAAAAGCAAATTATAATTGTTTCAAACCTAATTTTGAATTTGTATGTGGAATAAAAATATAAGCTTTTATAAATGATATATTAGCCTTATAAACATTAAATAAAAATATGATTGGCTAACTTCAGGAGATAGATTAAGCATTGGCATTTTTTAACTGGAAAGTAATCCAGAAACTCTGTTTTTGAGTTTGTTACTTTCATTGCTGCATTAAACTATGCAGTAATGTTTAAGCGATGGAAGTGGCTGAGCTAGACCATAACCCATGGATTTTGAATCCAAAATCTGCTACTCTGATTTTACAACAAACCATTTGTGAGGATAATGATTTATAAGAACTAAGCCATTAAGTAGAAAACAATTGTTGTTATTAATTGGCCTACAACATTTACTTCCATTGTTGAGGTAGACATTGATTTTAAACTTTTCTCTTACCAACAAATCATTTTTATTATTGAACTAAATAATATTATTTTGCAGGAATAGATCACATGCAAAACACAACAATTTTAAATTATTGAGAACAATTTTTAAGTGATTGGACTTTTTTTGAGTTTAATTATTTTTATATTTTCTATTTCCATCTTCCTCAAACATTGACTAGATCAACTTTATTTTTTAACTTTATAATGTTAATCATTTGCACAGAACAGGATTTATTTTATGTTTTGTTGACATGGTTTTGAAATTAAACATAATTTCACCTATAAGCATTAAATTGAACTAAATGTTTTATTGCTTCTTAATATCATCACTGAAATAAATCAAAGAGCTAATTTTTCAGAGGAAGCCATTATTTGCTAATATTTGGAGGGGCATAATTTAGGAAAGCAGCTCATTATTTCATTAAGAATTTTGCACATTTTTTTTTTTAAAAAGTATTTGTTTTTCAAGTATTTAAATGTATTTTAAAAATTTAAATTTATTTCTAATCAACTTTTATATCCTTAGCTTTTAAATTTCCTAGCTGAAAAATTATGAAAATAGTGAATACTATATTCTTATGAACTGCTGTCTTTTTACTACTTTAATCAGTCAATAAAATAAAAATTATAAAATTCCCTTAAGTATTCTTATTCTTTAAGTAAATGTTCAATTTTTTGAGTGTTATTTTTGCTAGTTGCTAAACAGAAGCTACTGATTTGGACCACAGATGGTATAAAATAGAGGGAAAACAGAGATAAAGGTTACTTATGATAAACCAAAAAGTAATAATTAAGTTGTCTTTATGATGAAATATTGGGCAATCAAAGGTTAGATATTAGTTTTAACACAACATGTTTGTTTGTCTTTTCTCTTTGCTCTTTCTCTTAGTTTCTTTCCATATGTTTTTATTTTATTTTTATCTCACAATCTTAATTTATATTAATATAGTTCTTATTGTCAGGAGACTTTTATACCATCATTCATATATGAACTAATCATGTCATTGGAGTTGTGAATTTGTGCAATCACATTTATATGATTCAAATTCACTTACATCAATTTAGATTCAAATCTTTTCCCTTTTTGTTTACTTAAAAAATATTTTGGCAAAATACTTGATGCTTTAAAAAAATTATTAATTAAAGAAAAATAAACTCAAACAATATTAATAGAACAAAATTAGACATACTTTTATTTACTAGAGAATATTGTTTAAAACAGATTATTTAAAGAAAAAAAACTGAAATTAATTTTATTATTTACAGTGAAAGTGAAAAATAAATGCATTAAATATGTTGAAGAAATATGATAATGAAAATAATTTTTTTGTAATAATATAAAGCTGATTGGATATCTGATGACTCACCTAATTGTTTATTACAAAAGGAAAATATTTTTGTACACAATTAAGAATCAATAACAAATAAATTGCGCTAATATTTTTTAACAATTCAATTTTTCTATAAATAGATTTCATCTGTAAGTTGTATCTATGCATAGATTTATTACTTTGTGATGATAGATGTAAAAATACAAATATTGTAGATTACTGTCTTCCTTGTTTTATTACCATTTGCAAATTTTTTGCTTTTATATGTTATACAAAGTTGAAAATCAATATACATTAGCAAATAAATAAATGCACACATTAAAATGGATTTTTCAACAATTTAACTTTTATAAATAAGTTAACTACAGAAATGGTAGTTTTAGAGTATTATTTTTTGCTAGGCCATAATGGTTGATATAAAAATGGTTAAATATTAGAAGTTTTAGAAAATATAGCTTTCAATATAATAATCTTTAATCTATGTATGTGCACATATATTGTACCACATCTGGAATTAAACAGAAGCCATTAATTTCCAAGCCCAAAACATTGGTTGAAATGTACCATTATTGTGCACAAACATCAGACATAGATGATCAGGCCCAAAATGTTGGTCACCAAATATACCACAACCTTTTCAACCACATATTAACATGTAGTGACATAGATATGATATCAGAATAAGGCTACTCTTGCTTATGACTGTAATTGACTTATTAATACCAATCATCAACTATAATTAGTTTACTGAGGGACATTAATAATGTTAACTCTACACAGTAATATTTCCTGCTCATCATAACGGTATGAATTTATAATACCTATGTATACTAGAATATTTATTATTTCTGGCAAGACATATTACTAAATAGCAGAACAGCACTACTAGCAACCTAAGTTTCCTTTGAAGTGATTATATCAGTTCTGTATTATAACTCTTTGGATTTTTGAACTCAATGGTAATGTTGCACTACTTAACTAACTTGATGAAATGCATAAATGAAAAGTTAAGAAAGGCACAACAGTTATAACAATAACAGTTTATTCCAGTATCAACAGGTAAGTGGTATTTACACCCTCTCAAACTATTAGCATTTCAACAATCACATAAAAATAAGTAATTATGCACACACATCTAATTATAATATAACCACATATACAATATATAGAAATAAATTTATTAAAGTTGAAAATTAACAATTTAGAAAAAGAGGGGAAATATTTATATACATTTATAAATATAGTGAAAACTAAATAGTTTATCTTAATTCAGATATTGTACTGAGCCCTTTTGTATTTGAACCTCACCCTTTGTCAAAAAAAATGTACTTTCAAATAAAAAAAATAATGTTTTGTCTGGTGATAATATTCCTTGTGATGGCTTTTGTTTTGTTTCCTTTCAAGGAATTTGATGTATACTTCTCATTTATTCACAGTTTAGAATTAGTTCTTCATTTACTATTTATTTCTATGCAGAATATACTCACAAATTTATCCATATTGTTTTTCTTTTTTAAAAAAGAGATGTGCATTCTGCAAAGTATAATAAAATAGTCATAGCATTTTTGATTGTCCATCAATTGTTTTCTTCTTCCTTGATAAGGCATCTTTAACTATTTATATATGATAGAATTAGAATGAGAGCAATTAAGTTTCTTTTTCAATGCTAGGTTATTCAGTTAGACATTTCATCTTCTTCTGTGGAACACTAAGCAGTTAAAAGATGAACCATTTAAGTTTGTTAGTAAGCCATACTTGTTTAATAGTTGTTGTATGTTTATACAAAACCATTGAATGTTTGATTTATATCACACACTTTTTTACTTTTCAATTTCTATTGCAAATATACATGTTCTAATAATTTTCACAATAAAATCTGTGAGTCCATACTCATATTTTTTTCCAAACTGTGAATGGAATTACTATTAAGCTTATATGTTACAGACTTAATTATTTTCATTCAAGTTCCATAATATATTTATCAATAAGCAGGTTAATTAAATTTTTTCTTGAAAGTTCATGATGATGGAATTTTAATTGTATTTATATATTGGACTATATCTATCATTTAATATTAAGTATTAAATGTCTTTAGAAAAATGTAACTTTATTTAATGTAATTTGAAAATTTAAATAAAGTTAAATTTTTCTAAACACATTCAATACTTAATATTAGATGATGAAAATAGTCCAATATATAAATACAATTATCAAAGTTTGTTTTTTGATGACACCAAAAAAAAAATATGATGATTCATCATAATAAGAAACAGAGAGACAGAGAAAATAATAAAATATTATTATTTTTCATTTTAGTATTATAAAGTTATTTATTTTGAAATAGTTATAACTTCTATTTGAGTAATTTTACTAAAATAATTTCCATTTTCTTTTCTTTTTCCAAAACTGAGTTTTACCATCAGTTAGCAAAACTTTTTTTCTTTAATTTTGCATAAAATATTTGTTCAAGAGAAAATGTAAATGAACCTACTTACTCAGCACTGGAATAAAACATTTTTATTTAGTGAGATTTTAGAATTAATTTGCTATTATTTAATCCTCTATCAACTGATGGTTTCAAAATAAAGAAGAAAATATTTATTCTTAGCATACAACTTTTGTTATTAATGAGCATTTTATAGTTTAACACTTTGTTTACTTAGAGTTTTAATAATTAATATGCTGTTAATTATTTAGCTTTTATATTTGATATTTACCTTTAATGTACAAGGTGGTATGCATACCTGCAAGATATATATATATATATATATATATATATGCATAATATTTGCATATATATATATATATATATATATATATAATGCAAATATTACCCAACAATGTAATTTTAAATTCTCCAGATAATAAATTTCAGTGAAAACTAGAATGAATGATATTGAAAATTTATTGGTGAATTTTTCAAAATTTCATGTAAAAATATTCTGCCATATCAATGCAAACAACAACAACATCAATACTATTCTGAGTTTATATGTATTTTATTTTGAAAATAAAACCCAGACATCTTTGAAAATATATCATTATTCCAATTCAACATTTGTATATGATAATATAATACTCAAATTAGAAATGTGCAATTATGTTTAAAAATTAAAAAACAAACATCCAAAACTCATAAACATTTCACTTTTTTTACTCTTGAAAACAATCATAGTGTAATATATATTTCCATTTGTAGGAAAAATGTTATATTTCTAGATACACTTGACATACTTCCTAGTTATAGGATAAAACCATATAATGCTCAAGTAGTTGGGTTTCTGTTTTTGAATTGACATGTGTGACTAGCTATTTACTTTTTGTTTATAAGCTTATTAGAGATTTGACTAAATAACTCTGTTATAAATAAATAAGTATGTTTATTTTTGATAAATTGCAAATATCTATTCAGCTTACTTTCTTAATATTAGTATAAAAAATTTACTTTAAGAGATAACAAAATAAATATAATTTGAGATAATATTCTAATTTAATGTTTGAGATAAATATTTTAATCAATTTATGTTTTTTTTAAAACTTTTTACCAAACTAATAATTGCTCAGTTTTAATTTAGATACAAACCTAAATTTTATTTTTATAATTTGTTAGCTTATTTGGAAGATTATTTCTAACACATCTTTAGTAAAATGCTTCAAATACAGAGTAATGTTTTAGAGCACTGCTATAAAATAAACATTTATGCTAAAGAAAAATATTTATTGAATTCTGGGCTTGTATAAACCATTCAACTTATTTCTGTTATTATAAAAAACAAAAATGTCTAATAAACTAATCAAATAATATCAATTGTTCATAGAGAAGAAATTACAATTCATGTATTCACAGCTTGCCTATAAATATTTTTCAGTTGTAATTTATTCTGTAAAGATAGAGTGCATGTTAATAAATAGAAAACAAATGAATCCCATTTAATAAAAAAAAAACAAATTACATCCAGTAACTGTTTATTTTTATATGGCAAAATTATTCAAACTGTAATGGTAATGTTAACACTATTTATTCAAGATATGGTCTTTTATTTAAGTGCACAGTTTTGCTTAAACATGTGTTGATGCAGATTTCAGTTTTATTGATTCTTCTCCAGATAATATCTATAAAATGAATAATAAAGTAAAAGCAAAAACTATGGCAAAATTAAGTCAGAGATTCCTGTAGTTCAAGATTTTTCAAGTCAACTGCATCTTCTCAGGAAGCTTAGATTTTTATAAAAAAGTATGATGTGCCTGTTATTTTTAAAGCTGCCTATAAAAATCAAGAAATATGTTAAGTATGTTAAAAGTAATTGTAAAAAGACACATTCTAAAGCCTTGTCTGCTTTGGAAATGGTTCTTTTTTTATTGAGTAATATATATCAATAAGATAGAAGTTCAAACGGTAAATACAAATAATTTTAAATATACAAAAAATATGTATATTTTTAGTAGTGTATTACATGGTTGTGAAACGTAGGTAATAATAAAACATTCAATGAGGAAAATCTTGTTAGCATTAAAAAAGTCTGTTATCAAAAGTTTTTGAGAATTGTACAAAAAATTGGAGGAAAATTTTTATTGAAAAAAGTTGCAGAGTGAAAATTATAATTGTTTGGTAAATATATGTACAATGAAGAGGAAAATTTTTATTGAAAAAAGTTGCAGAGTGAAAATTATAATTGTTTGGTAAATATATGTACAATGAATAACAACAACAATAACGATAATAAAGAAAAAACTCAATTTTTTTTTTACCCAGGGCATAAATATAAGAATAAGACCCATAAAATATGAACTAATGACGTTAAACAATGTTGGGGAAATAATTAACATTTATTCACACAATGAAAGAGAGAGATAAAATAATTAGTAAAAAAAATATCAAAAGAAAGTTTTTTGATAATGATGACGATGATAATTGCAAAATAAAAGTTTTTAAAATAAAAACTACGCGTTAATCTGATCTATTGAAATGCTACTTATTATAAATATAGTTTCTATCAATAATCCATTTTACTTTTTAAAAAAATATAAATCGCATTTATTCACATTTTAAAAAACTCCTAAAATAAGACTAACTCTTTCATTGGTTAAAATTAATTACGGGGTCAAGTGTTCCTGACAGTATATGTGTTTCAAATATAGTCTTTTTTTTTTTTTTTTTAGATATTTACTTACTGTCGTGAGATAAAATAACACATTACAGTTAAATGACTTTTTAAACAAAATTTAATAATAGTTACTTGCAAGTAATGCTAATATACCGTTAATTATAATAAATCTTTGACTCCGGTTAAGCATTAAAGACAGTTTGTTGGTTGTCAACTTTAAAATACGTATATAAACAATCATTGATTAACAGCTTCTACTTTTCAAACTTAATTTTTTAAAATAATTTTTAATCAATAAAATATTTAGATTTGCAATATTATTACCTAGATATTTGAAGAATTTAACAATATTTATTTATATCTAGATTAATTTGTACTTTTATGTATGTATATGTTTATATATATAGACTCTTTATATATTATTGATTGTTGGATTTTACATCATAATTAGCTTTTTTTTTTGTAAAAAATTACCTTCAAAATTGTATCCATTATCCCCCAAAGTCTGCTTCATTTACATATGTTCATTCTAATAGTCTGGGCTCTAATATAGATTAAGTTGAAACCAATACCCTCTAGCTAATTTTGCTGATATCCATTTTCTGATCAATAATAAATAGTTAACTGGATTTGGTTATAGGTCAGCTACCAGAACAAGAAATTTAAGACTGATTATAATATATATCTAAAGGTAAACAATGGGAAGGTGGCTCGTCAAATATTTTACGTATTTGGATAGCAAAATTGTACAGTAGGTAGAAGGATAGTGAGAAAGTGGGGCTGGTTCTTCTTATTTAATATTCTCTATGACCTGATTAAGCCAAAGACTGTAACTATAAATAATAGATCAATAATAACAAATCTCTCACTTTGATTAGCTAAACCTATAAAAGATAAAATGTATTTATATCTAAGATTGTTCTATTATACATGTGCATATTTCAAATAAATATGCATCGAATTCAGAGACATTTTATTAATCTCGAAATATATTTAAAATAAGCAAACAAATAATCCTAAAGTTTTTTTTAATGTAAACATAGTTTCTTTTTTATATTACAATGATATAATATCTAATATCAATAAACATGCTAGCCGTTTCCTTTTTACATTACTACGTTAAAATATTTAATGATAATTTGACATGGCTAGGCAAAAGAAAAAATAGTGTATGCATGTTTAATATCTCAGGGTAAATATCAAAATATTATAGCAAATCTAATACGTGTGACTATAAATCAACGATAAGTGTCGATCTCATAAAAGAAAATATTAAACCACTGAACATCACATGATCACCATTTCTTATGCTTGCTCATAACTGTTATTAAATCAGGCAAAACTCTCCATATAGTATTGCCATTCAGTGCAAGCCAAAGTAATCAATGGATGCCAGACGGCTTGTACATATAGGGATTTATGCACAAGCCATTTGGCATTCATTGATTACTCTGGCTTACACTGAGTGGCAATACTGTATGGAGAGTTTATGCACAAGCCTTCAGGCATCCATTGATTATTCTGCCTTGCACTGAGTGGCAATACTGTATGGAGAGTTTTGCCTGTTTTAAAAGAAAATATACGAAAACCAAATTTAATTTATAAAATATATACATTTTATTGACGTTTAAGTGATTTCATATTAGCATTAAAAACAAATATATTTATGAAGTTACTACAGCTTTTCAAAGTATTAAAAAAAATAAAAAAATCCAAAGTGAAATGATGCTATTTATATTAAGTGTCTATAATGAAATAAAGAACTAATTTAAAATATAGATTCTATATGTATTTCACAGGTAAAAGTTCATTTTCATAATACATCGAACTTACCTGCTGATACAAAATATAATTGGAAGCTTTGAAACAAACTAATTTAGGCTCACAAGTAACAGCTTCTTTAATAAGTGGCAAAGTCCTACTAACACATTTATTCTCTAATCTACCTAAGAAAATATATTATTTTTGAGCCAAATAAAACAAATATTATCCTTTAAACTAAAGATTTAAAGCTGTATCCACATCTATTTACACATTTTATTGTGTTCCTGTAGGTGAACTGTTGCCTTTAACATGCTGAATCATGTTTCTGTCATCACCTATATTATTACAGTAGGTTGACCTTCTTTTTAAATAATGATTCATATTACTTTGGTGTGTTGCATTTTCATGGGACATGCTTCTTGAAAAACTCTTATTCACTACATTATAATTGGATGCTCTTCTGCTATGTTTATAAATATCTTCTAGTGAATTGTCACTAACTTCTAATGTAACCAAAATTTCAGTCATTTTCCCCACAATATATTGATTTGATGGTATATGCATTTTCTCAATGTGGCATAGCATGTTCTTTTCAATAATGTATATATAATTTGTGATTCAGATAATAGAAATGCTGTGAGCATTTTTACTTTGGCCACTTGATTTTTGAAAAACTGGGTATAACGCCCATTGGTGACATTGTGTGATTTGTAAATCTAAATTCTCTTGTTGGTCTTCACTCCAAATTTTTTTTGTATGTTCTGGACTTGTCCCACAATAATTGCCACCAGTCTTTTGCTAAGGAACATGAATGATTAATTGCAATAGCTAATTTTTCTTTCTCATCTAACCTACTTAATTCGAATAACTTTTCTAAGCTATTTGCATATTGTATTAGATTCTCACTAAATTAACCTCTAAAAAAATTAACATGTATAATCTGAGAAATATTTGAGTCTTCTGCTACTTCTAACCTTTTTATATTATTTTTAAAAAGTAGTGGCATATTCTCATTTGAATTATACCTTATTTGATTCCCTTTATTATTCAAATCTTTTTTTTTTTGCTTTATAAACTTACTTTCCATATCTTTATATCTGTCCTCATTATATGAATTATGTTTTGCCTGAATGATTTGTATTTTTCTAAAATTATTTTTTAACAATATTTGTTCATCTTTATTATCAATTATTTTCTGCAATCTCATAAGTTGGCTATTCATATTTGCTATACCTTGATCAATTTCTAAATGATGATTTTCATTTACTTTAGATAAATTAACATTAACTTCCAATAATTTTTGAATAAGATCATCTCCCATCCATCTCATAACCTATCTAAATTCCTCACTATTACAAAAATTCATAATTTTATCTTTAATCTTTTTGACTTTATTTTCTCCTCTATCTTCAATATGATCACATTTAATCCTCATTTCAATTTCATCTATCCATTTAGAAGTAATATTAGTACATGTTCTGAGATATCAAATTTCTTTGTATAATTTACAGTTGTCAGATTTATATCTCTCAATGACACGTTTACATTGTTTTTTAACAATTTTCATAACATTTTTTTTTTGTTTGTGTTTCATCATTTTTATTTCTTGTCTGACTTCCAGTTTAGAAGTTTAATGTAAATCTCCCATCTCTTGTTTAAATCTTCAAATTCACTATGTAATTGTTTCTAAAAATTTTGACACTCTAATCTCAATTCATTACATTCAGCTTCTATCTTCTTTAACCAATTTTGAGCTTTGGTTTGCACTTTTTTTCATTCCCTAAATTGAGCCTTTGATTCACTATGAAATTTTGAAACTCATACTAAAAATGACTAAACCTAACATCCAATTTATTCTGGAGTTCTTGATTACCTTGTTCTATCTTATCTAACTTATTATTGATTTCAAATTTGGATACTTCAAAGTTATCTATTAATTTTACTTTTAATACTTGGATTTCAATTTTGAACACTTTGAATTTGATATTAATTTTATTATTTAATTCAGTTATCAATTTAACTTTAAAATTTTTAAAATTAACAACCATTTTTTCATTTACCTCATTTAAATTTGCATCCATTTTAGTTTCAAGAACTTCAAATTTGTACATCATGATGTGAAATAGCTTCACAATCTCCAAGCTACCAGGACTAGACCCTTCTGACATACCATTAACACCAGTCATAACACTCTCAAATATAGTTTACTATAAATTTAAATAATTAAAGATATATGTATAATCTTAATCCATATTTTTAGTGTACTTATGTAAACTATCTGAAAATTTAATGATATTCAAATATTTAAATAAATTTAGTTACTAACAATACAGTCAATAATCTAAAAGACATTACACCATCAACTGCTGTCTGCAAAAAAAAAAAAATAACAAAGACAAGACAATATACACCTACCTCTAATGATCAGTAATTTACTATATTATATTCATATTTATACAAGTTTGTGGCATCATTTTGGGGAATTCAAATACTCTACCATACTATTGAAATAAATATTAATATAAGATTTTCTTAACCACTTGCTGCATCACTTAACATAAACTGTCTTTGATACTCTAGTGCACTAAATTAAAAACATGCACCAGTTATTATTTTGGGCTACCATGTATATATATATATATATATATATATATATATATATATATATATATATATATATATATTACTTTCCCTATGTAGAAATGAAGATCAACAATTGTCTTTAAAATTTGAACATTAATTTTAGATCTACTGCATATTAAACCACTATCATCAAAATAAATCTTAATACAAGTCAAAAAAAATATGATTCTACACCCTCTTAAAACACACATGACCCTAATTTCAGTTAGTTGCTCAATATTTGTACCCTTAGTTCATTATACCAAATTATATAAAGGTATGACTTGGGAAGATAACTTTTTGTGTGCTCCACAGATTTGAGCAGCAAATTATATAATGGTAAAAATATGGCCGATGGCTTAGTTATGATATCAAATAATTTAATAATATGTTTTAAAAGAAATATATTTGGGAAGTTCAATTGGTTAAATTATAGAACAATAAATAATTATTGATTGGCAGATGAGACAAGATATAGGCATGGTTCTATACACACACCAACTTATGCAACTCTACATGTAAAATATCTATCATCTTTGATCATTTAATTCCAATGATAAAATATCCTATACATTTATATAAGAGAGATAATAGTAATAGTAACAAGTCAGATATCACATGACTTATATATAGCTTGCACTTACAAATATGTAATGGTTTTAAAAAAAAAATTTTTTTAATTAAGAGCGAATGCTAAAATAGCTCTAAACAAGCTTTTATCTTTTTATAATGAAATGCTTTTACTATCAAGAGACAGGCAAACAACTACTTAATTATACAAATATTTGAATTATATAAATAAAAATTGGAAAAAAAAATTATTATCATTTTTTTTATAAAAAATTAAAAAAAAAAACAATTAAAAAAAAAATATATATATATAGGTGGTATGTTTATATAGAGGACGGCCACTGGAGGCATTCTTCCAGCAGCATAATGAAATGTAACATTATCAGGCTGGCCTGTGATTTTTTTTTACAAAATCATCATTTTTCCAAATACATCCATTTTTTAAAAAAAATTAATTGTTTTATTTGTATTATCTTTTTAACAACAAAATGTTTTAACCTTTTTGACATGCACTCACATTTCAACATTTTCTGACATTTTTCTTTGTCTCACAAATCAATGTAAAATATATGATTAGATTAGTATTACTTATCTGAAAATAATAAATTTGACTTCATTTGATAGATATTTTTGTTTACTACTGAAATAAATTTTAAATGTTCACACTTTGTTTCTGTAAATATTTAAAAAATGAGATCATAAACAAAACAAAGAGTTTAGACATCATAATTTCTAAAAGATTATTTTCAGTTTATAAAATCAATGAAATATTTCTTAATTCTTATTATTTTTAAACATCTGAATAAATAATTATTTATTTTTCTTATATCTAATGAATTATGCTTTAATAGTTTAAAATTTTTGAATATTTTTTGAAAAATTGTGATATTTTCATACTCATAAATATAAATAGATTGCTGACATAGAAACTAAGCTTGTAAATTGCTTCAAGCCATACTTAGATTTGCTGCTAATATAATGTTATATTTTTGAAAATAAATTATTTCAAATCAAAATAAGTTATTAATAATTTATATTTCTTGATATTTAATAAATATAGTGTACATTATTTTAAAAAAATCTAAAACTAATAAATTCACAAATAAACAAGTTTTTGGTCATTGATACTATTTACTTCAACTATGCCATAAAACACTAAATATTTTATAGCCTTGGCAACAGACAATGGCTAAACATGTCAGGGAAGGGCTTATGTCTATTGTAAGAGTAGGAATTTTGAATTTCCCAGCTTCTACCACAAAATTTACAGCAAAAATTTATTATAATAAAATATACCATTTTACATGCATTTTAGTGTATAATACTTACAAAAAAATTCACCAGGGAGTGAATTGTTCAAAAAACAAAATGATTCATGACAATCAATCCAAAGGTTAAAACAGAATAAAATATTTCTTACAACCAATAAGTAAGACAAAAACTTTTTACTTTTTAAACATTTGTTTTACTTGGGGGGGGGGTTGCTTTTTTTACTTTTGAAACATTTGTTTTACTTTTATTTTGGCTTGTTGTTAGTGACTTTTTAAATACAAATGGGAAGTTTTTTTTGTCTTTTTGGGTCAACAACAAGAATCATTTAAAACATAATAAAATATTTCTTACAAGCAATAACAACTAAGTTACACAAAAATTTAATCAAATGACAAGATTTTCTTTTTTCAAACAAACCTACCTTTTTTCCCTGCTTACCAATAAATAACAACAAACTTCAAATCACAAATAAGATGTCCAACAGTCTACATTTGTTTCTCTTTTATGGGGACAGCCATTTCTGATAGGATGAATAGGAACAGGTCTTTGTCTTTGTTCAGCAGTCATCACATAAACTCTGACAGGTAGTTGTCCAGCAATTTCCCATGAGTTCTGCACTTTTTACAGTTCCAATACTTCAGCAGGTCCCAAAGACGTTCAATATTCTGTGTGTGATCACCTGTTGTTTTATCCACAAAGTGGTATCGATGGTTGACAGTAATATGTGGAGACCTGCAGCCTCCATCTTCACAGTATTGTAGCTCTCCAACAGTCAGAGAAGATGGTCAATCCAGGATTGATGTTGTTTTTCAGAACCTCCAGAAAGGTAACAGCAGAATGTGAGGGAACAGTGATGGTGAAGCATTCTCCTGTGTCATGACACATTTCTCCAAAGGCCCACTGCTGAGGAAGTATTCTGCCCTGGTGATTCTTTTTTCTGCTAAATATAGTCTTATTGATCTCCACTATCAAACCTAGCCCACCAATTTGACAGCAGAATCGAGATAACAGACTCTTGTGGAACAGTTTTCTCAGATCAGTGATTCACTTTTTAGCTAATTCCCAGTTCTAAACCAATGTCTTGGAGTGTCAGCTGCTTATGCTCCACCCTGGTAGTACATAATAACATTGAAAGAATGCCATAGCCTCAGCTTCATTGTTGGCAACTGTGAAAAATTCAGGCTGTTGATTGCCATTTTATTTGTGTCATGCTTTTTCTCAGGAAAATGAGACTTTTCACATGAACTCAGTTAATATTCATGTTGGACAGTACCCTTTGGCAAGATTTAGCACCTTCCAGCTTATGTAAGGAAGGTGGTGATGTATAAATATAAATAGTCTGTTATGAAAATTCCAAAAGTTGTGGCCACTGAAAATCAAGACATTCTCACATGAGATTGTAGCCAACTGTGAATTGTGCAGATTACCAGAAAGTATCCCAAAGTTGAAAGCAGGTCATAATATTTCTCTGCAGTGCCAATGAGTGACCTGCTATGGCTAATAAAACAGAACTGTTGTATTAGCCATAAGTCTGGCTGTGTAAATAGCATTTGTAGGTGTTTTGGGATAACCAGAATGCCAGCAAGTGGCCAAACCCAGCTAGGTAAATAGTACCTATATGTTTCCCTACAATTGATCAAATCACTTTTTTTCTAAATCTTAATATTTTTACATAAGATTTTAAATAGAGGCATTCTTCATATACATGGGGCTAATTGTAAATATAGAAGATTTGAACACAAACTTTCAAGCACCCTTCAACCATCCATATGATCTCATATCATTGATACCCCATGACCACACATGTAAATATATGGGATTTGAACACAGACTTTCAAGCACCCATAAACTATCCACACTATCTCATAACAGTGATTCACATGTGTGATCATGTGTATAAGTGCATGGAATAGTGTGGATAGTTGAAGAGTTCTTGAAAGTGTGTGCTCAAATTCCCTATATTTACATAAGTATTTAACTTTAGCAATAGCCTATTTTATTCAAAATAAATCTCCAATGATGATCTGTTATAAAAATATCCTCAAGTTAAGCACACACATATCTATTTTAAAACAGAGTTATTTAGATCTCTTGTTAATATAAATTATTCACATATTCTTATGTTAAGAATATAATAAAATATTCAGTCTGTAATCTAAAATAGTTATTAACATGTCACAATTATATTTTTTAATAATATTAAATATTAAAAGAATAGTCTACATTAATTTGATCAACCTTGAAAATTATTTATTAAGCAAAACTTTAATTTACAGACAAAGATTTATGATTCTTTAACTCCCACCCCCATCATATTGTTAATTGATTTTAATTTAAATTAATCTACCCATTTACAATTTGATATGTTTGTAATAAAAAATATTACTACGACAGTAATAAATAAAATTTCAATCACTTTATGAAATTATTTCTTTTATCAATGTTGTGTACACAAACTCTCTATCTATCTTTATAATCAAATTACAAATTTGATTTTTTCTACCCCTTCCTTTTCAATACACTGATAGAGACATTCAATATATGATAATTTATTATTTTTCCTCTTTTTTTGAAAGCAGATAAAAGCAAAAGTCTTTACTGAATCCCTCTTTTGTTATGTAAGCAAGGGTTTGAAAACCATAGTGAGTCAATTGATGTCAAGAAAACTTGGAAGTAATATAATCTCCAATGAACAAAATGGCCATTGCTTGTGACATTCAACATGATTTTAGTTCTGATTGTTTTTGCCTTAGAATTGCCTGGATGAAATGGCACATTGCAGCTAGAGTGAAGGTAACCCCAGAATTCCCAAGTTTATCTTCCTAAGCCACCATTCTATTGGTCAACAACACTTAAGTAAAATTTCTGTTCTTTGAATAAAAAGAAAAAAACTGCTAGTTTTATCTGATTGCTATGCAAGAAAAATATAAAAAAACAAAGTTTACTGTCTCTCTTAACCATGTTATCAGGATGCAGAATAAAAAAAACATTGATTAAACTTTAAAAATACAACACTGATAAGTTTATCTCTGATTTAGAGAAAGGGAAAAAAAATACTGAAATCAAATTGACAATGAATAATACGATATATCCTTTCAAATTTTAAAAAAAAAATTAATATAATAAATTAACAAAACACTTTTGACAAAATTAAAATATAATGATATGCTTTATAAATGTTTTTTTTTCCAGTTTTTTTTTTTTATGGTTATTTTACATAACTGACCATTGATATTATTCATTTGATCTATAATACATTTTATTACCTTGATATTTTTTATTATTACAAAAATGTTAATAATAAAAAACACTATTTAAACAAAGTATTTATTTATAAAAAAATATATAGCCAATTGAATTCGATTCTATGATTAAACTCTTAATAATCTCATATCTTTTAAATGAAATGATGGGAACAATCATACCCCCCCCCCCAATTTATATAAAAAACCTGATATGATTCATTTTTTTTTAATAATCCAGTAAGTAGAACTTAAATAAACTCATCAACAAATTTATCTTTGCTACTCAGAATCACACACATGTTGAAAAGATAAATAATCACCAATATAGGTATTTTGTGCTAAGCCAGCACTCATCAGTTGGTCCAGATTATCATCTTGATACATATATAAATCAATGTTCAGCCTATATTAAGATAGCCAGCCAGTCATTATACTTTAATGGACAGGCTTCGCTCCACGCCACCCCACAACTCTTCAGCTGTCCATTTCATTGAAAATATGATGATGGAATGCTTAAAGTCCTCATTGGTGCCAACCTTCTCATCCTACCCATGTTGACCATAAGTCACTCTGATCACTCATGTACAGGACATAATTCACTTGCATATGGACAGACTTTACAGCACTATATTTTAATATATTTTTTCTTCAGTACAGGCTTTTTTATATCTGCACTACAATATGTAATATATAGTGGATTTGAACTCAGACTGAATGGCTGAAGAGTTGTGCAGTGTAGTGGATTGAAGCCTGTTCATTAAAGTATGAAGATTGGCTATCTTAATATAGTCTGAACATATATGTATCAAAATAATAACTTAGCTACTCAGGGTAATTTAACATAGAATTTACATCATATTTACTACAAGAATTTATTACAAAATTCATTTTTAAAAAATAGAAGAATGATTTATATTAATGCAGTTAACTTTCCAGATGCACCAGTCTTAAACTATGGGCATTGTATGTGCCTTTTGGTCCAGTAGGAACATCTATCATAAAAGCAGTCTATCCTATTTTATAGCAAATTTGAACTTACAAAGGTTATAAAATTTCTTGTATTTATTCTTCTGCAGATTAATGTGGGATTCAATTAAATTTCAACTCAGGAACTAATATATTAGCTAATTTGCCAATTAAATTCATAACAAATAATCTGCTTAATTAATTTTACATCTAGATGAATTTTATCTTCTCAAATTTGTAATAAACAACAACCAAACCAAATGACTTATAAAAATAAGCTGCTCTAATCTATGATAATACAATATGTGAGGAATTCTTAAATTCAGAAATATTTAAATAATATTTAAATGGGCAATACACACATACTAATAAAGTAAGTATAAGATAATTAATATTATTTAATGTTAATATATATATATATATATATATATATATATTAACATTAAATAATATATATATATATATATATATATATATATATATTGTAATAGTCTACCATATGACATATCACACATATATACTAAAAAAAGAATGCCCAAAACGTTGGATGACAAATGTAATATTCTACGATTGTCCCAGTTGGAAACAATAAATGTAATGGATTGGAATATGCATACAAAGAAAGGTTTTAACAATTTAAATGAATCCAGTTGTTGAGAAATCCAAATGTAATAGATAGTATAATTTAAATGAAGAAAGATAAAATTATCCCAATCATATTTAAATAAATTCTTTATCTGCCCTTCCAACTAGCTATATATGAAATAAATCAAAATTATATAGATCAATAATAAGACCTATCATTATAATTTATTCTCAGGGTTAATATGACTAACTAACAAAATATATACTAGAAACAAAGGGATTTTTATTGAATCTAATATACACATTAAATAAGTAAACTTATGTATATCTAAATATATCAACTAACACTGACCTGTATAAGTGACTTTAAAATTAAATAATAACTAAAATACAAAATTATTCATTAAATTATGAATAATTTAATAAACTTCATAATGACTCTGAAACTAAAAGAAAAATAAGAATAAAATATTACTACCCTTCCAAATAAACTACAAAGTCATTGCTTATAAAACAAATGGTACATACTTTATTTCTAGATTATGGTTTGATTTTTAAATATTTGTATTTTAAATATTTTTTAAAATACAAACCCAAATACAATATATATATATATATATATATATATATATATATATATACTTGCAATAAGTATATATATTAAAAAGACAAAGACATATTTGTACTCAATAAGTATACATTAGTATAAACACAAACCAATATTTATATTTTCCAAATATTCAACTTTAAAAAAAATTAAATCAAATAAATAAAGATATATTATATACAGAAAATATATGAATTGTTGTTTATGTTTTGCATAAGAGTTATTATATGAAATTAAAATGAAAATAAATAAATAATTGGCTGGTAAAATATTGTAAATTAATAAAATAGATAATAGATATGCTCTCAAAGCTAGGTTAATCGATTAAATATCACTAAATCAAAAGAAATCATCAAAATTCACTCCACTACATTATAAAAGGTTTACATATTATATCCACTTTTGAACCATACTTACTACTATAAGCACTGAATACTTAAGTTTATTATCTCTAAAGAGGCTCACTCAAGCCTATAAATTTAATATTTGACTACTTAGCCAATTCATGCTACCTTATTACTTAATATAAATATGTGACTTATTTCACATAATCTTTTATTTATTAGTTTTATATATGTACATACACTCAAAAAATAATGATGATTTCTAACTGACAGGTAAGAATACTTATTCATGACTTTAAATAACTGTTAATAAGTCAATTCAATCCATGATTCCCAAGAGCACATCCAATTATCAAATAATGAAAAAAAATATTAAAAGAATTAAGATGTATAAATAATAAAAAATTTTGATAATAAAATTTGTAAAGACAAATCTCACTTATTAAAACAGTTTATAATAACCCATATGCAATTTAATTTACATGCTTTATTTTCAAATTTTAAATACTTAGTGTTGATTTTGACATTTATAAAATGTTTGTTTTTTTTCTAAACAAGATGCTTAAATAGAACAGAATTATACTTATAAAAACATTTCATTTTTCTAAATATATATATATATATTGATCTCAAAAAATATCTATATAAACATATCATTTAAATTAATAAAATTATTAATTTACCCTTTAAAGTCCAACTATTTTGTTATTTTATTTCTTTTCCTTTTTAATACTTAAATGCATTCTAGCCCAGGTTGAATTTTGAAGAGAATATCACGTTAATGAAAATTGTCAATTCATAGATGCATGTATATTTTTATTTTCCAAGATTTCTTTTCTTAAAAATTGGAATGTTAAATTTAATATGCTGATTAATTCCAGTTGTTTCCAAATTGTTATTGGATTTACCACTGTAGATTTTTTAGATAATTATCTTAAATTTCAGCTTAAGATGCAACAGAAATTCATATGTTGAGTTATTGCTTAGTTTGTTTTAATTGCTAGGATAAAGAAAAGAAGATCACAGTTAACCCTTGAACTATGATATATATATATATATATATATATATATATAATAATGTTGGGGTAAGTAGTATATATATATATATATATATATATACTACTTACCCCAACATTATTGATGTGTTTAATTTCAGTAATTTATCCAATTACTTTGAAGAATAAGATACCAAATATACAAAGTAAAATTAGCTTTTTCTCCTTCAGTTTTTTTAACAATCAATAATGGCAATTTTTTTTTCTGTTGTTGTTTTTTTTTTTTTTAACATAACAAGTAGTCTTGAAAACAATTGTTGACATATGTTTGTAAATAATAATATTCGAAATAAAAAAATATTAATCATATAAAAAATATATCAAAAATTTATTTGATAGCTTTAAAAAAAAATAGATAGATAAATAATAAGTAACAACATTGCATTTTTTTAATAAAATAAAATAATCTTTTTATAACTAACAATTTATATGTTTTTATTTATAAGACTGGCATCTACATATATTAATTAGAACATGTCATTATTATCATTTAAAATCTCACCACACAAAAAATAATAATAATTAAATAATAACTAAAGCCATGTACCATTAATAAATAAACAAAATAATAAATCCAAACAACAATAACTATAATCAATAACCATAAACAATAGTAGTACTAAATATATAAAATCAAATCAAAGAGATTTTTTTTTAAACCAAAAATAACACTTTATTAAAATAAAGGTGGATTTGTTGATCTTTTACAATATATAAGGTTCATGCTTATTTAATGGGATTAAGGATGCAATATTTTTGCAGAATAATAAAACAACAAACAAATAAAATAAAAAAACATAAAAGAACATGGAATATGCCTATAATACTGTAAAATAATGAAAGAATTAATTATTAGTACTAAATTATGTCTTAATAGAAAGTACCATATATCTTTAAATCAATTAAATCTACTTTTTAATTGATACAATTTCATTTAAAAACAAATTATCAAATTTATTTTAAAAATGTATTGTTTTTATAAGATGGTAAAACATGTATTAAAATATTTTAACTTCTGATAAAAAATACTAAACTTTATAGCCAAAGAATTCTAAGAATATTTTCAGAAAATAATTCAAAACAGATATAAACATTTTCAAAATATCTCATTTACAAACATATGCATAATAGTAAAATTCAAATTCCAAAAGCTAAATTATATATATATGTATAAAAATATCTAATTGGTATTATTCTAAAAGTTTAAATAAAATTGTTTTGGTTTTACTGTTATAGATAAGGTCTATTGTAACATATCAGCATGTAGTAAACATTTTAAAACACAGTGTAATTTTATTTTGTAAATGGTTTACAAATATTATTTCCAAAATATACATGATGTAATTTTTTCAACTGTCAATGGTTTTATATCTAAAATATTTACAAGTTAAATTATAAGTATAATCATTTATTATAATAATAAGTAATTTATAATTTAAACTAAAATTAAAATATTTTCAACTACATTTTTAACAAAATAAAAAAAAAAACTTGAAAAAGGTCATGGGAAATATTGTTATAATGTAATGAGATGGTTACATGACTCATGGCATACAACAACGCAGTGGTGTGTGTGTGTGCATCTATATATAAATAAAGTTGAAAGGAAAATAAAAAATAAATACAAACAAATTTTGGTAATCGTGGAAGAGCCACCATATCCCACTGGATGGCGCCATTTTCACGCTAAAACACATAATGCTGTTTTTGCGACCGACATGTTCGAACCCGCATTTTCTATAATACAACTTTTTGTTGTGTTACAGATTGCAGGCTGCTATGTCATGTCACAGTACAGCATGTATGTTGCATCACAGCAAATACATTTTCTGAATTTGCACAGTTTATAAAATGATTACGGCTTGGTGAGAGAGTGTGTTTTTTTTGAATTGGATGGAAATGTTGTTTTCATTGGATTTGTTTTTATTTTAAAGTATTGAAATGTTCAGATTTTGTAAAGTAATAATTAACAGACTTTTTACACTGTAGTGTATTGAAGTTTTAAGTGGTAAATGTTGACGAGATATATGTATAAAGTGAGTTGGAATTAGGTAACGTGTCAAGTAACATACTGTTCGTAACATTCTATGAGACAAAAAAGATTGTGTTGTGTATATATTTTTGAAATAAAAAAGAGCATTAACACAAAAATATCCAGTAAGAAAAGTACAATTGTACACTGTTTTTTTAAATGTCATAAAAATCATATATTATAAACACGTTTAATAAGTAAAGAATACATTATATATATATATTTGTTGTTGTTTAAAAAAGTTTTAGTTTCTTTCTTTTCTCTGACTACTGTTATAATTTGTTGAATATAGTTTACGTTTATTGTTATCATTTATTTTATAGATGTTAGTAAAAAAAATATTTACAACAATACGATTTTGATATTTTTTATTTTAGCATTACAAACAACAGAACAGTAACCCTAAACCTAACCCTAAAACTAACCCTAAACCTAACCCTAAAACTAACCCTAAACCTAACCCTAAACCTAACCATAACAATTTTTACTTTTAGTTGGCATTCTATTTGAAATAAAAAATAGTGGTAATATCTGTTTGTCTGTAAAAAAAAAAAAAAAGTAAAACAAAGACTAAAAAAGTAAAAAATAGCGATAACACAATAATATCTGTTTCTCTGTAGAAATAAAATGTAAAAGGAAGACTAAGAATTTTTACTTTTTATTCCAATTATGAGTTTTTAAACAACAAAAAAAAAAGCCATAACCCCAGTAAAAAATCTCCTATAGAAAATTGATTTTTCTAATAAAAAGCAAACTAAAAAAGATGAATCAAATTGTAATTTGTTTATTTTATTTTACATTTATTATTATCATTTAATTTGTATACATTAATAAAAAATAATATTTAAAATTAAATAATATTTAAAAAAAGATGATTTTCTTTTGTTTTTATTTTCGCATTACAAAAAACACATCGAAATGATTATAATTAACAGCCCGGGAATGCTCATATTTTATAGTTTAAGCATGAAAACTGTGCCATTGAGTGGGATATAGTGGCTATTCGATGATAACCCAAATTTTTTTGCAAATATTTTCTATATTACACTGGAATAACAGTTAAGAATTAAATAATAATTTAAAATGTAAAAAATTATTATAAATTACACATTTAAAAAGATCTACTTAATGTTTTATTCCGAATTTGATAATTAAATAAAGTATGTTTTTATGTTACAAAAAATATACTGGTAATTATAAAATCCCACTATCTATTTTAATTAGATTAAGAAATTTTTTAAAATTAAAGTTTGTATAATATAATTTGATAAAAATCCTATAAAGATGTTGTTGAAAGTATTAAGAAATACATTTAGATAAAAAATTGGTATTTAATTAAGACGAATTAAAAAAAAAAGTTAATTAACTTTTTTTAAAAAATGAAGATAAAAAAAACTTACTTTTAATTACTGAGTTTTTTTAAAATTCATGATACAATATAAAAAGGTGAATTTGAATCATTCATAATATTTTCAACATTTTTTGAAGCAATATTATAATGAAGTTGTATCCAGCTGTTGCTGCTAGTGCCATGAGGGTAGAGTTTGAATTCACATGGAAGCAAAGTTTGTATGTGGTTCATAGCCCCTATATATTGTGTATTAGGTGGCATGATTGAAGTCTACCAAATTATAGACTGAAAGTATCTGTTCCTGAAGATGTCAATAAGCCAGTCTCCTATTTTAGAATGGACCAGCATATCAAGAAATTTCATAAGCTTTCTAGAAGAAAATTACCATGCTCTGACTTTATATGTATGCTAATTACTCTATATACAAAGAAGCACAAACATATAATTATTGCCAGTTGAATATATATATAAAGTGCATACTGCTGGTGAGTAGAAGATGTTATATATTCAGAACAAGATTACTTTAAATACTTTTCAGGTAAAATCTTTAAATTACAAATTTTAAAAGTAAATAAATTTTGCTTGAATTATATGTTTAAAAACAAAGGATTGATTTCTAGTTTGTATTTTACTTTTGAAATTACAAAAAAAGATAAACTTGGAAATGTTCCTTATTGTAAATGAGGAAACAAAAGCGAACTTTAACCAAACTTTTCCAACTGGATCTAATGATTTTTGTTAAAAAATCAAAACAACTTTTATTGACTATTAAAAATAATGAATTAATTAATAACTTTTGGATAACAATAATACACACATACATGTGCAGTTAAGTATATATATATTTTACATCCAATTAATTGTCTTGTAAAAATATAGCAATATTGATTTATTAAATTTACTTTTTTTATAAATGCCAGCGTGTACACACAAATTTGAATGAGTAAACATATATATTAAAATCAGACATCAACCACAAATATGTTAAAATTAATTATGTATTATGAAAATGAAATTTTATTATTGGTTTATAACAATTTAAAGATATAAATTTGAAATTATTATACAGCACATATGAGTGCTTATATATAGGTGTGTTTTATGTAAATGATTTTCCATCATTCCAGGTTCACCCCTGAGTTCATACTATTACAGCATTTTGTTAAAAAGTGTTTAGGTTATAAACATTATGCAGGATATAACTATACAGAGTGTTACTTAAAAATATATAAATCTGAATTTGAACATAATTTATATGATTCAATTTTCTCTTTTTATGTTAGTTTAAAAAATATTCTTCAATTTTTTACTGAAAGACTTAATTATCTCAGAAATCTTTATAAAAAGTCTTATTTGTTATTATTATATGTATTTTTTTCTGTTGTTTAATTTTCTTTTTCTTTCCTCTTTATTTTTATGAAACAAAGTTATAAATATTGACAAGATGTCTTTTTATTTGAAAGTAATTTAATAAAAAAGTAAGCAATACTTAGAAAATAAACAAATAAGATTAAAAAGTTATAGTACACTATACACGTATATGTGAATGTCATAAAATTCCATTATTATTATTATTATTATTTAGTTTAAATTTTACAAAAAAAAACCCATTAATGATAGTTAAAAAAATTTACATTGAACTCTCTTTTATATTTTTTAAGGGACTGAAAGAACAAAGTAGAGTTACATAAATAACAATATTTTAAAAGTATAGATAAAATCAATTTAATGATTAATCATTGAAATATTGTAGATGTAAAGTACAACTTAAATATTATCTTTAGATATAAGTAAAATATTATTCAAACATTTCACACTTATTCTATGCAAAATATATGTTTTAGTATCACAAAAATTACAATTTATAGTGATTAAATAAGATTATTTCTTTAATATAACAATTTATCTAAATGTTAATTTATTGTAAAAATAAATAAATTGATATTTATTTTTTATGAATAAATTTTACACATCAATTGATTTCTAAAAGCAAAATAAATTATTTAGAAATTTTTTATTCTTTTCTTGTACACATTTTAAACAACTTTATAGCAACTAATTTTCAAACATTTGTGCTTTTTATTTTAATGGATAAATCTTTATTCTTTATCATATTTTTGCATTCTTAAAATATTTATTGCAAAAATAAGTTTAAAGTAAAAAATCATTTTAAAAATAATACTGCAATTTTTCAAATATATATAAAAAGTAATATATTAAAATATATAATCAAAACAATAGCTTTCATATTTTTGCTCTGATAACAAAAATGTATTTAAACTAAAATAAAATGTATTTATATCACTAAAATAAATATTTGTAAAAAATATTCAGTGTAATAAAATTATATTTTAAAGTTTTAAATTCCACTTATAATTTTAAAAAAAAAATGCAAAAAATAAGAGTTATGATGTTATGGAGGTGTTTTTTTTTTTACAATGATAACTTCTGTTTATGGTTATTACATTTTTTTTGCTTTGAGTTTGTAAAAAAAAAACACAAATTCAATTAAAATCTTTACTCAAACATCATTTAGTTTTACAAAAATTTAAAATAAATGCATGCATAAACTATGGAAATATTATGATTTTTCAATTCCAATTCAGCAGTTTCTTCAATAAAGTCCCAGCACAGGTACATTTTCAGTTTATGAGATAAATCTATGTTATTATAAATAATGATAATAATAATTATTTTAATGCTGGAATGGATAAAAATACTGGAATAGATAAAATAAAAATAATTACTGAATAAATGGATTATTTTTTATTTTTAATGGAAAGCATAAGATAAAACAAATTTCAACATAAAATTGTAAACTAATATATCACACAAAATTAGATAATAAATTATTTGTAGTATATTTACTCAAGTAAAATAATTACTTGACCAATTTGACATTGTTTTGAAATTTCAATGCATTGAAAAACGTTTAAAAAAAGTCTGTTTATTAGAGACTAATGCTTATGAGTATAAATATAAATATATGAAATAGGATATGTGTTAACATAAATATCAATGTATTTTAACATATTAATATTTAGAATTAGACAATAAAATTTATTAAGTCTTTCATATTATTAAAATGAATAAGACACATTAAAAATAAATATTACACATTATGAAAATGTCAACCAGATATCTAAGAATTGTAAAAAAAAAAAAAAAAGCAAGTATGCAGAAAAGTAATTTATTAAATTTATTTTTTGAAGGCAGATTAAATAATTATCCAAATAAAAACATTTGTTCATCTTAATTGATAATTGCCATTTCTTGCTATTAGCTTGATATAATTTTTTTCTATAGCATCTCAATTTTAATCTTCATCATAAATTTTAAAAGACCATGATATCATTAATAAACATTTGACAAAGACATAATATGTTGCTATAAATACAATACAACTATTATTCCAAGATAAATAAATATGAAGCCTTACTTTTAGATTAGTTATCATGACATCACAAAGATACAGTCACACTACAATTCTCATTATTCATATATTATTAAAAAAGATAAGTTATTAAAAAATCCAAAATCTAAATACTATGTAAATATACATAATATATATCTAAACAATGGAAGTAAATCACACTTCACCAGAATGTGAATTAAAAACATTCTAAATATTGACCAAAGAATCAAGAATACAATGAATCCACATCTTTGGCAACATTGTTAGTAATTAAAAAAATAATTTATCCACCAGGTGGTATATTGCATTTAAGTGTTATTAAATATCAGAATCAAATATCAGAATCAATTTTCCAAGGCTGGAGACAGTATCTCTCTTTTAACATCATGATTATGTAAATGCATGATTATAAATATCAGGGCCCCAATAATAGGTGGCTTTATCTTATTCTTGATCATTTGTTCAACATTTAGAGTGCTTTTAATTCATAATTTGGGAGAGGGTGATTTACTCTTTTTGTTTACATATATATTAAGCTTATGTTTAATTTAAAATATAAGATGTATCTATAATAAAATTTACATGACAAAGAAAACAGAACAAAGTTTTAATTGTATGTTTAAAATTTATTTCTGGAAATTTAAAAATAATAAAAAAAACTTAACGATTTGTCATGTCAAATTATTATTTCTTTAGTAATTTTGAAAAACAACAGCAACAAAAAGAAATTAAAAAAAAATCATGTAGTCAGTTTTCACCTATATTGTTTTTATAAAGAAACTAAACTAATTTTCAAAGTTTAGGAAAGTTTGAACTGAGTATATATTTCAGAAAAAAAGAAATCACAATTCTCTATTAAAAGCTTATTTTCAATAACAAATGAAATATAAAATGCAACAGTATCTTCTAATGTCAAACTGTTATTCATTTATTTAGCTATAAAATTCAAGAATACCACGTGGCTAGTTTTTTTTTTTATTTGTAACACTTGTGTAAAGAAAAAAGCTGATATTCAAACTCTAAAAAATTTCAAACTGACAAAATAGTTTAGAAATAAAAATTTTCACAATCGTATGTTAAAATATTATTTTCAATGATAAATAAAAATGCAGTGGAAATTTCAAATGTTATATTTCTAAATTCTTACATTAGTTAAGATTAAAAAAGATAGATGGTCTAAATTTAATAACCATAATAAAGTTTTTATAAAAAGTTTAAACATATTCTTAAGCTATATGAAAATATAAATTCCCTATGCAACGTCTTAATGCAAAAATGTGTAATTTTCACCATTGAAAATTAGTATTTAAAAAAGTGTGAAAATGTGTATTTAATGTCTATGCAGCATTGCATTTTTAAGACAAAATTTAATTTATCCATAAACATATAACATGTATTGACTCATAATTCTAACAACCCGAATCAGAACATTTATGATTCAGTTAGGATTCATGGTTAATTTTTCTAAAAAAAGAATAGTAATAGTTTTTATTTTTGTGAAAGATTACATACTTCTATTTTAATGTAAAATATAATATAAAACCAGAATTTTTGAATTTATATATTAAACGTTTATCTCCAAAATGTAAACAGAAAAGTTTTCATGACGTAATCATGTTTATGTTTTATCTGTGTTATAAAAAAAGTATACACATAATATTAAATTATTATTATGAAATTTTTACCATTTAGTAATGCAAAATTTCCAGTAAAAATTTACATAGATAATGAATTTAAATGTGTTTTTATGTACGTATTTTTTTAAAGCTATACAGTTATTTACTAATACTGTAAGTTAAACTTTTAAATAGTTTTCTTCTTAATGGTGTAAACACATGACACAACAACTATTGCAATAAAGTGCTTGTATTTCAGCTATTCATCAATGCAAAACTTATTTGTAATCAGGTAAACGTAAGGAATGAATTTAATTTTTTTTTTATTAAATTAATTTTTTAAGGACTATTTGATGTTACATTTAAATTATATATATATATATATATATTGCATTTAATTAGTAAACATTTTTTATGTTATTGACACAATTACAGGTTTGTATTTGAATAACTTTATGCACTTTTAAAAATATTCTAAATTTGAATTTAACTTTGAATTCAGGTTCTCATATTAATATTGGCTACCTTTTTGAGATAACATTCTGTCTCTACATGGCAAGTAATTTAGATATTTCATACAAATCTGGTTTATACTTACTGCAAGATATAATAAACAAATATTTCTTAGTATTCCTTAATTTAAATAAATTTAGCCTACTATTAAAATATTATATAACAGTTGATATTTACAATATTGAACTGAATTTATTAAAATTATCAGGAGTTTTATCACTTGAAATTTAAATTGGTTGCATCCCTTGAAGTCAAGTGTGCTAATCAAATGTTAACATATGCAAACATAACAAGAGAATTACCAACCTTGTTGCAAATTGATAAAAGAAAGATAATTAATTCAAAAAGTGTCAATGTGAAAGAAAAAGTTATAAATAGTACAATTACAGGATGTAGATTTCACCACTAAACAATAAATGATATATATATAGTGAGATATTATTTTATATAGTGCTATGTTTTTATACTGTAATAGTGATATTAGCGATTAAGCCAATGCACATGCTCTTTAAAGATAAATTATAAATGAATACTCTCACTTTTCCAGACACAAGATATAGTTTTTTAGAAAAGATGGAATGAATTCACCCATCCTTTCAACCCAAAAATTTATGTATGGTCAAATCTTAAGCATATGAAAATGAGAGCATGAAGATGTTAAGCAATCACTTTAAATTACATTTATTATGCTTGAACGAATGATGCTTGCGAAATCTTTACAATTTACAATACATCATTCTTTAGTTGAAATTAAGATGTTAAGCAATCACTTTAAATTACATTTATTATGCTTGAACAAATGATGCTTGCGAAATCTTTACAATTTACAATATGTCATTCTTTAGTTGAAATTAAACATATATATAAAATAATATTTCATTATATATGTTTAATTTCAACTAAAGAATGACATATCATAAATTGTAAAGATTTTGTAAGCATCATTCATTCAAGCATAATAAATGTAATTTAAAGTGATTGCTTAACATCTTCATGCTCCCATTTTCATATGCTAAAGATTTGACCATACATAAATGTTTCGGTTGAAAGGATGGGTGAATTCATTCCATATTTTCTAAAAAACTATATCTTGTGTCTGAAAAAGTGAGAGTATTCATTTATAATTTATCTTTAAAGTTCATGTGCATTGGCTTAATCACTAATATCACTATTACAATAAATCATATAGGAAAACTGGATATTTTGACACATTAAATAACATTGATCAATAAAAAAAAAATGGATGGATCTTAGCCAAATACCAGAGAAATTCAAGTCTAGCCTTCCAAATGATTTATTTAACTCATTTAAGTGGTTCTTTAAAAATCGTTCAAGTGTTCTTGCAATAATGCTTTTAATTGCCCTCTCTTCTTCACATCACCCCTGCACATTTTTTTATTTCATCCATCCATATCACATGCAGTCTCTTTCTGGATCTTTTACAATCACTTGGAATCCAGTTTAAGTTTTCAATTGACCATCTATTATTATCTCTTCTAGCAATACATCCAGTCCAACTTTACTTCAGTTTTTTAATTTTTTAATTTGAGAGTAGTAACACCTATTTGTTCTCTTACCCATATATTGCATTTTCAATATCTTCTTGTTACTCCCAGCATGCATTTCTCCATATTTGTTTAAGTGGTCTGAAAACTGTATATTGCTCTTGTATTAAGAATTCAAATCTTAAATCCATAAGTAAAAACTGGTAAAACACATTTATTAATTAACCTTTCTTTTCAAACGCATAGATATATTTCCCCCCCCCCCCCCCCCCCCCCCCCCCCCCCCCCCCCAAAAAACCAAGAAATAACCAGCACCCCAAAAAAGGTCCCGAAAGGGGAGACTCATCATAAAATTTGATTTTTATTTTTTTTTTAATTTAGAAGGGATAAAGAAGGAAGGGGCAGGATAAAACCTATAATTATTATTAATATTTTCTCTATATAAAAATTATATTTTTTATATATTAAGAAGCTATATTTATAGCTATATTTCTTTTTAGTATCAAGTTATTCCTACCAAAAGCACTCCAAACAAGTTTAATTCTATGATTAATTTCATCCATTATGTTTCCATCTGTATTAATAATCTGACCAAGGCATTTGTAACTGTTAATTTCTTCTAACTCATCATAATCAATCTTTATTTTTATATTTTGAGAAAATCCATTAAACATTATTTTAGTCTTTTTAATATTTATATTTAGTCCTACTTTCCTACTTTCATCTGATAACTCCTGCAACATTTCCTGCAGCTCTAAAGCATTATTTGCAAAAATAATTATATTATCTGCAAAATCTAATTGATTTAAATAATATTCATTTACTTTCACTCCTTTAGCTTCCCATTTTAATCCACAAAATACTTCTTGCAGCACTGTTGTAAAAAGTTTTGGAGATATGGAGTCACCCTGTCTTATACTTTCTAAATTCTGACTTTCCTAATATAATTATATAATCTAATTGTTGCTGTTGCATTTTTATAAATATTCTTTAAAATATGACAATATCCTGGATCTATAACTTGATGATCCAATGCTTTAATCATTGAAGAAATGTTTATAGAATCAAATGCTCTTTCATGATCTACAAATCCAAAGCACAATGACAACTCATATTTATTTGTCCTTTCTATAACTTCTCTCAATACCTGGATATGATCTATTGTATTAAAATCATTTTTAAATCCAGCCTGTTCTTTTGGTTGGTGGAAATCCAATGTGTCCTGTAAGCAAGTTGTAATTATCTTGGTAAAAAAATTATGTAACACAGATAAAAGACTGATAGGTCTGTAATTTCTAATATCTTCTTTATCATCTTTTTTTAAATATTAATATTAATACTGTATTCTTCCAATCATTTAAAACATGTTTATTATTTAGTAGAACAAAAAAATACCTCAGTCTGAGTGATATAATAATAAAACCTGTACCTAATAATAAAATTTCACATTGAGGAAGTAAAAGGCCATTTTGAGAATAAAATAAATATGCTAGGAAAATTTTTCCTTGTGAAAATTAATCGACACAGAGAAAACTTTATAATTGGAATTTAAAAAAAAATACTTATTTACACTATAATGTAAAATGATTTCAAAAAAATAATAGAATCATTTGGAGTAGTATTTAACTTTCAACCTTTGCTATCAAAAGATATACTAGTTTTAATATATGGAACAATTATGAATACAAAGTAAAACTATATAAAAATATATACTAATGCAAATTACTGACTAGGAAGCAATGCTTACACTAATGATTTAATGACTTAAACCACAGGGTTATCATTGTAAGCAGCATGGACACCTTATTAGAAATTGTCCTAAACTATTATGCTCATGTTGTAATATGGTATCCATCTATCTCAACACATCAATGTCTAAGTTAGAAGAACAAGTTCAAGAATCATTTAAGAAAACAGTCTTATATGATTATATAAATGCAACAATTAATATTGACAACACTCCAATAATCATGATTATTAAAGTGAAGTGTGTACAGTGGAATCAGACTAGAAGAATACACCCTAACAAAATATCCTAAAAAGGAAATAATATTAAAAACTATAAAGCTATCTTCAATTGTAATCAATAGAACTTAGGAATAGTTGAGTACGTGTTTAAGCAACAACTATATAATCATGGAAGAAAGCAAAAGCTGAATTTGGCATTAATTAGAATAAAGATATACTATCCACTGCAGATCAAATAAAAATGCTAAATCCAATATTCACATTAAAATGACTGATCCTAAATACTCAACAAATGAAGACTCATCTGTTATTAAAGAAGTAAGTGTAGTATGTAGTGATTTAGATCACCATAAAGTAAAGGGGTTTGAACCAAGGGGTAATTTTCCTAGTGGAATTATGAACACTTCTATTTTATGATACTTTAACTGCATTGCCTATACAGTCTATTTTATATGTGTATTGGTCTATAACATTCTATACACAAATTTGTACATGACATTGATTTTAAATATCATTGATAATAAATATCAGTAAATAAATTTTGATAATAAAAATAGGTGCTTTTATGGTTAGAGGATTAATTTTTGAGAATAAAGCTTTACAACTGTCAAAATGGCTGAGATTGATAGAAATAAAAACATGCATCAACATATCTTAATAATAATGGATTTTCTACATTCTCAAAAACATCTTCTGGATCATCAGCCAGAACTAGTTCTATTGTTTTTATGCTTTTAAAATTCTTTTTATCGATTCACATTTATTAATTATGTTGGTTAAGCACCAAGTATTAATTCTAAACATTATATTTCTATATATTTTTCCTAGGCTAAATATAAATCAATTATTTTATTTTATTTAGGCTAAATATAGTAAATAACAATTAATTCCAGTTTGCCTTTTTATCCAATTCTTTTTTTGGGCGATTTTAATATGGTATACAAAATTTTGTTACTAAATGACTCCATATAATTAGCTTTCCATTAATAAGTAGGGAAAGGTTCTTGTCAAAAAATGCAGTATCTTTTTGTAATGCCAGGCATTCTTTATTAAATGACTTGATATTTTACTCCACAATGTTTTATCACATGATCAGCTGATCACTTAAAATTTTCACCTTTTCAGATCACTTACTCCTAATAGCATCATTAAACACTGGTTAAACATGTAGAATATAGATTCTCACAGAATGGACAATAAGAGTACTCCTATGAAAACAAACTAAAGAAGTTCTGTTTTCAGAAGTATATATTGTATTCTTCAAAATTATGAATTTTATATTTACTTCAGTACAAATTTAAATGTTTTTGTCAACATTATATTACATGTAATAGCTCATATTTCTTGGTCTAATATCTCACTTTCAAGACTTCTAGTCCTGATAGATGAATTGCACGAACAACTTTTTAACACACTTCAACAAGTGATGAGTATACTAAAATAAAAGCATTAAAGAATGAATACAAAAGTACATCATAAATGAATATGCAGCAATAAAAAAAGGAGATATTTCATTGTTAGACTAAATACCTGATCTGAGCAGTACATTCAGTAGGCTTTGGATCAGTTATTTAAAATATCTAATTCCCTCTAAATTTAAGTTGAAATCATCACTGGTGATAACATTCTATAAACTATACAAGACTGGAAGGTGATAAGCAAGGCATGAGGATGCTGATACAATAGGGGCACAGAAATGGTACAGAATTAAGAATACATTTGTTTTTGTTCTGTTAAAATATTAATTATTGTGACTTGATTCATTATTTCTACAGTATAATGAGATAAAAACATATTAAAATAAATAAACACTTTTTAAAATAAAATTTGTCGATTATAGTTTTTTGTAGTTTGTTTTTCTCTTATGATATTCTCAGTTATGTCTTCTTATGCTGCGTTTACATGATCCATATTTCAAATTATGTTGCTATGTGATGCAAAAATAAAACAGTCTATTTTACTATTAATATGTGATTGTTATTTGGTACACCTGGCTCTCGTTTTATGCAGATTATTTTAATGCAATTTTGAAGTTATGCGATTCATGTTTCTTCTTAATATGTTTTATATTTCACTATATTTATTAGATATCAAAAAATTTAAATTATTAATAACTTATTTTGACTGGAAATACTTTTTTTTCCAAAAATATAATGTTATATTAGCAGCTAACATGAATATGGCCTGAAGCTGTATTTAGAATCTTAGCTTCTATATAAATAACCTACTTATACTAATGAGTAAATAATAATAATACATTTATATGTATGTATAAAAATATCACAATAAATATTCAAAAATTTTAAATTTTTAAAATGTATTTTGTTAAATATTAACAGAAATAAATATTTTTTTTAGATTTTTAAAATAAAAATAACAAAGATTTTATTGATTTTATAAACTGAAAATAATCTTTCTAATGATAATGTATAATCTTTTTGTTTTGATTACGATGTCATTTTTTAAATATAGAAACAGAAAAACATTAACCTTTCTGTTGATGCTTAAGAGACCTTGTGTTGATGATTGACGTCACTCTAATTCCATTATTTTTAATGCTAGGATAGCCATTTTATAGTCATTAGTTAGATTTTTACAAGTTCTGTAAGATGCTGCCCTCTCTTGAATTATTTTACAAGTAAAAAATCAATAGAAGTGCCTGTGAAGCTAAACAAAGAAGAAAGCTTGTCAGTGATTGGCTCTCAGCCGTCAAAGACATTCTGATTGGCTGGCAAGGACAAATAAACAGCCTAATCAAAGAAAAATGCTAAGATTTTCAATTCAAAAATGATAAATAAATATTTTTAGACAATTATAAAAGTATTTTTTGAAAAATTATGAATATATAAGTAAAATAATGCTAAGACCAAAATTATTTTAAAAAAATATTTAAAATTTTAGTAAAAATATTTAAGATTTTAGCAAAAAAAATATTTACTTTTTCGTAACGTAAAACTGAAAAAAAAAATTTACATCAGCAACTCTTTTTAATTCGTTATTACATTCACCTTTTTAAATTTGCTGCTGTCAAATATTTCCACAATAAACAAATAGAAATTTATTTTTGAAAGAATTTCGTTCACTTTCATAACCTGACAAATTATTAATATAATTTTTACAAATGAATCTAAAGTGAATATGATATTAAAAAGTGAATATATTTTGACAATTGACTTTGTCTTGGCCAATTAAAAGTTTTGATTTTTAAGTCACTCAGACCAATAATATAATCAGCAGTCAAAAGGTTAACACAGCACATTGAAAGTGGTGCTAGTTGTACATCACATCATGAATCTGATTCTTATCAGTTCACAAATGAATGTATATTGTCAAATAGCAGTAATGATTAAAATATGTATGAAAAAACATAAAATTAAATACTGTAGTTAATAAAAAAAAGTTTGGCTTGTATTAATTTTTTTCAAATATTTGAAATTTTTTATTAGTCATACTTTATTTCCTTATTTTTTTAATGTGAATTTTAAAGTAATTTTTCCTTGTCACTTTGCTTTTATGCCAATTTCTGAAAATTACAGAACCTATCCTCCATTTTTCAAGGTAAGTTAAGTTTATTTTTGTGTGATTTTTTTTTTGTGCACATTTTCTGAGGAACCTATCTACCATAAAATGAGACTCAGGTGTATTTATAAAATAATAATAATAAATCTAACTTCAAAACGTTTTAGTGACTTATTATAAAAATAACTTAAATTCACCATATCAAACAAAAATTAAAAAAAAAGCAAGATGTCTTTCCATATTTTTATAGCATTTGAATTTTTTTTAGCAATTTTGGTTTAGTTTTAAAAACACACACATGTAAAAAAAAGGATAATATTCTAACAAAATGCATAATATTGTATATATGTGAATAAATTAATTAAAATAGAATCAGTTAAAGTACACATAATAGTAAAGCTAAATAGTGACAAACTTTTTAATGTAATAATTAAATGTGTTGATGTGTGTATGAATATTTATGTTTCTCCAATATATTTAAATATAAAACTACCATTTTAAAATATTTAGGTAAAGTTATTTTAAATCTGAAATACAGTTTTAAAATTAATTGAATTACTCTATAAACAATTAAATAAGCAATGACTAAAACTAGCAAATTTCATTTCTTAGAAAATCACTAATTATCTTCTTCACATTTTTAAAAATGAAAAAAAAAACCCCCAATGTTTTATGAATTAGTTAATATTTACCATGTTCATGGATTGATTAAAAAAAAATTTCATCATCATTTATTGTTCTAACAAGAATTAGTCTTCTCATTTCTCTGTGATTTTATAATTAAAGCATCTAAGGTTTTCAATCATTTTTTTAAAAAAAAAAAACATTCTAAAAGGTTTCACGGGGATGAAAATAATTGAAACTTTTAAAGTCTTTAAGTGAATTTTTGATTATATAGAATATTTATTTTTACTTATTATATATAGACTACATAATATAATTGTTTTAAAGTTCTTACAAAAGAAAAGCTGGAGTAAAAAAGGTTTTACCGGTAATATAATTTAAATTATATATATATTATTTTAATATTGATGATTTATTATGTATGTAATTTGCTTTGGAGAGAGTTTGTTAATTAATATTAATGTAGGTACAATAAAGATTGTATGATGAATATTTGTATAATGAATTGCTTTTGTCAATTATAAATAAACTTGGTGAAACTTATTAAAAAAAAAATTAAAAGAATGTTGCAATCCCCAAATTCATTTAAATGACAGTAATAATAAAAAAATATAAATGGAGAGGAATTGTATGAAAAACTACGTCTGTTTAAAAATTTGTTTTCAAGTAAATTGTCTCAATTCAAAAATCCACTGGATGTTCTAAGTTATATTTATGAAAATGCTTTGACTGTTTCATCCCCAGATTTGAACATATCATTAAGAATGTTATTAATTCTTCTTACAAGTATTGCTAATGAAGAGAATTCATTTTCAAAGTTAAAAATCATAAAAAAATATTTACTTTTGACAATGACACAAGATTGGATGGTAAATTTGTCAATGGTAGCTACAGAGAATGATATATGCGCTATGTACTCTAAATACTGACAACATTGTATCTAAATTCAGTTCTGTAAAAGCTTGGAATGTAAATAAATTTATAATTTTGTAATAATTAGAGAGAATTTAAACACAGTCATACAAGCTCCTTTTAGCTATCCACTCCATCTTATATAACCACTGCACATGACAACATAATGTGAAAAAGATAAACGATCTCCAATATGCATATTTTGTACTAAACTAGAACTCATCAGTTGGTCCAGATCAACATCCCCCCACATATACAATCAGTACTCAGTTTATATTAAGATAGAAAATCCTCAAACATTAATGGACATTCTTCAATATTCTCCACCCTACAACTCTTCCATTGATTATATAAGATGAAATAGATAGCTGAAGGGAGCTTGGAAGTCTGTGTTCAAATATCTTCTAATTGCATCTATAATTGCAGTATATATAATATCCTTGCATTAAAAATATTATAGATTCAGTCTGAATTCTGTCCATCTCTCTTCTGGGTATTTAAATGGACACTATATGACGAGTCAGAATAACTTAAAGTCTACATGAGGATGAGAATAATATTGGCATTAATAAGAGCCTTGAGCATTATAATATGGAGCTGAATAATTGAAAGGTGGAAAAGATTGAAGCCTATCTATTAAAGTTGGGAGATTTGCTATATTAATATAAATTGAGCACTGATTGTATATATGTGTGAGAGATGATGACCTAGACCAACTCGTGAGAGATGGTTCAGCAAAAAATATGTATAATGGAGATCAATTTTCTTTTTATATGTATGTGATTATGTATATTGGTTATATAAAATATAGTGAGTAGCTGAATAGAGCTTTAAAGTCTTTGTTCAAATCCCTCTAATTACATCTAAAGTTCAGTATATATAATATATTTGTATTTAAATTATGTAATAGGATTTTTTTTTTTTCATTGTTATATTTAATAAATATTAAAACTTTTTTTTGTATGGAGATCCTTCCTCCATCTCTGAACCTATATATTTTTATTTTAAAAACATCTTACAAAGTAGAGAATTATTTAAAACCTTCAAAAATCTTCTGTTTAGTCCCAAGAATAACTAATTTGGACCTAATAAATTCATTTAAAATTTTATTCGATATCATATACAAATCACATGGCATTCTTTATTTTGTGCATGCCTATTTGAAACAATTTGCTGCAAAATTTTTCACAAACATAGCTATTATTATCACATGCACAGATTATTCTCTATAGTAATAGTCCTGTTTATCAAAAAATAAAAAGGAAAAAAAATCCCTATGATTATAAATTTAAGATCTATCTCTATGAATCCACTTGACATTTAAATTCTGGAATCAGTATTGAATAACAAAATTGAACCACATCTTTTGCCAGAGTTGTATAAAATGCAATTTACAAAGAAAGGAACCTCCACTGGCCAAACAGCCTTTTTTTTTAAAGTAATTGTAATCATTTATGAATAAAAAGAGGTACAGTCCTCTAGTAGCTCATTTGGTTATTGAAGCTGCATTTGATGATGTCTACCTAGTTAGCACTATAGCAAATAAATTAATACCAAAATCATTTCTTTGTGCTCTAACTAATATTCTCTTCAATAGAGAAATTAATATTACATTAAATGGTAAATATTTTTTGCTTTTTGGCCTCTTATTACTAAATAACTCAAGGCTCCTCTCTATGTGCTTTTCTTTTCACATGTTATATAAATCCACCACTTCTCAAAAATTGAACAAGAATTGTCTGGGATACTCATATCACTGAATTAAAAGAAAATATTGCTTGCATTGCTTATGTGAATGATATCCCAGTTTTTTTTATATTCACAAAAACAAAACTCCATACTTCGAAGAATTTTGTAAATACAAGATTGAATTTAATATGAAAAAATCATGTGCTCAATTGATCTACACTAGGAAAATTAATCAATAATTCTTTAAAGGAGAGACAAATCCATTCTAAGTTTTTTCATTCTATCTGAGTTCTTTAGCAATGCACACACAAATTCAGAAAAAAAAACTTTCAAAATTGAAAAGAACATTAACTTGTTTTCCAAATCTTATCATCCACTCTATTCAAAAATATCACTATTTAATTCACTCATTATTACAAAAATCACATACTATTATCCCATCATACTATTCATAAAAGTTTTTTTCAATAATATATAGTCTTTGTGTAGTAAACTTTTTTGGGATAGTCAATTGGCATCTCTCTCTCTCAAACACCTTCAATAGGCATGTCTTAGATCTTCATAATATTAATATATTTAAAAACAAAAAATTATAAACTTAATCTCTTAATGTTTTCCTGAAGGTTTGTCATGATGTTCTAGTTCAGTGGTCTTCAACCACCGAGCCATGGACCAGCACCAGGTTGCACCAGGTCACAGAAGCTTTCTGCTGGTCTGCAGCTAGACTGGCAAGAAAGTTTATAATAACAAAATAATATGATTTTAAACTTTTAATTAATATGAACAATTTTTATTTATTTTTTCATCGCATTTTTTCCTGATTAAAAAAAAAGACAGATCAAAAACAAAATTTAATCAATCATACATAAATTAATTTGTTTTTCTATTTATCACAGATGTTTATGGGGGGGGGGGAGTAGAAAAAGTTTTTTATTATACAAACTCCGGTTGTCTTTTGATAGCCAATCATGGCTGCTTGTCAGCATTGTTAAAACAATAAAATGTAATGTGACTTTTTTTGATCTCTTAAATTTTTTCTACTCTCTCTTTTAATATTTCATTTTTAGTGTTTTTTTTTTTGGCTTTAACTTTTATTTTGAAAATCAATTTTTATTACCTTCTTTTTTAAAATAAAAACCAAAAAATAAGTTCTGTCTCTAACATTTACAAAGTATTTTTCAATATACCCCCACCACCCCAAAATAAAGTAAGATCAAAACTTTTGACTTTTTCAAGCTTCATTTTCTTTTTTTTTTGTTTAAAAATACCACCCACTTTTTTTGGCCTATAAGGCAATATTTTTTTTGGCTTTATTTGTATACTGCTAAAATACTAAAACTTTTATTTTTAAAACCAATTTCTGTTACCTTTTTTTAAAAATAAAAACAAACAAAAAATAACTTTGGTATCTATCTTTTGTCTCAGTTGATGACAAAGTATTTTTCAACTCCCCTTCCCCCCCCAAAAAAAAATAAGATCAAAACTTTTGACTTTTTCAACATTCAGGTGAATAACATTTTATTCTTGCATGTTTTAACAATGAAATAATAAACGTAAAATGGAAGCACATTAATGAGAACAATTGTTATTGTATGTTTTTGGTAGCAATATGACTGCACAACTTGAGAAAGAGTGTTCAACATGTGAAGGTAAGCAACACCATTACTATACACATTAACTAGAGTGCTGTTTTGGTCAGTTATAACAATTATGCCTATCTAAAGCTAAGCAGGTTACATCTTTAAAAAAATTTATCTGTAAACTTCTGCCGATCTGCAAAATCATCCTTATTTTTACTGGGCCGCAGGGGTGAAAAGGTTGAAGACCACTGTTCTAGTTGTATTTTTATATTGGACTATTTCCATCATCTAATATGTGTATTAAATATCTTTAGAAACATTTACTTTTATTTAAATATTCCAAATACATTCACCTGTTAGTAATAGCACATCAAACAGGTTAGTTTATGCCCAATGTTTTGAGAGGTATTATTCTCCCCTCATCTTCAGGTGCTGCTGGCCTGACCAATTACAGACAGTAGTAGCATGGAATTTGAACCTGGACCCTTAGATTCTTGAGTATTGAATTTTAAGGTAATGCTTTTGACAGGATGGCTCAGAATTGGTTAGAGAATTACCTTAAAATTTAATACTCAAGAATCTAAGGGTCCAGGTTTAAATCTCATGCTAGTACTGTCACTGGTCAGGCCAGCAGTACCTGAAGAAGAGAGGAGAATAATACCTCTTGAAACATCATGTATATACTAGCCTGTTTGATGTGCTATTACTAACAGGTGAATGTATTTGGAATATTTAAATAAAAGTTAAATTTTTCTAAAGACATACAATACTCATATAAGATGATGGAAATAGACCAATATAAAAATACAATTAATCTCTTTTTGTGTAAAATTATACTCCCATTTAATAATTGTGGCAAAAAATATGTCTATAAACAGTCCACCCTCAGTTACTGGACATCTTAAAAAATCTAATGTCGCCATTACCTTCAATCCTAAATTTCTTCTATTGTACATATATGAACAATTTCACACACATGGAAATTTATAAAATTACCCATCAACAATTAAAAGGAACTGTGGAAAAAATAACAAGCAACTTATTAGAAAATTCAGATTTTATTCATTTGAATCAAAATACTTTGATTTCCTAATCACATTAAACCTGGATTCTCTTCCTACATTGCATATCTTCAGATACAAAAGTCATTGCAGAAATGTGGAAGATAAATGCTGGTTATAGCATAGAGATATGAAAACAAAACTTGCTTATTCTTTGAATGTCCTTATTTTAATAACATTCCTGCAGAAATTACTGGGTTATTTAACAAATCAAATATTAGTAAGGATACACTGTTTAACTTATATTCAAAGGTTGTTTTTGCTGACATCAGGGCAAACATCTTTGTATTATATGTCTTATGGTGTACAAGATGCACTTTTTATGTATAACCACAGTCCCAAAAGATATATAAGCACATTTTCACACAAATTAAACACCATTAGAGAAATGAATAAAAAGACTATTCTTCATAATATATTTGCAATACATAGTCTCTAATGAGGCGGAATCTGGATCACTAACGTTATGTATCTCCAAAAATGACAGAGTAATTTAGTTTTTCTTTATTGTTGAGTTATCTAGAAATATCTTATAATCTCTAAATATATCTTTTGATTGATCAGTAAAATATTTTTGAAATATAAAATTTATATTGTGATGGTTAAAAGGATAGTTAGTGGTAAATAATATTGAAGTGAATTATAGAACTTTATAATAATGTTTTTTTTTGTCATTGCGTTACATTTTGATAATTTCAGAAGCGAATGAAAATAAGCTATGTACACACACATACATTTCAACTTTATTAAAGAAATAATTATAAAATTGGAATAGTGCGGTGAATGTGAAAATAAAATATTTTAAATTTTTTATTAAAACGTCATACATTTTTTCCCCCCAGATTCTTCTTCTTCTTTTCCTCTTTTAATACATTCAACTAATTAGTTAAAACTTTCTAACTCTTTTAATTGACAGATATTAATGAAGTGTTGTACGGCAGTAATGCTCCAGCAATCAGCGTCTGAATAGATAAAGTTCTTGTTGGCATTAAAAGATTAGAAAATTTAAGACTACAATGAGCGATAAGATCAACTTCTTTATAGGCCTAATGTTTTTGTTGACAACTTTTGATATATTGTTGAAGGAATATTTTAAGCTGACAAACATTAATATATTTTTCTTCTAAATAACTAAGGTATTTATTAACTCAAAAAATTAAGTCGGGAGGATTTGTAGGAATATATTCTAAGTCTCTTTTCCTCATATTTAAATGACTTATAAGATTCTTAATACTTTTAACAGCAAGAAAATAGAAATAACTTTTTAAAATTGTTATAGATGGCGCTTAAAATATTTGTAAATACTTTTTTTTATATTCAAAGTAAATTATTTTGATCTGTAAATCTTTTTCTTGAGAAAAAAATGTACATACACACATTCTATGTCGAAATTAGATTTTTTAAAAAAACTCTAGTACATCAGTAATATATATAACTGTAAATGCACACACACACACAAACATCTTCCTTTACTGGTCGTATGATTTCCGTGAATATTTATGTAATAGAGTAAATGGAGAGTGGGAATCAATATTGTTTAAGAGTTTTAATTAAAAATATCCGAATCAATTTCTAGAAATCCCAATTTGATTAATAAGCTAATCTTTATCAATATATTACATTTTATAATTTTGTATGTTGTCACTTATTTTAAACATTTATGATGCTTATGATTTCAATATTTAACAAATATGTTTGTTTATATGTTTGAAAAAAAAAAGTTTTTTATTTAAATATATTTTATTAGTGGTTATCTATGGTTTTCAGATATGGATAATTAATAGAAGAATAATGAAGTGAATGAAGACGATAAATCAAACTATAAAGAAATGTATACAGGGAATAAAAAAAGGATCATATGTTGAATACATCAGTGCAGGAATGAACAGCTATCATCTGTATGAATAAACAAGTAAAAGAATTAATAGAGATGAGTTGAATAAACCACTAAAAAAATTTCCAATAGATAAACAATTGAAGTTTTAAACAATATTTTGATAAATCCCAAAAATAAAAAAAAGTGATCACATTTTAGATGTATGAATTTGAAAGACAATTTACTGTGATGTAGAGAAAAGTAATAATTTATCAAAATTACCAAGTTAATTTTAAATAAACATTACATTCAGAAAATATTTTCATGGATAAAAGATGCATTTCTTAATCAGGATACTCAAAACTCCATTCGTGGTTGTTGTAGGTTTTGAAGGTGTACCTTATTACATGAAAAACGTAAAATCTATGATTAAATATGGATACAGCCACAAAATTTTAGGCAATATTATTAATTGTAGTTACAAAGCAAGTATGAGGGTAGAAATTCATACCATTTAAATGATCTTAATGATTTATTTATTCTATAAATATCCTAATAGGATGAAATTAAAGGAAAATATATTAGATTGTAAGGTTGAAAAATGATGATAATTTTATATTGTATTGAAAATTGATAATTTTGGATAAGTTAAAGGGTAATTATTGTAATGGTTAAATTTGTACATTCATGCAACAAAATCCAGAGTTTTAGTAAATCATCCCAAGGCTGATCAGCATAAGGTGGTTGAGACCATGTGTCCAATATAGCCCCAGTTCTTTTACTAACACTCAAAGATTTACTACCTTAGAGATGACATATATGAGGCCACAGCAGTATTTTCTTTAATTGGGTGCCTGCAGTAGCACATCGATAAAGCACAAGACTATGGGAAACTGGCATATTAAACTGTATAGCTATAGATATAGATATAGCTTGAACATAATTACTAAATATGGATTGTGATTCTTAATAACTAAAAAATAACGAATCAATAATGATTTAACAATGAGCAACATTGAAATACTAAGCAGAAATTAAATTTAAATTATTTTAATGAGAGCCAAATATTTAAATAATAAAATTAATAAATGAAAATAATAATTACAATGTGGTTATATGGATTGTCTCACTCGCAGGTGATTAAGTTAGAGATACAATTTATCAACATTTAAGTTTTGGTTCACATGCAGATGATGATTTTGGATATAAGCATTTATGGTTTACTGAGTTACAGGTAATTTTGGTTTACATATATATATATATATGTATGACATTTTAAATCACTCACATGTGATATTAATTTTCTGGTTACAAATCAGTTAATTTATTCTACTTGTCATATATATGTATATCACTCGCAGGTGATGATTTTGGATATAAGAATTTACGGTTTATATATATATAGAGTTTCCAATCACTCGCAGGTGATTGTTGTTTTCAGGTTACAAATAATTTCATTTACTTTGCTTGCTATATATATATATATATATATATATATATATATATATATATATATATATATATATATATATATATATATATATATATATATATATATATATATCACTTGCAAGTGATGAAAATTTATAACATTTTAAGTTACTTTCATGAGACTTATTAAGTAAAGAATTAGTGTAATTTATTCATGATGATCTATGCTTAGTTTATGCCATATAACAGGATCTAGATTTGTTTTAGAGCTAGGGGAAGTGATTATTAACATTTATAAAAAATATTTTACTAAATGTGAATATTTAATATATTCTCTATATAGCTTATATGCCTATAAAATTAGATTCAGATTCAGATGAAAGCTGAAATATACAATTATTACAGCGGGATGAACTGATGATTGGAAGTCAGACTTCAGATACCAAGGCCTATAGAAAATATACAATCTGAGTCCCTGCATCTCAAATGTGTGTTTTTTCACAGATTTTGTACCAAGTACCGGTTCCCTTGACACCGTACCCATTGCTGTAAAAAGAGACATTTTAGTCTGGGTGATCAAACAACTAGTTTAACTGTCTAGAGTCTCATGCTCTAGTTCTAAGAATGCAGAATGGGGTGGCACTTACCCAACACCCATCTGAAGAATGTAGTTGTCCGAACTAAGAGTAATGGGGTAGCCCTTACACATACACCCATTAAAAATGATACAGCAACAAGTATATACACCAAAGCATTTCTTAATGACACATTCGCACTGCTGACTATATCATTATATAATAAAATAGGATGCTAAACAATAGTTTCCTTCCATGAAACTACCGTAGATCAGTTCATTATATAGCATCTATAATTATGCTATTAAGAAAAGCTTATGAATCTAATCTATAAAGCTATCTATATAGGCATTTATAATTCTAGGGAGGATTACAGCATCTTATGGACAATTACAATATAGAGTTATAGCTTTATGCTGTATTTTATCACTTCGGACCAGGCTAAGAATTAAAGTGAAACTGTCAGATTGATTGCATTCATATTAAAAAAAAAACAACTAAGATATACCAGAGAAAGGTCAGTAAAAATTTGACTGAATTTAAACACATTTCCACATATTTAGTATTAAAAAAATACATAAACATAATAACAATAAATATTAGAAATCAAAGAATAAAATAAATAAATATTAAAATATGTGGCGGTAATAATATTAAAGTCTTTTATCTAGATAATAATTAAATCTTAGAAAATATATTCTGAATTCAGTTTTTTTCTACCTATTTATCAAAATAGATTCAAATCTTAATAGTCATCTGGTTGATTTTTTCATCATTCAGTATAAACAATGATGATGGATATATCTATAGCTCGTGTATGTCTGTCTTGAATAGATCTATAAAGATAAAGTTAGAGTCAATAGGCAACATATTGTTCTTCTTACATCGATCATAGGCATTATAATTTACTCTTTAAGCTAGTAGAAGGCTATATGGTTTCAGGCTTCAACTAGATTATTATTAATAATATTTCATGACATATTTTGTTATACTAATTTAATAAAAATTATAATAGTAACCTTTTGAATAGATGAGGGATGCTATTTAGACCAGCTAATTATTCCTTTATATAATTAATAAAGTCTCTTCAACTGTTAAAGTGTGCTAGTGTTTCAATTTTTATCATTATTATTGTGTGTGTGTTTTTTTTATCAACGGTGGTCTACTTTCAATTTTCTTTCTCAACTGTTTTACAATCCAAAAGCCTTTTCGAGTTCTGCTTACTCTATTATAAAAAATCCACAAATAAACAGTACAATCATGGTATCTTTACCACTATCCCATTATAGTCTTTTAATTATTTTAAACTAATTATATTTCTTTACAACAAAATTATATTTTTTTATTTTATAAAAAAAAAAAGAAAAATATTTTTGTTCACCCTTTATTTACATTTAATTTTTGTTAAACTTTAATTTTTTTTTTTTTTTACAAAGCAATGCTAGATAAAAAATAATTTCTTTATAAAATACCATAATTAGATAAATTATTTACTCTCAATCATTAGAGTACATAAATTAGATTAACCTTAATATCAAATAATATTAAATAACTATTACATTCATTTTAAAAAAATTTACTGTTCAAAATACAAAAATAAAACGGGGGGAAAGATGAAAAATTAACATATATGTAATGACTTTGATACTTTTGCTTATTGCTTTTATATTTTTACTAATTTATAATTTTCAACGTAATATATAAATTCTCCATTAAATATTTTTTTATAACAGCAGTATTTATATATTTCTGTTCTTCTGTTAAAGCAGACTTTCATAGATCTTTTTTAATATATTGCAAATGACATTAAGCTACTAACTTAATGCAGTTGATATCCCTTAATTTTTCTATAAGCATAAAATTAATTCAACGCTTTTATTTCTTTTTCTTCTTGTTCACATATAGCAATTTCATAAAATAGTCTGAAACTTGTATGTTTAGACTACTCTAATCTAAATGAAAGCTGAACCATTATAATGGCAACTCCAACAATGTTTCTATTTCTTTACATGTTTTTTTAAAATGTCAATAGTAATTTTATTATTTCCTGGATGTTTTCATTCTTCATAGAGATTTGATTGCACCTCTCATCAAAAAAAATTTGCAATATTATAGGTTATTTCATTTAATATAATATAATACTTTCATAGAACAGTTTCACACACTTCATGATATCTCTTTTTTTAGTAATGCAATTTCTTTCAAAATGAAACAACTTCTCTTCCAATACCAATGTATTGTTATATTTCTGAGACTTTTCTATAACATTACTTGTCAATTTGTAATTATTTTTTTGTACATGTGCTTGATGGATTTGGTTAAAAATAGGTAAATTGGGCATTGATTTTAGAATTATTGATGTAAATTGTCACTTTGTATGTTTTAGTCATGTGATTAGATTATACAGAATTTGCATTTTAATTTTTTAATTATTGATGTAAATTGTGATGATATAAATCACAATCTTGTAATGAATGCTTATACTTGCATCATTGTACAAAAGTTATGCTTTAATTTTAAAATTATTGATGTAAATTGTGATTTTGTATGTTTTAGTCACATTATTAGCTCAAACATAATTATATAAAATTTGCATTTTAATTTTTTAATTATTGATATAAATTGCAATTTTGTAATGAATGGTTATATCATGACCACATGTAGATTATTGATGTCATTTATTACTTGGATGTGTAGGCAGAGGATTTGGGCAGTTTCAAAATGGCCTTAAGCTCATACTAAATCAGTATCTTTAGTTTTATTTTGAACATAAATAAAATGAATAAAATAAAATTATCTAATATATATTAAATTAAAAATTCTCTCTTTATTATCATAGAAAGATAACTTTGTAAAAAAATTATACACAATAAAATGAATAACATAGAAGGAAATAAAACACATAAAAATTAATAGGCCTATTTTAATTATTTTTAATTTTTTTTCAAGTAGCTTTTTGTTAATATTTAAAGAATTCAACCATTCAAAATTTAGATTAAAATCAGATTTGCACATAATGTAAAGTTTAATATAAATATATTATTAATAATTTACAAAAGTAGAGTTATGAGATACAGAATATAAACATAAATCATATAGACATTTTCTTTTTGTGATATTTCTCAATTTCAAGTATTTATTTCCTGCCTTCTTTTACCAAAATACAATAATATTTTTTTTCTACGATAAAAATTAATAATATTGAACTAAATTATATCATTCCACAATTTTTAAAATATTTAGTAAAACATCAGATTCTAAAGTTTGTAGGTTCAATTGAAATCTAAATTGTTCTGTCATTAGGTATACACAGTGGAATACACAGTGTAGTAACTTGATACTTAAAGTATTTGTTGATTTTTAGCTACTGGGATAATATTAAGTGCACAAAGTGGTTAAAACCATTCGGCTCCAGAAAAAAGTGGTCATAAAAATTTCAGAATGATAAAAAATTAATAATATTTATTATTTTTTAAAGTTTCAAATTATAAACAATAAAATATAATGATTATCTAAAAAGGTTTGCGATAATTGCAATATATTCATTATCTAGTTGAGTTGCTAAAGTGTTAATAAAGTTTGAATTTTTCTGCAACAACCCAAAAACTTAATATGAATAATATAAACATTGCAACAATCAATGAGCATAGTCTAAATTCACATAAAGATATTACACAACTAACTCAATTTTATACCATTGTGAATCCTAAAAGAAACAAAAATTTCATCCTCAACTCAATTAACTATCATTAATTCTCTCTAAATAAAGATCATATTTTCATACGTAAACCAAAATCAGATGAATACAGGATGAAGGAGTTCTGCTAAGTACAAAAATTTCATTAACAAAAGTAAACATAGTACACATATTTGTTAATGTAATTATTCTCTACTATTAATCATTACTATTATCAGCTACATTTATCTTTCACTAGTTGAAATTTGGTTAGTTGTTAAAATTTTTTTTAAACAATTGGTAATCCAACAAATTAACAAGTTATTGCTCAAGTTACACATAAAACAGAATATTGAAGACATAGATACAACCCTGCAAACCATCTTGCAAATAAATGACACCAAAACTCATCTGTATACTGTAAAATAGAGAAAATCTATTGATCACATTTTACAACTAGAATGCAATAATATATAGATTTAAAAAAATAATACCAAATCACTCAAAGCTCATAGGATCCACTATAAATTATACAAGATCAACTCCATCTCAAACTTTTGGCATTTCTATTTTATCTAAAGATGTAACACTCTTTTTTGATACCCATGTTGACATGGAAATTCTTGAGCACCTAAAATCTACTCTAAAACCAGATGATCAATATGTACTTGCTATTCAATGCAATACAGAATCTTTTCAAGAAAATTTTACTATAAAGTAAAAAATATATCAAGAAATAATGCATCTGAAAATACACATTTATTTTCCAGTACAATCTACAAGAAGTTTGACTGTATCATAATTCCTAAACTACATAAATTTTACAATAAACTTTTTTTGAGAAATCTTAACATCCTCAACCTTTCTATTAATATAATATTTTGTCTCAGAAAAAAATGAAATCCAGTATTATTCTATGTAAATAACTTGCATATTATTGCATTTGAAGCTATCAATCCAAGAAAAATCTTTAAAAAATAATTAAAAAAAAACCTAAATAAATTTATTCTTCAAAACTATCAACTTCACATTATGTGATGAAAAGATCACTGGGCTCTCAAGATAATCTTTTAGTTCAAGAATCAATATTGTTTGCCAAAGAGAACAAACTTACAGATTACATTGCATGCAAAGTTGATTTTAGGGCAGCTTTTAATTTAGTCAAATGGAAATATCTTTTCACTGTACTACACAAATATCTGTCTGAATACAATAATCTGATGATTACTATTCAAAACTACCTCACTAATAAATCATTTAAAATAAAGGATTATATATGTCTGTTGACATCTTTCAAACCTAGTAATGACATTTTACAAGGCTTAACACTTGTGTCATTGCTATTTGCAATTTACATAGATCCCCTGATTAAGAAAGTAGAATAATGAATTGAAGGTCTTTTTCTTCCTCATACTGGAATTACTGCACAAGTCATATATATCATTGACCATGTCCTGATAATCTTCAGAAGCCTCCAAAACATTTCCATCATTCTATTTTAAATAAATTCCAAACATTAACTACTCCCACAATATAATTTTGCAAACTACCATCTTTCTTCAAGAATAACCCCTCATCCTTTTTTAACACCCCAATTAATGTGTCAAAAAGGCAATTAAGCAATCATTTAAATAGTATCAGCATGAATACATTCAGTACAAAAGTGAATGCATATTACTCAAGATGCTGTATTCCATTGTAAAAGTTTGTATGGTAAATGCCATTCTTAGTGGAATACTTGCCTACTATAGTCCATTAATTGGCTTTTAAATAACATCTAATAAACTTATGTTTGTAGTAAAAGCATACATTTGGGACATATTTTCATATCTTCTGTTCACTAGAAGAGCATAGCTTATATGCAAAGAGAGCCCAATTTGATATGTCCTTAATCTTTTGTAACTTACATTAGAACCAAAATGTATATTTCAACATTTACTAAACCAATATTTAGTACTATATCCCCTACAGTACCATTGTTGTTTATTTCAATTTTATATGTTAGACAGTTCTTTTTTATTGACCATGCCATTCAGCATAGTAATTTATTAGGCCAGTATACCATCAAATCTCTCAGTGGCATATCATTTAAAGGTTTAAATACAATGACTTATCCATCAAACATTTATAGACAATCCTGCCAGTTTCTAAGATTTGTATCAAGTTCAAAACATTTGTGCTTCTCAATCATGGTTGAAATTTCTTTTTAATTTATTATAGGATACAATTCCAACTAAAATATTTTTAATGATTAATTTAAGCTAAATCATGAACCTAGAGCCACTAGATGATGCCAACTGGAAAAACACTGCTAGGATTGCCCCCCCCCCCCCATAGTAATAAATTAAAGTGAGTTTAAAGTGAGAAAAGGTGAAAGTTACATTTGAAATTGAAGATAAGAATTCTATATTTAATTTTTAATTGAAGATGAAGAAAAAATTTAAGTTGTCTAACACTAACGAAGAAGTTTCCAACATCATTGTGAAAATAAAAATGGAGGGAACCACTTCAAGAAAAATACTAGATAAAGAAACAAAAGCTGCTTCAAAGACAAAAAAAAATTGATGAAACTACTTTCAGAAAAAAAAAAGTAGAGCAACAAGAAATTATTCAGAAGAAATTAAACCTAGAGCAAGATGAAAAAACATTGACATAAACGTTACACAAGGCTCTGAAACATTAGGAGTAAAGGAAAACACTAAAAAAAACTCCAAATGAACTATAAAACATAAAAATGAAGGAAAAACTTGGAAATGTATAATATAAAGAAATGTAATAACATATCCAATAGAAACAATCAGCAAACAAGAAAAGAAGAACATTTTATTGCAAAAACCTAAGTTATGCAAATGTGTTAAAGTCTAATGAAAATAGAGATATAGCAAAAATAATGTTACACAAGAAGCCTATAATGATATAATGAACTTAATGGAGGAAGGAGATGAGGACCTCATGGTTTCACAAGAAGAAGGGGGAAAATATAATAAAATGGGACAAAAGATTGTTGATCTGGAGATCTTTAACAGAAAAATGATGAATTTAATGCATTGATCCCAGTTCAATTATACAAATCTTTCCAGAATTATCATAATAAAAAAAACATTGATTTTAGTAGTGACAAATGAGCAATGTCAGTTATTCAAATTCCTAATACAAGACATTTATGAGATGCTGAAGACCACAAAATTATGGGGGGTGGTGTATAAGCTTTTTAATCATCCAAACAGTAAATACCTAATAATCAAATTTTATAACTGCGAGCAAAAAAAGATTTTTAGGAAAAATATACTATTGCTAAATGAAAAAATCCTATGCAAAATAACATGAACAGACCAGTGGTTTTGGAATGAATATTACAAAACTGCTATATTAACTTTAAAGAAAGCGATCTACAAAAGATACTAAACAATTTTGACAATATTTTGCACTTCAGTTATCTCCAGGAAAAAAGAGCAGAAATGCCAGTACTTACAAACATGGCAATGTTTAATTTCACACTAAAGAAAGATACATTCCCACTAAACATTCCCATAGCACATGCATCAGATAGCTTGCTATTGGTGATCTCATGGAGTACTACCACAGCATTTTTATTGTAAAAAAAATAATGCACCTAGTCAGAGATTGTCTGGCCAGGATTTGCAATGAATGTAAAGGGATAAAGAATAAATTTAATCAATATAATACTCAGGAAATGAAAGCCGACAACTTGTTTAGAATGATAGAAGTAAAAAGAGTGGAAAAAGAAATGAACAAGGGGTTGGCTAACAGAAAAATGGAATTAAAAACCAGAGAAGAAAATGCAAACGATCAAACTAAAGAACAAGATACAAAAGTTAGAGTAGTAGAAATGAAGGAACCCATGGCCAATCTGCAAGACATGTCTTCAAACATCATGATAACAGAATCTATCAAAAGGAAACTTAAGAAAAAAGTCAAAACTAATATAGGGAAATGAGATGATTGGGCCTCAGATGAAAGTCAAGAAGATGACTACCTTGGTTCATCTGGTTCTGAAATCTCAGATGAAGGGAATAAGAAAAAAAGGAAGCTAATGTAAAAAGAAAAACACAAAAGGCTTTAGCACAATTACCAATTACCAAGATCACCAAATACAAACACTTTTCTAGTATACAAGAAAAAAGTTCACTAAGGTCAACCTCATATGCCAAATTTTCAAAAGGGAAAAAGAGACCATAGGGCGCATACTTTATGTATGTCAAGAATTGAGTATCCATAGAAATGTAATAAATGCTTATATAAAAACAAATAAACACATCATTACATCCCTCAAGGAATGCATTAAAAAGGGAATATACCATGTATAAGAATCTCAATATTCCTGGCCTTCTCCATTTGGAAAATTAGATGTAAACTAATTCTTGGACAATCACAAAATAATACTAAACAACTACTAATAAATTATATTAAAGAAATCAAAAAGAGGGGCAAATCAATAGCACCAACATAAATATTTAAGGTCACATGGGAATTGTTTGATTTACTAGATGCCTGTTAACCTGTTTTGGAATCTCATCTCATATTGGCTGAAGATATAGATATAAAAAATAATAATATAGATATCAGATCTTACATTGTACACATTTATGACCACTGAGTAAAATGTAAAACCTTAGATTAATAAAAGTAATCTTTTAATAAAAAAAAATCATGAACCTACATGTGTTTTGTGAAATAATTATTAAAAAAAATGCTAAACTTTTTTAAACCTGCCTATACTTTTCATCCCTATGCCTGTTTGTGTTTCATTACATGTACAATCAATCTCAAGCAATTACTTAAAAAAAATATAAAATATTTTCAGCCCTACATAGGAATCAACCATCTACCCCATTTATGCTCTCTTAAAACTTAAACCTCTATTTCCCTTAACATTTCCATGAGATTAATCATCATGATTATGTAATATTAGAATATATTATTCTTCAAACTTGGACCACAATTTACTGGAGTTAAACAACTTATGTATTATATGTATCATTGTGATTGTAATTTCATCATGTTTTTAACTAGATAACATAAATTTGTTCTATTGTAAATGTGTTATTATTTGTGTGTAGTTTATCAATAAACAATTTTTTTAATTAAAAAAAATAACAAATAATAATGAAAATAATCCTACATATAACTAAAACTAAAAAAAAAAAATCCTCCTATTGCTTCTTTCTTTTATAATTTATAAAAATTATTAAATTATTATTCTTTATCACTTCTTATATAACTATTCCTTAAGTTTAATAGTTAAATTAGTTTATGCACCGATCAAAATATTTATTAAAATCAGATAACCATTTTTAAAATGAACTCTTACACATATAAAACTAAAAACAATTTATAATTATTTGAATAAATTTTTACACTTTATTCTGTTTTTGAGATTTTACTTATTAAATTTCTGATGCGTTATTCAGAAAAATGTGGAATCATATAATAATTTGTGAGCTTAAATATTAATATTTATTTATGTAACAAATAAGCTTTTAGTTCTATCTATCTATCTATCTATCTATCTATCTATCTATCTATCTATCTATCTATCTATCTATCTATCTATCTATCTATCTATCTATCTATCTATCTATCTATCTATCTATCTATCTATCTATCTATCTATCTATCTATCTATCTATCTATCTATCTATCTATCTATCTATCTATCTATCTATCTATCTACCTACCTACCTACCTACCTACCTACCCACCTACCTACCCACCTACCTACCTACCTACCTACCTACCTACCTACCTACCTACCTACCTACCTACCTACCTACCTATCTATCTATCTATCTATCTATCTATCTATCTATCTATCTATCTATCTATCTATCTATCTATCTATCTATCTATCTATCTATCTATCTATCTATCTATCTATCTATCTATCTATCTATCTATCTATCTATCTATCTATCTATCTATCTATCTATTATTCATCTATCTATCTATCAATTGACTCATTCATCTATCTACCCATTTATATATTAAGTTGGTTATGTGTCTAATGGCATACAATAACATAGTTAGTGTGTGTGCATATATATATATATATATATATTGTAACCCACGACGATGGGAACAATCGAAGCTAAGGTAAGCAGCAAGACAACACCAAGTGCAAAAGCAATAATCAAATAATAATAACCACCAATCTCAAACTGTTTTAATAAATAAATACTTATTAATTAATAATTTTCTAGCTCAGAATAATAATAGAAATAATAATAAATTGACTCATGAGACTGTGTTCTCATGCTATGATATACAGACTGCCTTAAAGTCAAATAAATATCAAAGACACATACTTGACTGCATAGAAATACCATTGAATTTTAAACCTTTAAGAATTACAATCATATCTCTATGACTAAGTATAATAATCCTATTTAAATAAGCTAAAATAATATTTCAACTAAATATTTAAGAATAATAATATTAAAATAAATTTATATTCTAATTTTAATTTGAAGTAAATCTTAATGTAAATCTTTATTGTATTCCAATCTTTTTTTTCAGGGATATCATATAACAGAAGGAACAAAGCATAGATATTGGATAACAAAGGACAATTTTATGGAAATCCAATAATCCAGACCAAATTTAGAAAAATATAAAATAATAACATTATTAAACAAACTACAACAACTTTGCTGTGCAATATGATATCTAAACTGTAAAAATAGTTATTTTAGGTCTTAGAGAGTTTTGAATTAATTTAAGAAAAATCTTTATAATTTGGATTATTAAAATACTCAGGAATCACCTTTCATGATAATAATACTAACCTTTAATACTATAAATATAGTACGACTAATCTTACAATGCAAATATTTAAATAGTTATTATTTTTTTAAATAAATAATTGGCATATGGATATCCAAATATAGCTCTGCTTACATATCTTAAAAAATAATAAGTTCTGTATTTGAATGCAAAATAAGTCTAATAATAATAATGATTGTTATTAGTTTGAAACAAACAACAAAAATTGTTAAGTTTATTATGAAATGAACATATGTGACCATTGAAGATGATAACTCTTGTGCATGATTAAATAAATTTGAATTTATTCAATAGTTTTCCCAAATCTATGATAATTTATAAACCAATTCTCATATATCTCTTGATAAAAATAGTCATTTTCATAAGTATAATACACATATTAAATAGAATGAGTATTATAAGTGTGCAATAAAGTAAACTGAATTCAATCAATGTAATGAATGACAAATATGGAAACATAAATATTGTCAAACTACACAATTTTAAATTCTACAAATATCACGGTATTTACAAAAACAATATTTAAAATTTGCAAATCAATATTTAAGTTTTATTGTACAACACCCAAAATATAAGTAATTTTCAATTAAAGTGACTATTTACAAATTCCAATAAAATAATTCTATATTTAGAAATTTTCCAAATACAATGAACAAGATATCAGTTTGATAATACATCCATCTACCCAAAATAAATTTACTTAATCTTTTGTAACAAAACTATAATTATTCCTTAATAACACTATATTTCAAAGTGGACAAATATTTAAATTACAGCTGGTATAATTTAAATTATCATATTATATCTTCCCTTTTTACTTTAAATAAAACATAACAAACAATATAAAATACTGTTATACCTTTGGTGATTTTATAAATTACTATTCACCTTAATAAAAAGTAGATTTTACTTTTTTCATAATATTTTTTTTTTCATGTGTCTAAGCATCAGCTGGGATGCGAACCCACAAACCTGGAACAATTGCTTGTAAGGCAGCTATGCTAACCACTTGATAACCAATGCATAATTTTATGGTTACTTTATTGAGCTAACCAGAAAATACTTAAACATATATGCTATTTTAGATAACTACTAGTTACATGGCAATAATTAAACTTTTTAAAATATAAATTTTAAAAATACTATTTCATATACATAGAACAAATCAAGCATTTTGAACTAAAGAATAGGCTAAGTCGTATCTCACATTAACATACAGGTTTAAAATTAGCATATAGGAATTACTCCTATTATAATTCTTTTTCTTAACAAATTCTTTTTATTCTTAAAATTAATTGCAATTTAATTATCTGTTTCCATTTCTCTCAGGATTACTTAGAAAAGTCATAATTATTCACTTGGAAATACTTAAATATTTATTATTAAACTTTGCTTATGTGTGTTGTTATCTAACATTCATAATACAAACAACCTTATACTCATAGAAGTCACAAATCCTAGGTTTTGTATCTATGTAAATATATAGAAGCTTATGTGAATGGAATAACTTTTCTCAACATTTTCAAATATATTTTATTGCTATAATATATGTGATGCCTGTAACCAGGTTCTTTATAAAAGTACTTTTAATAATCCGATATAAGAATTTCATGGGAATTATATCTTTTGGCCTATCTGTGTTCATGTCTAGATGATCTATGTTTTCCCTACAACTTACATTATGTGCTATGAGAATAAAATATGAAGACTGAATACCCATGTGAACCCAAATAGTTACACTTGACAAGAAATTCTTAGGTTTAAACACCATAAGCATATCTGAGAAGTAAACTGAAGATATGACATCTTAATACATTTTATAAAATAGCTGAAATGTTTCTCAGAATTAAAACATAAAATTCTACCACTAAAATTAATAAATGCCCAATAATAGGACTATACTTTCTAACATTACCAGAATGCACTAGCATAACTTAAGTGATAATAACGTATACACAGTACAAAGAAAAATTAACACATATAAATGTTTCATAAAATAATTCATTATCTAAACTATAAAAAAAATGTGATTGTACTAATAATTAATCTCCAAATAAACATTTTCATTTTGAAGTATATATTCATTATAATGTTAAAATAGCAATTTGCAAGATATGAGGAATAATTTTTTAGAACAAAACATTTTAGGTTATTTTACCTTTTTAAATTTGAAATAGAATAATATTAAACAAACTAAATAAACATATATTAAAACAAACAATAAAATTACAAATAAATGTTATAATTCAATAACACTTGTCCAGCAATGTTCCATTTGAAAATAAACAATCATTTACCACACTTTTAATATATTTTAAAATATAGATAACTCTATTATATATTAAATTATAGTATACCCACACATATAATACCTATTAAAATTCAAAATGATAAATATAAAACATTAAATGTAGATTTCTTTAAATATAACAATCCCCTAAAATAAAATTAATAAAAGTTAATTTTCTTTTACTAAAACATATCCTGAAACATAAGTTTAAACAGAAGTTTGAATAGGTGATTCATTTATTAAAATCTTTTTTCCCCTCCATCTGCTTGCAACATAAGAAAGTAAGCTTAAAAATTAGAAATGATAAAAAATCATTTTCTCTTAAATAAAGTTAATTAATTGTCTGTGCATATTCCTGTAATTTTGCAATTCTTTTAATGCCGAAAAAAAAATATTTTAAAAACACAGTAAGAAGAAAACTTTCCTTTTATATGTGGTTCCAATTGGAATAAATATGGGTTATAATCTTTAGCTTTACTGCAGACAGCTAGATTAAATTCTGAAATATTTTATTTCTCTGAGTATAATCTTAACATAAATTTCAGTATTTTTTCTCTTTTAAAAATAGCAGAATGATACACTGTTATAATAAGTTGATTTAAATATAAGTTATATTTTAGCAGTTTCATTATAAAATATCATAACATATTAGATGAATAAGTTAGTCACTCAAGTTTTAAATGTCATCTTATATTGTAAATCATTAAAAACATTTACAATATTAGTAGAAATAAATAGAATAATAGTTTCAAAATAAAAACACTAAATCAGAAGTTTAAATAGTTCAGTTCAGAAGTTATATGTTATTTGAGAATCATATAAAAGTTTGTAAGCAAATAGAAAAATATTTCTATAATATGATAAACAAATTCTTGTGTTGTCAATGGTTTCTAAACAGGTAAACCTTTTCTGTAGATTAAAGTGAAAATTCCAGTAATATTGCAACTTTGTCCAAACTATTTAGGTATTTTTATTTTTTTCAATTGTTATAACAAGTATATATATATATATATTGCTTTCTGAAAAGTAGCTAATTATTATTATTTTTCCATGTGTCAAAGCATCAACTGGGAAGTGTACTGTGAACCTGGGACAACTGCTTATAAGGCAGCTGTACTGACCAGTTGACTTTCTTTAAAAAATTGTTATCAATTTCTTAATAATTTTTATGCACACTGCCACACCTGTTCTCCCTCTCTTATATAGTCAGCTCCAATTGATCAGCTGTCTACTGAAATCAATCATCCAATAAAATCAATTTCTAATCACCAACTTTAAGTTCTATTTTTAGATTTAATTAAAGAATGACAGAAATAAAGAAAAATAAAATATTCCACAAATAGCAATTTAACTTCAATAATATTTAAATTTGTAATAAATATTTTTTAAATATAATTATTTAATAAACTAAATATTATTAAATAAATATTGCATGAAATAAATTATTTCCCATATCTATTTAGCATTTATTAAATATTAAATTCAAGTCAACCCTTTAATTTTTTTTTACTTAAAATAATAATTATTGTTAGCAAGTTAAATATTGCACAAAAACACACATGTGATATATGCACATATTATTAGAACTGTTTTAATTGGACAATGCTTTACCTTACTTAATATTATCTAATAATTTATTTAAAGTATTTTAAGCCAACTAACTAATTTTATAGATCTAATTGATAACTATTAAAATTTAGATTTACTTACAATAAAAACTACATTATTTAAATAAATATTAGTACATTATTTATACTTTAAATAATAATATTATTAAAATTTGTACTTATGATAGACAATTAATATGCACTAATATTACTTAATGCATTAATATAATTATACAAGGTAGTTTTAAGTGCAATTACTGTAGTTCTAGTTTTAAAAGGTTACAAAGAATATTACTGACTTTAAATTTAAATTTTTTTCTGTTTTGTGTATCTAATTATTTTAATTAAGGCAGAAGACATAATAAAAATGTGTACAATATATATATATATATATATATATGTTAAAATGAAGATTTGCACGGGTTAAATATATAAAATACATATTTTGTGGGTTCATCCGTGTTAAAAACTTTTAATATCAATATACTGATGTTTCGACTTGGTCACACAAGCCATCCATAGAGTTATAAAAAGGTAGAAATACAGTTGTAGAGGCGCTACAATCACTGGTTTGAATAAAACATTAAAAATCCCACCAATAGCAAAAATGTTAAATTTAAGAATGTTTTTTAAAGAAATCTTTTCAAATAGGAGGAAGTTTGCACGTATCATCTCGCTTATTGATACAATCTGGCCTTTTAAGTATCTCAATGGCTTCTTTGATTTTGCATTGGTAGAGATTATCACATCTGGATATGATCCTGGTGCTAGAAAAATCTATTTTATGACCTGAATCTATAGTATGGAGTGAGAGTGCTGATGATGATGAGTGTTGTTTAACTGCATTAGCATGCTCATCTCTCCTAACACTGATGCGACGATTACTCATACCTATGTAAGAAGCTTTACAATTTTTACATGAGATTTGATAGACACCATGAGATTCAAGAGGGATTGAATCCTTAGGCTTGGTTATTATATTGCTGATCTTTTGATGAGCAGAATATATATATATTACTTTGAATAATTTATTAAATAATACAAAGGAAATTTTTGATAGAGAGACTATTCCTGGTGTAGTGTATATTATACCTTGTTTTTGTAAAAAGGTTTATAGAGGTCAGAGTAGTTTGAGCTTAAATGAAAGAATAAAGGTACATAAAAGTAGGGTTAGAAATCAATATCTTAGTTTAGTTTTGTATTTCCATGAAAAGGCCACACTATTAATTTTGATGAAGCTAAGGTTGACTTCTTTGAAAGAAATGAAATAAAAAGAAGTGTTAAAGAATCTTTATTATTGAAAATTTATATTCCCAAGCAATTAACTTATTAAAATTTTTTTTTTTAATATTAAGGGTGGATGAAAAGTAAATGGATTTTTGGGTAATGTTTAATATAAAGATGATATTGTTTTGTAGTTCTTTATACTTGAGAAGTCTGCTTGTAGCATTGGTTGTGTTTTTGATTTTATTTTCTTGGCTAGTCTCATTGAGTTTTGGATTTGGGATAATTTTTAATTATTTATTGACTAGTTTGGCTTTATGCTTGTAATGTGTATATATATATATATATATATATATATATATACAAGCATATATATATATATATTCATATATATATATATATATATATGAATGGAACAGGGTTACATGGTATGATAATAGGTTCACTAAGTCTTCACAATGAGTAAGAGTCTATTTTTGATTTTTGCATTTATATATACACATAAACTTTAATTTCATTCCTGGGAAAGGAGAGGTACTAAATATTAAACTATATAACTACACTCACCTCATCCATACCATCATTAATTTTCCCTGGTTTCAAATTTATGGAGAATCTGCATAATCATTTAGTTCAAGGTATATTGATATTACTTAAAATACAGTTAGTCATAAATATACATAGGAGTATAATGATAGGTGTGGATGCATGAAAATATATGTAAGTGTGTATCAATATTTATAAGTATGTGAGAAAATATGACTAAGTGAAAAGTGAATACAGAAAAATGCACAGAGAATTTTTAAGTTAAACACTTGTATATATTTAAAAAATATATTTACAATAAGTAACATTTAAAAAAAGAAAATTTATAACAAACTATAAAATATTTGACTTAACATTTATGATTACTCTTTGCTTATAATTTATTTTAATTATTATTTCAAAACCTTATCCTCTACAAAAAATAGCCATTTGATGTCCATGTTCAGATAAATGAAATTTATTTTACATTTATGATTGTCTCAATTACTCTTGCTTGCTATATCATTATATGGAAATCATAATTCATTTTATTTTCATTAATTTGATATATTAAATTCCTATCTGTCATAGTGATGATATGGGATACCCCTGTTATATATAGTAATTATGATACAGACAAGAAAGACCATTTATGATAGCAATAGTTAGTCAAGTACACTGAAAACATTTAACAAAAATATTAGTAAAAACAAACAAAGAAAAATATATAATGGTGCAATTGTATAAATGTTTGGAATAAATATGTATTAGGGACAAATCTTACATTTTTCTGGATGTTGATCATGTTTGTACACAAGCAAGTTCTTGTTTTAACCTATATTTTATTTTACTTGCAATAATGGCAATAATATTTATCCATTATGTTACATATTAACTCTTATTTCCCCCCTTGTATCCATATTAAAGAAAAGATATGAATGAAAACATTTACACAAAGTATACAAATAAATAAAATTCATATCATCACCCTAAATGTTGTTTTAAAGTTCATAGGAAAAATGTTCTAATGAATCATTCTAATAATCCTCATTAATCCATTTCGGATATAGATGGTAAAATGTGAGTGTCCTAGAACATCCATTAAGTCACATGTCTTTATATCCTTGGAACTTCTGCTTTAAATTAGAGAGTTATTGGATCCATTTATTAAGAGTCAACTTGATATTTTATGGCACATGTGTTAAGTGCTAGATCTATTTCACCCCATTTCTGACAATTATATCTCAGTGATGGATTTATTTCCCTGATATCATTTTTACACTTAACAATGTATGGTTATCTTTATAGATATTTATATAATTTTATTAAAATATCTTGAAGAAATTAAGAGAAATATTTTCTTATACTATTAGATATCCTTAATTCTAGATAATTTGATCTATAATTTAGAATTAATAATGCTTTGAAAAAGTGAATAATTCAAATTTAGTTTTGAAGATTTCACTTTCAAATTCTTCAGTTGTCTAGTTTTAACTGGATATGCTTTTCATTTACTTTTTCAATTATTCAAATATTTGTTTTTATTATGATTTCAATTCATTGGTTGCTGGTATTTCTATTTAAATTGCAAATTTGAATTATCTGCTTAAATTTATGCAGGTTATTTAGCTGATGAGAAATTTTATCTCAATTCAGAGAAGAAGTTCATTGCTTTTCTTTTTTTTTTCATATTCACATGAAGATGTACTATCTAAGATACTTTTAAATATCTTTTAATATTAAGTTTGTGATTTTAATTTAGTTCTATTGTTTATGTCATTAAGAATGATCATTTTTATATCTATAATAACAATAAAAATTATTTATTTATTTCCTTTAACCTAAAATTTCATTTCTTGCTGGCATTTACTCTATCAGATCATATTTCTCTCATATTGTTGTCATGTGTCAGAATTACATCACAATTAAAAAGATAATTTTAATTCAGATTAGTTGTCATGTATGCATTTTATAATTTCATTTATGTATGCATTTATCATATAATAAGTTGGGTTTTAAATGTGTATAACACTTAATAGTTTATCAATTATAGTGCTTCATTTTTATTAGTGTGGTGTTTACTAAAGAATTTAATATATTGATATATTGGGTCTTGGATTCAAATTAGGCCAAAAGGTGTATAAATGATATTGGAGTGATATAAGGGTCACACCTTACAATATATATATATATATAAAGTTAAAAGAAAAGGTAGATATAATTTATGTTACAATAAATCTATTGGCAATTATAAAATTCCATTATCTTCTTTGAATAGATTAAGAATTTTTTTTCAATTAAGCTTGTATAAAATATTTTGAAAAAAATCCTACAAAGTTGTTTTTGAAAAGATTCAGGCAAATTGAAGAGAGTCATTAAGTTTTTTCAATCAAGTTAAAGAAAACTTATTTTTAATTACTGTGTTTTTTTTTAAAAATTCCAACCTGACTATAAAAAGATTGAAAAAAAGATTAGGTGACAGATTATGACAACATTATTAGCAGTATTATGATGAAGTTATAACTGAAGGTGCAGAGAGTACATGATAGCCACTTCTGCTAATGTCATAATGGTATAGTTTGGATTCACATGAAAGTAAAGCACCTGATTTTCTGTGTTTCATAGCCCATAGTGTGTATTAAATGACTAGCTTGCCTGTAGTCCATCAAATGGGAAATGCTATGTTACTTGACTTATATCTTCCCTGAAAATATCAATGGGAAATTATACTACTCTACTATGGACATTATTATAATGGATCATTACCAAAATATTTCAGAATTACCATGCTGCCATATGCTGCTTTATCCATATGCAGAGAGCACAAAGTTACTATGTCATATATATATATATATATATATATACATAGTAACTTTATATATATATATATGACATAGTATATATATATATCTATACGATGCTCTGACATAGTAATGGACAGCATTACAGACAAGTTTTTGGTACTCCTATGGGCTCACCTATCTCAGGAGTAATAGCTGATTTATTCATGGAATATATAGAAACTCGTGCTTTAGAATCATCATCTTTAAAACCGCTCATTTGGCTCAGATACATAGATGACACTTTTGTCATATAGCAACATGGAAAAAATACATTAGATGATTTTTTCTTACATTTAAATAATATGCATCCTCATATTAAATTTACAATGGAGACAGAGTCTGATGGAAAACTCCCTTTTCTTGATGTTCTAGTCACCAGAACACCAAATAGTTTATCTTTTTCTATTTACAGAAAGGATACACACACAGACAGATATTTACATTTCCATTCTCATCATCACCCAACTCAGATAGTTTCTGTAGCCAAAACTCTTTTAAATAGAGCAATTAACCTTTCAGATGACACACATCTGAAAGAAGAAATAAATCATATTAATAGTGTTTTATTAGCAAATAGTTATAATTACAAATTTATAAAAAAGCCTTATTTCAAGCCCAAAATAGACAAAATAGGAAACAAAAAGATGATAAGCCTCAGCTATTAGGATTTGTGTTTCATATGTAAAAGGAACTACAGACAGTATCGGACGTATATTAAAACACTATAATATAGATACAGCATTTTCTGCTCATCAAAAGATCAGCAATATAATAACCAAGCCTAAGGATTCAATCCCTCTGAATCTCATGGTGTCTATCAAATCTCATGTAAAAATTGTAAAGCTTCTTACATAGGTATGAGTAATCGTCGCATCAGTGTTAGGAGAGATGAGCATGCTAATGCAGTTAAACAACACTCATCATCATCAGCACTCTCACTCCATACTATAGATTCAGGTCATAAAATAGATTTTTCTAGTACCAGGATCATATCCAGATGTGATAATCTCTACCAATGCAAAATCAGAGAAGCCATTGAGATACTTAAAAGGCCAGATTGTATCAATAAGCGAGATGATACGTGCAAACTTCCTCCTATTTGGAAAGATTTCTTTAAAAAACATTCTTAAATTTAACATTTTTGCTATTGGTGGGATTTTTAATGTTTTATTCAAACCAGTGATTGTAGCGCCTCTACAACCGTCTTTCTACCTTTTATAACTCTGTGGATGGCTTGTGTGACCAAGTCGAAACGTCAGTGTATTGATATTAAAAGTTTTTAACACGGATGAACCCGCAAAATATGTATTTTATATATTTAACCCGTGCAAATCTTCGTTTTAACATATATATATATATATATATAGAGAGAGAGAGAGAGAGAGAGAGGAGAGAGAGAGAGTGTATAGTGAACCTATTTCATAAACAGATATGGTGAGTAAATTTATTGAAAAATAGTATTATTATAAATATATTTGCAGTTAAAATCTTTAAATTATAAGATTTGACAGTAAATAAATTTTGTTTAAATTATTCAATTAAAAGTAAGAAGTGATTCCAGTTTTATTTTATTAAAAAAGGACAACTCCAAAAAAAAAAATCTTTCTAGATTAGAGAACAAAAAACTTGCTAGAATATTTTTGAAGATGTTTGCAATTAATTAAGAGTAACTTGAAAAAAAAAATACTTTGATAAAGGACTGTCAAAAAAGTAATACACACACACATATATATATATATGTTTACTTAAAATGTACCAATAATTTAGATTAGCAAGAAAGATAATAGTAATTAATATGCATATATGTGTGCATTAGTTATATATATATGATATTGAATTAATTATGTCTTGTAAAAATATAATACACCTGGGTCTCTTTTTACGCGGACTTATTTAACACGATTTTGAAGTTACGCGATTCGTGTTTCACCGAAAGTTGACCTCCGATAATGCACTATTACTTTAAATAATAAATTTCGTGCACTTACTTTATATTGAAAGTAATAGCACATTATTGTAATTCTACTTTCATCTTAGTAATTTCAATATTTTCAGTGCTTTATAATAGTAAGATTTTATGCAATAATGAAATTAAAATCATGATTTCCACATTTTATGTATACACACATTAAATTTTACAAGATTATAATGTAAATTTGTTCAAACATTGTGCGTGTTAATTTTGCATTTTAAATCACATTCTGTTTTTGCTTTTTAAAAAAGAACGTAATCAATTATTAATCGTTTAGTGTCCACAAGTTTATTTTTAAAAGGTCAGTAATAGCAATGGGCACAATTAAAATCTGATTTTTAATTGTAATTAACAATTTAAAAATTACTTATGGGTGACTTGAATTAATGTGATGTAAAATGAAATTTGATTTTTAAACGGAATTGAAAATTAAAGACAAAAATAAGAATTTAATTTTTAGTTGTTAGTTTTAATTAAATTTTTCCCAGCAGTGGTGAATAAATGTCTTTTTATTATCATAAGTCTAAGTTCATAAACAATTAATAAAATCATCATCGTTGTCAACAGAAAACCATTAGCACAATATGAGAGTGAACTTGGCACAAGTTGTATTTTCTCTTGTGAGAATAATTGCTGAGATATTCTTGACTTCGTTTAAGGAGAAGCCAAATACATCACATCACATCACATGAGAATCTAATTTTTTACTAGTTTGCAAATGAACGTGTTTTTGGGCAAATAGCGATAATAATTAAAACATATATAAAAAATGTAAATTACTGTACTGTAAATTATGCATAAAAATATATTATTTTGAATAAAATTAAATATTATAGTTAAATAAAGTTTGTCATGTATCATTTTTTTTCAAATTTGAAATTTTTTATTAGTCATATTTTATTTCCTTATTTTTTTTTTTGCATGGATTTTAAAGTAATTTTACATTGGTGCTTTGCTTTTATGCAAATTTTGAAAAATCACAGACTGCATCCCCCCCCCTTTTTCAATGTAAGTTACGTCTATTTTTGCACGATTTCATTTGCGCATGTTTTCTGAGGAACCTATCTATCGCGTAAAACGGACCCAGATGTATAGTCTAATAAATTTATTTAATTAATTAATTGTGCCTATATAGATGTGCATTATGTAGACATATATATTAAAATCAATCATACTTTATGAATTATTGAAATAATATTATTGATTTTTATTAATAATCAAAATCAGAATACTGAATTTATATTTATAGCATATAAAGCAGACCTTAATCTCATTTTATTGTTTCTAATTAATAAATCTATATTTCATTGTTAAAGTTATTCCAGTGAATTTAGTCAATCCTAAACTAGTTTAGAATATGATATGTTTGTATTATATCTCTTGCTTGCAAGAACAATTATAGAGGTTTTGCTCACTAAGCTGGATTTATGCATAACAGTGTTATATAAAAGGGGTTTATGTTTAATGTTATGGACATCCAGTTGATGATGATTTCATTGCTTCTCTTATCCTGATTGGTGCAAAAGAATATCCTTTAAAGTCTTGCACTACATTTCATTTTAATTATTTATTTAGAAATTAAGTTTATAATTGTCAGTACACTAATGTTGCTAAATTGCCAGAGAATTGATGATGATCAGCATGTGTTAGTATCCCAACATTATTTTTAAAAAATATTATATTCTTATGGATTAACACTTAAGTTTGTGCATTCATATTACCATTAAATAAATCACCCTAAGCTAGAAATGGCTAAATAATTAGCCTCATTTATAATGGATGACTTTCAAATTCATTCACAAGATTGACTATTGATTTATTTTTATTTTTGATCATTTATGATGAAGAATTATTATTCATCTGTAATGCTGGGTGAACGTATAGTTAGTTCTGTGTTCATGCCTTATGCTCATTATATTATTTGTATGTTTAAATTTATGTCTTTGATTTAGGGTTGATGATGAGTGCCATCACTTTAGGTTCACCCATTTTCTCTGTACCAATACAATACCTATCCATGTATTCATCTATTTATCTATCTATCTATTTATTCCTCTAACTATTTATCCATATATCTATTTGTTTGTCTGCTTACCTAATATACTTATTGCATAAAAATGCTGAATTATCATTTCTGCCAATGCAAAGAAGAGTAAAATGTATATTAACAATAATTGATAATGTCATTATTCTGAGTATTTGCATATTATGATATGATGATAGAGTTGACAGTTAAAAGTTCCTGGATCTCTGAGTCTGATACTTGAATATTGGAAGACTTTCCAAGCAATTACTCATTTGTTTATTTGCAACTTATGCAGTTTAAACACAGTAGCAAGGGAATGGATGTCAGAGTTTAAGGCTTTAGATTTGAAGTTCAAATCATAATGTAGGATCTTTCAATCATTCAAATATTGCCATTGTCATTTCTAAGGTTTGCGTATTAGTAAAACAACACATTAAAGATTTTGGATTGAAACTCAATCTGTCATTTGGAAGTCACTTAGACACTGAAATAGTTGCATTAGTTGATAATATAGTCAACAAAATTATCTTCAAATGCGATTAATATTAAAATATATTTTAATAATATTTTAAATAATATTTCAGTAAGATTTTGTCATAAAACAATAAATGGGTTTTAGCCAGCAGATCAAAGTAAATGATTAATAGCAGAAGACAGAAAGCTTTTGTAATAAGTACTTTTGTTTTTTCACAAAATTAATTCTATTTAATTACACGAATTAAGTATTTTTAGCATAAAGAAGATAAGAAATGAAATACTGTTTTTTTTTTTTTGAAAAATTATAATTTAATGGCAATTATTTTTGAAAAAAAAAAAAAAGAAATATGATGTTTATATGATGTAAAAAATTATGCACTTGATCGAGTTTGTATTATTAATTCTTTCGAATCTTCTAAGAATCTACATTTTATTGGCTTCAATAATACGAATGATTAGAGATTAAGCTACATCAACTTAAAAGTCTAATCTTCAAAACAAAATATTCAGAGTAATTTGGCTCGCAACAATTTAAAAAGACGAAAATAAAAGTATCTTTGTTATTAAACCTGTATGAGTATATATTTATATAACTACGTATGTATTCAATGATTTAAGAAATTACATTTATGATATAGATCTAAATAATAGTTAAACATTTAAATATGAGATGTTAGAATAAATTATTATACAAGGGTGGCAGGTAATCCTAACAAAGAATCAAAGGCAATCAAGGCTCAGGATTACATCATTACTTTGATAGACAGAGTTATCAACAAGGGATGTGCACGTATGTGATATAACGATAGCATAACCGACTGCTATCATTGCAATATAGATTTATATTCTGTTGAGTAAAATTTTAAATAGTAGATTACCAATAGTGCATCCAATACTAATTGTTAAACAGTATAACACAATTTTAACTAAAAAGTAAACCACAAATAAAAAACAGCTCAATCTTTGAAATTGTCACGTCTGATGAGTAATGACTTCTTTACTGTTTTTAATTAAAGGTGTGTTTTACTTACTTATATATATATATATATATAAAGGTTTTTGAAACATTACATTGCATTGCTATAGCATTTTTCTGCTGAGCCAATGATTTTAATAGGGCTTATACTTTTTCAGAAGCCAGTTTATAGGTAACATAGCTAACTATCCATTATTAATTATTAAATAGCTATTTAAAAATTGCTTTACCTTTTTCACGCAAACACACGCACACACACACACACAATAAATTATTGTTCAATAGTAATAATATTTTTTGTTGCACTTCAGTAATAAAAACAGATTTTATTTAGTCACTTTGAAATATTTTTCTTGTAATAAACGACTAATGAGAAGAATATTAGCATCAATTATAGTTATTAATGATCTTCTACTATGTCGGTATTTTCTTTCCTTATTAATTTTTTTCATATCATTGCAAAATCTCTTTTATCTTATTCGCCCATTTTACTTGTGATCATTTGTAATCTTTTTACAATATCTTGGAAATGAGAATAACGCCTCAATTGTGTGATGATTGTCATCTCTACTAAAAATAGGATGTCCAATTTCTTATTTTTTTCAAAGATGTTAATATTTATTAGCTTTCTTATACATATATTTTATCTTGATCTCTCATTGTCGTTCTCAAGAGATAATACTCTTATTTCATTGTGTGTTTTAAAGTCTTTTTACTGCTTATTTATAAAGTGTTGAAATCTCAGATTGATATGTAAAAATTGTTAAAATATATCTATTAAATATTTGTTTTGAAGCACTTATGAATATTTTTTAATATTATTTCTAGCGAAAACAAACCATACTGGGAAAAAATAGATATTGTTTGTTTGAAAAACAAATTTATGATGTGGAGGCAGAAATTTGTGAAAATATGATAGTCATTTGTTTCCTTCACCCACTAATAGTAAAAATTGTTTGTTTTGAATAAAAATAAGTATCATTTGAATAAAACAAACTGACTAGTGTAAAGATATATGTGCCACTTGAGCAAAAGATTTCATAATGCAAATGTTTATGTTCCCTTGGTTATTTGTGTGCAATATTGAAGATATCTCTATGTACTTTTTAAAAGGATTTGATCTATCTGTTTGATTGGGATTTTATTTATAACTGTTTTTTTTTAGAGAATTCTATCATCAAGTAATGACTAATGAAGATACAACATTGACATTTTTGCAGAAGCATGAATTATTGAATAAAAGTGATCATGAATATTCTTGTAGAAATGAGACTTAATTATTCAAGAAGAATGTAATGAGTAAACTTTTGTTTATTTTCTATTGCCTACATTGAGTTTGTCAATATATTTATTTAGTCAGTAACAGTTATAGGATTTTCCATGTCTCTGACTTGAATTGCATATTAGCAAAATGAATCTGTTAATATTCAGGATCACATGTTTGTTTTTGTCTTGGAAGTTTTCAAATTGATAATCAAAGGGTCATCAGCATAACTCATGAAATTTTTGTTGTTGAGAAGATTGCACATATGTGTCAATTCAAGAGTGAGTGAAGTTTGTAATTTATAAGCCTCACCCAAATTATTGAAGTATGATTTAACCACCATCTAAAGTACAAGTGCAGAAAAAGTCTCTATGTGATATAACCAATATTTACCACCACATGACAAATCTATCCTAGTTGACAATAAAAAATAATGAATCTAGATATTAGATGTGAAGAGAGGCTCTGAATATATTTATGTACATTATATTGAGTCAGGGATACTATGTTTCCCTTTATTGAAAAAGAAAATGCACCTGGCTCAATCCTATTTGATGAATGATGATTATATAGATCTAAATGCCATAGAATTCTGACATTTGACTGTGAATCTTCAACACCATTGCATTAACTCAATGGAAATCACCCACATTTAGGCTTTGGAACATTTTAAATTGGAAATCATGTATACCATTTTTAAAAAGTAAAAGATACATCTCTAGAACTTTTATGTTCTCATTTAGATCACATCATTAGAAAAATTTTCTGATCGAGTCAAGATCTCTTCAACTTTTCATGTAATTATACACTATTAATTTAAACCAGGAGGGTGTAAATTTTTGGTAAATTTATATTATTTTTATATCAATAATATCATAAATTTTAAAATTGTGTTCTCTAAGTGTTTGTTTAACTTTGTACAAAATTATATATTTAAATTTACATTTTTGTTTTCATTACTTTGTAATAGTTTTTTTTAAGAAATAAAATTAGAATAAATTTGAAAATTACATTTTGGTATTAGTTTTCTATAATGTTGCACTTTAAATTTTAAAATGTCACCCATTATTTTGTATTATTTTTTATATACAATTTCTAGGATCTTTGTTTTGAAACTATTAATTTTATCAATTACTACCTTCAGTATGACTTAATGGCTCTGATTAATATGTAATACACATATCTGTTATGTAGAACAGGTATGCAAACAGTATCTGCACATATAGATAGTTTTTTAATATTAAGTTATTTCTGTCCAAAGCTGTTCATATTGGAAAGAATTAAATATATTATTAATTCTATCCATTATGTTTCCAATGTATTATTATTCTGACTGTGATATTTAAAAGTTTAATAAAATTACCAAACTCTCCATACAATAGTGCCACCAAGTGCAAGCCTTCATAAATAATCAATGGATGCAGGAAGGTTTGTGTATAAAATTCCTATATAGTGTCTATAGATACAACATCTCCAGACTAGTTTCTAGCTTGTTAATTTCATCAGTGAGGAGCTTTGAAGTTAAAAGCACTGCACCTAGATCTCAGGATCTAATGCAATTCTCCAGAAGCCACCTTTTACCTATTTGGTTAACTATAAAGCTAAGAGCCTCAAGAAGAAAACACTACAATGTTTGTATAAGTTCATTTGCTTGTATAGTGATATAGGTAAAAGATAGCTGCAGGAGTGTTGCATTAGCTCCTAAGATTGAGGTGCAGTGCTCTCAAATCCAAGGCTCATCACTGATAAAAGCCATAAGCTAGAAAGTAGTCTGGGGATGTTGGATGAATAGGTACTAGATAGGGATATTAAGCACAAACCTTCCTCCATCCATTGATTATGAAGGCTTGCACTATTGCATGGAGAATTTGGTAATCTTATTAACAGCAGTAAGCATACGAAATGGTGATCATGTGAGGTTTTGATAAGTTTGATATTTAAAGTTGTTAGCTTTTTCTAAATGATTATCTATTTTTGACTTTATGAGAAAAAACATTGAATATTAACCATTTTATCATTTATCTTTAGACATACTTTCTTGCTCCCATCTAATAGATCCTTCAAAATTTTCAAAGATATGATGTATAAATTAAAAAACAAACAATTTCATCATGTTCAAAATTTAGATGACTTAAATGATCTCTATATATTTCATTTCCTTTGCTTTGTATTTAATTTATGTAAAACTTACTATAAAATTTCTATAAAAAGTTTTGTAGATTTGGAAACATTTTGTGTACACTTTTGACAATATTAAACCTTTTAGTCTCACCATGTGATATAACTGCTGCTGCATTTTCTTCAGATTTTGATAACTTCCTGGATTAGGTTGGATAATTCAAAATTTATGAAGCATTTTTAAGCATTTTTATTTAACTTTTCTTTCTTATTTATCTGTTTGAGATAAATCTTAATCTGCTTCTAGGCAAACAGATTTTCTCCAAATTTTTTACATTGGATAGGTATCAATGACAATGCAGTATTTTAGGAATGTCTAGTTTAACAATGTTGGTGGGACACATTTCAAGCCCATTCAAATCAATTCAGTAAGTTTTTAGTGATGCATAATAGATGGAACAGTCATTGATATAACATGCATAGGATTTTTTAATCAATATATTTAAAAAAATGCTTTTATTTAATTTGATGACTAAAGCAGTGAAAAAAGTAATGAATAAATTTTATAAGCCTTTATATTTAACTAAAATAGAAAGAAACCAAAAGACAGATGAAATTCTAATTACTCTTGATTATTTTTGTAAAACTTGCCTTTTTAACTATGCCTTTATAAAAACAAAAAATGTTGTAATGATTTTTTTTTATATATATTATATTTTATTTTACCAACCACTAAAAACTAAAATAGAATAAATAATTAAATAAAATTTTTAAAAAAGCTTTTATTTAATTTGATAACAAATGCACTAACAATTGAAAAAAAATTTTTTTTAAAGCCACAATTTGGGTTGTTATATGAAAGTTAAATGTTAAATAAAATCATCTATAACTTTGTTAATTCAAAGAACATAGTGTGTGAGCAAAATAAATATTCTATTATTGATTAAATTAATTAATTTATGGATGCTCCATGATTTTATTTAAAATTTCATATAACAGTCAAAATTATGATTCAAGTGAAAAAATATTCTTTCTGTTTTAGTACATTAGTTATCAAATAAAGTAAAAGCACTTTTTTTACAAATATATTACATATGCTTTTTATACAGTGGATCCTATAAATATCTGATAAGCTTTGAATGTTGTTTCTTCAAGGAAAATCAGCATTGTTGTAAAACTATCATCTTTATTATTACTTATTTCAAATTCTTTTTTTTTTTACTTTTTTACTATAAAAGAGTAACCAGTGTACATAACTCATCTATGTACAAATTATTATAAAGTCAAATGACTCTTTCCTACTAATTAAATCCAAATTATAATCACAATTCAAACTCAATGATATTATTTTGACTTCTTTTAGCACTTGAAAGTAATTTAGTGTGCTTCATTTTTAAATTCTTACTTATTAATTTGATTGGTTTGAGTCTTAAGTTTGTATAGAGTTGTGATAATATTAGTTAAGATTTTTTTACAAAATGGATAAAGGATTGATAGATGTGTAACATCTAATATCATGTTTTTTTTTTAAAAAAAAGTATCAATATAATGGCTGCCTTTTTTTTTTTACTTTTCTGGTACATTTTTATATTTAAAGATGAGACATATCATACATTATTAATAATTTTTCTATTTTGTCATCTGTTTCATTTCAGATATTGCAATGTTTAACTATTTTCTTTACCTTTAAAATATGCCAATATTACACTGCATTTTTCAGCCATCTGGAACATGTTTATTATGTAGAGTTTATACATATCACTTCAATGGTAATTTTTGTATTTTGATGACTATTTTATTTACAATAACAATAATAATTACTAATTAATTGGTGTTTTTTATAAACTATTTTGCTTTAATTATTCTTTATAACTATATAGCATGTTCTTTATAGCTATATAGATTTTGTAAAACTTTTTTCACACACTTTATGATATCATTGTTAAAATAATAATGAATTTTTTTATTTATTGATTAAATAACATTTCTTTTAATTTGAAACTTTTTTCTCTTTTATGATTTTTTTGACAATTCGCAGTTTGGAATTCTGGAAAGTGATGGAAAATTTGATATTCAGTTCTTATAAATTGATTATTTTTAAATTTTTTCATATATCTTTTTTTGTTTCACATATTAATCTGTTTCAGTTAAAAATGTATTGTTAAATTGCTATTTTTTATGACTGTGTATCTTTTTATTAATACTCAAGTCAGAGCCTTATTTCAAGATGATGTGCAAATTCAAGCTTAAATTTTTTGAATTATTCCTATAGATTAAAAAAATAAATTGCTAATTATATCTATCTGAATTTGCCTTAGTATAGGATGAATACTTTTTGTGTTAAATCTATCAAAAACATTATAGTTTTTAAATATATATTTAAATATAAAATTTCATTCAATTCTGCTGTATCTTCATTTTGGTTTTTATTTTTTAAAATAATATGTACATATTTTCTTTCTCAGGAAATTTAAATTTTTATATTATCCTTCATTTTTATTCTCATGCCTAAAATTATTAAAAGCACTTTCATTTTCAATTATTTCCAGTTCTATCATTAAATGATAATTGTAAAATTTTGTTTGGTTTGATCAAAACGTTACTGTATAGGTAAATAAAAAATCCGTCATCTTGCCTCTTTATCGTATGTATTATCAATTTTTATAGTATCGTTTCCCCATTTTTTAATTTTAATAAATCCCAATACACTTGTGCTACCAATATTTTATATCTTAATCATTTTTTAAATGAATTAACTATTAGCTTTTTTTGTTATCTTTACAAAATTCACGAATGTTTAATTTCAAATCATTCAATATATTTTCATTGGACAATTCTAAGTGTCTAAAGAAATGGTGGTATTAAAGAGCAGCCTAAGTTCACACACAAAGATTTTTAGTATCATGCTCTGCCTTTTGCTATAAACTGCTGCCTTGGCTGATGACTTCACTATCTGTGAGAATGAGGGTCATAATTTAATTTTTTCTATTATAGTAATAAATATAAAAAAGAATAATCAATCATTCATGCATACTTATCACTTAAAAGAGAATTTTTTTTTAGCATTTCTGATCTTATATTCAGGAATAAAAGCTAATAAACTTACTATGCTTATTTATTTAGAATACTACTAAAATAGATGTAACAAAAATGTATAGAATACATATTAGGAATCTATTCAACTAGTTTCATGGCTTTAAAGAGAAAAATCCAGAGGTTTTTTTTTTTTAGTTAATGGTTTAATGCTTATTCCAGCAGACTCATGTGAGTTAATTTATAATTACATTGATTTGATTTGAAATATTTATGTAAATTAGCAAATAATTATAAATTAGTGGTAGTATAGTTATAAAGAATATCAGAAAATTAAATATATATTTACAGAAATGAAAAATAAATAATACATCACAAAAATAAATCTTTAAGACATTTTATGGGTATAAATCTTAAATATTTTAGATTTCCTACTTCTTACTTTAAATAATAAATCAATATAATACTTCTATTAACACAACTTATAAAATACAATACAACAATTGATCAATTGCTAAAACAGAGAATCATTAATATAAGTAAAATAACTATTGCCAAGCACTTTCAACTTCTACAAGTCCTTATCAAGGCAGTAAAAAACTCCTATTTTCTCCAAAGTAATAAATTCAACATTTCATTTCATTGACCAGGAATAACTAATCAGAAAACTGGTTAATTTTGAATTCATAGCACAAGAAGAATTTTGTATAAGATATGATTTTTTAATCTTGCATTTTTTATTGTGTGTTTCGTGATTAATATTGCAAAATCCTTTGGAATACATATATGGCCTGTACTATTTTGGTGAACATAAAAAGCTAAATAAACTCTATCATCTTCCCTTGCTCTAATATATGTATATTTATGCTACTGAATGTGATATTTAATATTTGTTTTGGTTTTCCCTATATATATAATATATATATATATATATATATATATATATATATATATATATATATATATATATATATATATATATATATATATATATATATATATATATATATATTGCACTACAATTTATCTGTGGGCATTTAATAGAATACACAATACTGCTTTTATTCTCTTTACTTATTACTCCCTTAGAATTATTTATTAATCTATTAAGATTAGGCAGAATCCTCCATGCCAACCAGAAATCCTGACTTAAAACTCTTATTATATTTTATTAATATTGGGAATAAAAGCTAATGACATCACATTTATATTTTCACTATTATAACATTGTTTATAATGTTTCAATACAATAGATAATAGCCTATGCTTATTATAACCAACTTGTATCAAATCTTACATAAAACAATTTATATTATCTTTCTTAAACATTTCATTTGAACACAATCGATTATGTTATAATAGTGAGAAGATAAATATGAATAATACTATTTCTTACTCTTTAATTTTAGTTAATCCTTCCACATTGCATATTTCTGAAAGCTCATAGCAGTCATTTGAATTATATTTTCAACTTTTTATCTTTAATATACATTATAATTTTCCAAATTTTAAATGATTTCTTAGAATTATAACTTTAAAAATAAATATTATAAAAAATAATATTTCAACTTTGTAAGTATTTTAAAAAAGCTAAAAAGTTAAATACTTAATCAGAACAGTAGTTTTTGGTAATTTATTTTTGAAATTAAGCAGAAATTAGTGTAATCACTCAGAATTCACAATCTGTGTTGTAACATGTTAATAATTAAATGAGTAAATATGATCCATGCTGAAATACATGTAAGTCCATTTTGTATTTTTTCATTTATTGATTTATATGTAGCTCATTAGAGGTTTGTAGTAACTTGCACTTTAATATAATTTACAATAAGCTATTATTATTTACATTTATTTTTTACTTTTGATAATAAAAATGTATTTGGAACAGTTTAAAATTTTTATGAACCCCATTTCTAACATCCAAATAGTTTTTTTGTAAGGAATGCATAAAGCAATAAAATTATGATTTAAATTTTAAAATTCTACTTATAACTGTTTAAAAAATTACAAAATATAACAAATGCAATTGTATCAAACTACTAAACACCACAACATCACCATTCTTATGGTTACACAAGCTGGTAAAATAGAGGCAAAACTCTATATCAAAATGCCATCTAGTGCAAGCCAGAATAATTAATGAATGCAAAAATGTTTGTACATAAAATCCCTACCTAGTACCTACTTGTCAATATCCCCAGACTAGGTTTTTGTTTTTGGAGATTCTGCCTCTCTTAAATCCAATTGTATAGAGCATTTTATGTTTTCTTCTAAAACAATATTTTGAAATAAAATCTGAGTTTAAATATGATATTCTTACCAAAAAGCATATGATTTAACAAAATTTTGCAAACATAATCATAAATATGTAAGAAAGTATGTGAAATATATGAGTTTTATTTTCAAGATTTGAATAAAAGATGAACTTATGCAAATACAGTGATTATTTTGAAACAAAGGAACTGCCAATTTTTATAACTTTTATATTAGGTTCTCTGTATAATATTGACACTAGAGATTTTGTTTTAAATTAATAAATTAATATATATTTTAATTTTTGAAATCAAGTGAACACAAAACTAGCAAATAAATGATAGAGATAGCCTTCAAAGACTGAACTTAATCTGAGTGATTGAAGCACCACTGCTAGGTATGAAACTGATATTTTTTATTAAAAAAAGATTAAAAATTTACAAAAAATAATAGTAAATATACTGTATATATTTTTAAAACTGATTGATATACATTCTATAATGTGTAAATATTATATCTTCAGCTGTATATTCTATTTTTTTAAATATTAGCATTTTTAACATGCTTTCTTCTATATATGAATATGTAATGTTAGTATGTGCTATTACATTTTATAAAATAAAATATAATAAATTTAATATCATTAAATTTAACATAATAAAAAAATAAAGCAATATTCTTTTGAAAAATATGATTATATTGATCATTAAATTGATTATTTTTTTTATTGTTTATTTTTATTAATATTTTAAAAGTGATCGTGTAGATTGTTTGCATTTTTATATGTATTCGAAGTGTGAATATTGGATATTGAAGAGTTAATATGTTAATAGTACATTATTTTATACAATATTTGTTGGGGTAGTAAAGGTAAAAGATTGATTTGTTTAAACAGGAATACATTTAAAACTGCCTTTAAATAGCGTACTGTAGGACAAAGGCATCTCCTATAGCCTCTTATAAAAAAGTAATGAAAGAGAAGACAGTAATATCAAACTTGACAAATGCCTTTACAAACAACTTTTCACCCTTGATTTATTTTTAGATAAATATAATATAGCACTTGTTTATCAACCAATTTGAATGAAAAGCTAGTTTGACTCTAGGATAACTCTACATGAAACCCCCTCCCCAATCTATTGAAAACATTTTAAAGTTTTGTTTACTCAGTCAGATATGAATTTAAGATGTAGCCATACAATGTGAATGCTATTGCATATAATAAACTTTAATATATTTTGCATACATTCATTGGATTAGTTCCCATCTTTATTAATTTTTCATCAAAATATATTTTTAAAATTGCCGTTGATTTGATGTCTGCTGATTTTGATCTAGTTTGTCATTAACTTCTCTTCTGACAACAATCACTGCTTTTAAACATTCCAATTAATCATTTTAATTTATAGGAACAGTATTTATCTAAATGATGTGTTTTGATTATTATTTTTAGGCGTATATATATATATTTAAAATTAAATTAAAAATATTACTAATATAAAACCTTAATGTCTCTCTTTCTTTCCTTTATAAGTTTTTAAATTAAACAGTATGGATTTTTCATTCTAACACATGCAATGTGCAGTTTTTTTCTTACAATAACTCAATGATTTCATGTTGAGTATTGAGAAAATTATTGAACTAAGACACAAGATAGAGACTTTTGAAAAGATAAGAGGGGCTGTCTTATCTTTAAACTTACTTTATAATTATATCAGTTAATCTAAAGCATCTCATATGCTTTAGATTGGCCTATGTAATTAAAAAGTAGGTTTAAAGATAAGATGGCCACTTTTATCTTTTCAAAAGTCACTCTCTTGTGTCTTACTTTGAGAGTTTCCTCATTACTCAGCAAGATATCATTGAGGTACAGAGCATATGTTAGGATAAAAAATCCTTACTGTTTAATTTACATACTATCTATGCACTAGTAAATAAATAAAATGTTTTATAAGTTTTTGTAAATGATAGGTTTTGCTGCACCAAAAGGGTCTGAATAAATTGTATTTGTTTATGTTGTTTTACAATATAGCTTTACCCTGGATAGTGATAATAAGTGGTCTTCCAAACAATCTCATAAAGTAAAATTTTGTATAAAGAATAAGCAATTCTAATGAGTTTCTTTGGGAAAAAATTAATTTGTTTCTTTAAATTCAATTCATACATTTTTTATACTAGAATTAATAATAAAGGTTTTTTCTTCAATATTAATGTTGTCATTGCAACATATTTTAATGTTCCCCATGTTAATATTCACTGTTAAAATCAAATGTTTTTTTATTTTACAATTGACATAACACCACATATTGAAATTTATTTTAAATTTCAGTATTTACAATATATATATATATATATAAATCTAAATATTTACAATATATATATATATATATAAATCTAAATGTTTTTTGTTTGGTTGTTAATTAATAATTTCACTAATATTGTCACAACTTTCTTAGTATAACATTGCTAGTACAAATGTCCAAATTCTGTATCTATGACTTTGCTCATATTAATAGAAGATGTACTTTTTTTCAAAGAAGTATTTGAAAGCAAAAATATATAGCCTATGTAATTCTTCAATATAAGAGAAAAAATCATGCAAGATTCATCAAGATTAGTGCAATATTTGTTGAGTTAAAAAGATATCAAGCAAGCAAACAAACACACCTTCAAATTAATATATATATATATATATATAATAGATGGATAAATGATGATATACTGCAAAAATCATTCTTATTGGTTAGAAATTACAAAAATAAAATTTAATAATTGAACATAAAGTGCATCAAAAATAAATTTCAAAGTGTGCATTGCTAAGTTAATTAATGATAATTTTTTCTTTTTCCTTTATTTTAATTCAATGAATCACGATTCAGAAACATTATTCTGGGGCTACATAAGAACCAAAATGGCAATCAGCAATGAAAAAAATTATGTTTTCCTTTTAAAATTATAGCTACTGAAATGTTTTTAAGTAGTATATTTACTCACAGATTAATTGTTCTTTAATAATATGCTAAGTAAAATGTTTACTCATTGATTAACACTTTTTCAATTTAAGCTTTATTTCTTTTTTATCAAATATTTTATGTTTTGAATTTAAAAAAAACAATTAATTTTTTCCCATTGAAGCCAGGAATGCTGGTTAATTTTAAATTCATAGCACAAGATAATTTTGTATAAGATAAATTCTTTAATCTTGTGTTTTTTATCATGTGTTTCATGCATTAATATTGTAAAATTTTTTGGACTACATATATGGCCTGTACTATTTTGGTGAGCATAAAAATCTGAATAAACTGTATCATCTTCTCTTGCTCTATAATATGTATATTTATGTTGTTGAAGGGGATATTTAATATTTGTTTTGGTTTCTCCAACATATATTGCACTACAGTTTATTTGTGGGCATCTAATAGAGTATACAACACTGCTTTTATCCTCATTATTTATTACTTCCTTAGAATTATTTATTAATATATTAAGGTTAGATGGGGTTTTCCATGCTAATCAGAAATCTTGACTTAAAACTTTTTATTATATTTTTATTAATATTGAGAATAAAAGCTAATGACATCCGTGGTTTATTATTCATATTTATATGATCACTATTATAATGTTGTTTATAATGCTTCAATACAATAGATAATAGCATTTGTTTGTTATAACCCAGTTGTATTAAATCTTGCATATAACATTTTATATTATCTTTTTTAAACATTTCATTTGAACACAGTTGTTGATTACGTGTTAAAAAAGCTAAAAACATTATAGTATAATGTATAATAAACTCTATTTATTTAGCATGAATGTTGTCATTTTCTTTTTAGAAGACATAGATTTAATGAAGTTATTAACCAATAGCATAATCAATCTTATAAAAATATTAACCATTTTTGATCATCATCCTGAAAAAATGACATTTATTTAAAAAAGTTTTAAATTTGTGAATAACCAATTGTAAATAGTAGAAGTTTATTTACAATCATTTACATGGGTTTAAATAAATGTTAGATTCTAATATAAGAATGTTGTCTCTTTATATGTACATTGATTTCTATTATTATAAATTGGTTCATTAATCATCATTTCTAATCATTATTGATTGATTGCAACATAAAAGTTTCACCATGTTTAGTTCACATTTTTGAACCTTAGATTCTCTTTTCCCAATACACCAGCAAAATTCCTTATTTCATCCATCCATCTCAAATATGCTCACCCTATGGTTCTTTTACTATCTCTTGAGGATCAAGTTTAAGATTTCAATTGTCCATATACTATAATATTTATTAAAATATGTCAATCTTAGTTTCATTTGTTTTTTAATAAATTCAATGATGTTGATGATACCTGTTTGTTTTCTATCATATTTTTTCAATCTTTTTATGTTAATTTTAATATACTTCTCATCACACTTTATTGAATAATCTAAAATTTTTCAATTGCTCTTCTGTTAAAGTCTGAGTATGAGACTTATACCTTAACAGAAGAACAACACATCTATTAAAAACTTTCCTTTTCTAAAGCATAGACATATTTTCTTTTAATACTCATTCACTTTTACCAAAAACATTCCACCCAAGTTTAATTCTATGATTAATTTTATCCAGTGTTTTAAAATTACTTGTAATTATTAATTTCTTCTCATTCATAATTATCAATCTTTATTTTTTTTGAAAAAAAATCAACTGAGAATTATTTTAGTCTTTTTAGAATTTGTTTTTAGTCTTACATTTTTATTTTTATCTGATAATCTTTACAACATTTTCTGGATATCTGAAGCACTAATTGTAAAAACAGTCATATCATCTTCAAAATCTATATGACTTTTACTCTTTTAGTCTGCATTTTAATCTATAAAACACTTATTGTAAAGCTACTGTAAAATTCTTTTGAGATATGAAAGCACTCTAATGTAAACCCATCTCAATGTTAATCCTCTTAGCATCATTATGTAATCTAATTATTGATATTGCATTTTGATAAATATTTATTAGAATATGACAATATTATGAGTCAATATTTTCATAATCCCATGGTTTAATTATTGTAGAAATATTTATAAAATCAAATGCTTTTTCATAATCTATGAATTCAAATATTTTTCCTCTCATGTGTCATAGCATCAGCCGGGAAACGAACCCGCTAACCCGGGACAACTGCTTATAAAGTAGCTGTCGCTGACCTCTCGACCACCAATGCTGGACAAATCCAAATTGTAATGGCAATTTATATTCAATAGCAATTTTTATAAATACTATCATTACTTGAATGTGATCATATAAAAACCATTTTCAATTCCCCACTTGCTTTTTTTGCTTCATTAAATTCTAATATTCATTATAAATAAATTGTAATTATTTTGATAAAGATTTTGTGAAGAACTAATAGAAAATTAATAGGATTGTAATTTTTAATACATTTTTTAATTATTTTTAAATATCAATATTACTACTGCATGATTCCAATCATTGGATACATTTTTATCATTTATATATTTAGTATAAAATTTTATCAATAATTTTAATATTTATTCACCTGCTTCGTTTAAGATAATAATTCCATTTTCTCTTTCCTAGATTTAATTGTGATATCACTTTTTTATTTAAAATGTTAGGCAATTCATATATAGTAATCACGGGAAATAGTTTGTGTTCTTGTTTTTTTATTACAATATATTTGTTTTATAGAATGATGTCATTTCTCTTTCTAGTAATTATTCTATCTTTTCTTCTTATTGCAAAAATAATATTCATTTTAATGTCAAGCTATTGTTTTATACTTTGAGATTTTTTCCTTCTTGCCAATTTATACTTATATTTTCTTTTATTTATTATTAATTCTTTTCGTATCATTTTATAAACTCTAAGCATCTATTTTTTTTTGATCGATCATTTAAAAAATTTTTTATATTCACTTTTTCTTTATACAAGTTGTCTCAGTAGAAAATTTAATAGTAAATTGTTGTTTTTAATACCAGATATATTTATTGCAGTTCTTCAAATAGTGTATCAGTTATCTTATTATTAATTTCACTCAAATTTGAATTTCTTCAAAAACTCTTAATATTTTTAAATGATTAGCAAGTGCTAATCGAAATTTACTGAAGTATTTGTGAAGGTTAAAAATATTAACTGGTAATGAAGTTTTTTTCTTATTAATTTTTGTGGCTAGTTTTCCATTAACAAATATCTTACATCTCAATGAATGATTATCACATCCTGTGTTGAATTTATTAAGAACACTACAATCCTGAAATAATATTTTCTTGTTAATGAAAATACCCAATTTCACTGTTTTTGTTTAGATGCATCAGTGCTCATATCTGTTTAGCATTTTTCTCAAAGAAAGATTTCATAATATATTAGTTCTTCTTTCTCTACAAACTTCACAAATATAAAAACACAGCAAATTTGCTAATACATTTTCAAGTGAGATAAGATAATTTCATCTAAAGTCTTATGATAATTGCATTTTATTTTATTCATAATTATTTGTTGAATTATTGGTGTTTTTAGAAAAACCCAAGCTTTATTTCATCATCATCAACCATTATCAATCCACTGCAGGATGAAGGTCTCTTCAAGTTTAATCCATCTTCTCCGATCTTTAGCTTCTCTTTTCCACAACACCCCTGCACATTTTCTTATTTCATCCATCCATCTCACATGTGGTCTCTTTCTGGGTCTTTTACAATCTCTTGAAATCCAGTTTAAAATTTCAATTGTCCATCTATTATCATTTCTTCTAGCAATATGTCCAGCCCAACTCCATTTCAATCTTTTAATTTTTTCAATAAGGTCAGTAACACCTGTTTGCTGTCTTACCCATACATTGCGTTTTCAATCTCTTCTTGTTACTCCCAACATACATCTCTCCATACTCCTTTGAGTGGTCTGAAGTCTCTGTATTGCTCTTCTATTAAGTGTCCAAGTCTCAGATCCATAAGTAAGAACTGGTAAAACACATTTGTTAAAAAACATTCTTTTCAAACACATAGGCATATTTCCTTTTAGTATCAAGTTATTTCTACCAAAAGCACTCCAACCAAGTTTAATTCTATGATTAATTTCCTCCATTATGTTTCCATCTGCATTAATAATATGACCAAGGTATTTGTAACTGTTAACTTTTTCTAATTCTTCATAATCAATCTTTATTTTCATATTTTGAGCAAATCGATTAAACATTACTTTAGTCTTTTTAACATTTATCTTTAGTTCTACTTTTCTACTTTCATCTGCTAACTCCTGAAACATTTTCTGCAGCTCTGAAGCATTATTTTCAAAAACAACTACATCATCTGCGAAATCTAAATGACTTAAATACTCTCCATTTACTTTTATTCCTTTAGTTTCCCATTTTAATCCACAAAATACTTCTTGCAGCACTGCTGTAAAGAGTTTTGGAGATATGGAATCGCCTTGTCTTACACATTTCTCAATGTTGATTTGTCCAGTATCATTATAAAATCTAATTGTTGCTGTTGCATTTTTATAAATATTTTTTAAAATATGACAATATCCTGGATCTATACCTTGATGAACCAATGCTTTAATCACTGAAGAAATGTGTATAGAATCGAATGCCTTTTCATAATCTACAAATCCAAAACACAATGACAACTCATATTCATTTGCCCTTTCTATGACTTCTCTCAATACCTGGATATGATCTATTGTACTAAAACCACTTTTAAATCCAGCTTGTTCTCTTGGTTGGTGGAAATCCAAAGTTCTCTGTAGACGAATTGTAATTATCTTGGTAAAAATTTTATATAAAACTGATAAAAGGCTGATAGGTCTGTAATTTCTAATATCTTCTTTATCACCTTTTTTAAATATTAATATTATTACTGCATTCTTCCAATCTTCCGGTACAACTTTATCATTTTCATTTGGTATATAACTTTGCTAAAATTGTTTCTATTTCTTCACCTGCTTCTTTTAATATATCAATTATAATTCCATCATTTCCTGGAGCCTTTCCTTTCTTCATACATTTAATTGCATGTCTCACTTCTTCATTTAAAATTCTGGGCAATTCAGAAGATGTAATAGATATAGGAGGTACTTGTTCTTTATTACTATATAATTCTTGATAAAAATCTTCTACCAACTTCATGATGTCATCTCTCTTTTTAGTAATAATTCCATCTTTTTTTCTTATTGCAGATATAAATTTCCTACCAATACCAAAATGTTGTTTAACATTTTTGAGACTTTTATTTTCTTCTACAACTTTCCTTGCTATTTCACAGTTATACTTTCTTATATCATTTTCAACTCTTTTCCATACCATTTTACAAAATTCGAGATATTCAATTCTTTTTAATACATCATTTTTGTATATCTTCATATTCCTTCTTTTCTTCATAAATTCTCTAGTCTCAGTAGAAATTTTATTAGTCAATTGCTGCTTTTTTTTACCAGCTATCTTTGTTGCAGTTTTTAAAAGTGTATCAGTTATTTTCATATTAATTTCATTCAAATCTGAATCATGTTCAAAATCTCCTCACACTTGAAACCTATTTGTAAGTTCTAATTTAAATTCATTAGAATGTTTCTGAAGATTAGGAATATCAACTGTAAATATTGTTTTTCTTAATAATTTTTGTCTCTCTAGTTTTACATTAACGTGTAATTTACACCTTACTAATCGATGATCACTTCCTGTGTTAAATTTATTAAGAACATTACAATCTTGAAATATGTATTTCCTGTTAGTCAAAATATAATCCAATTCTGATGTACCTTCATTTGGATGCTTCCATGTCCATTTCCTTTTAACATTTTTCTCAAAAAATGAATTCATAATATAAAGTTTTTCTTTTTCTGCAAACACCACAAGTCTATGTCCTCTCTCATTTCTATTACCATAACCAAAACTACCTACAACAATTTCATCTTTCATTTGTCTACCAATTCTAGCATTAAAGTCTCCCATAACAATTTTAAAATGTTGTTTACTCTGATCAAAAGCCTTTTGTACATCCATATAAAAATCTTCTACTACTTCATCACTATGCGAACTTGTTGGGGCATAAACCTGAATTATCTGCATTTGGTATCTGCTATTAAGTTGTATAACTAATCTTGCAACTCTGTCCGATACACCATCAATCTTCACAATATTGTTCTTCCACTTTTTATTTATAATGAATCCTACGCCACTTGTATTTCCAATATGTGTGCCTTTATAATGGAGTATATGTCCACTTTTTAAATCAATTGTTTCTTCACCTTTTCTTCTAACTTCACAAAGTCCAATAATGTCCCATTTAATATAAGACAATTCTTCTTCTAATTCTTGCAATCTTCCTTCACTTGAAAGTGATCTGCAGTTGTAAGTACCTAAATAAAAAGTCATCATCAAATGGCAGTCTGGGTCCACAATCACAGGATTCTTAGCACCCTCCGCCTTCGGCCACCAACCACTGCCTTGGTTGGTGACTTTACAGCCTCCTGGATATAAGGGCCATGCTTTATTTTTGTCTGTCATAATTGTATATATGTATTGGAAAAATATTTATCATTTACACAAACATTCATTCTGCCTTATCAGGCACTGAGAAGAAAGACCATGGTGTTTCTTGATCTTAAACTCAGAGGTAAAAAGCCAATAAACTCACCACACTGGCTAATGCGTGTTGGTGAGCAGCCCATCCATGTTCGTATACTATATGAATAATCACATAGTAATAACAGCTACAATGACAAGAATGTATGGAGTGGACATTAGGAATTTGCCCTGCTCGGTTCCTTTAAGGCCTCCAGAAGGAATCAAAGGGTCTCATTTCAGTTAATAGCAAACTCCTTTCTGCAGCCAAGCTTTATTTATACTATTCTAAATATGATCATCTATAACTAGTAATACAAAGTTTAGTATTGAATATATTGTTTGGAGTGGTAGCATTCTCCAATCTTTTTTAGATATTTCTGCCTAATCAGTGTCAATCTAGAAAAATAAATGAACTATTGTCTTTTTATATTAATATATACTGAACTTAGAGTTTGATCATATCAATTAGTTTATTTTGATAAGTGCAAAACTCAATAAAATTTTATATATTTATCTCTAAGAATCCTGATTTTTTTCATTTTTTTAAGATTGAGAATAATGACTGATTTACTGCTATTACCATGAAAAAAGCTTTCTTGAATTTTCTCTTTTATACTTTTTTCCCCACTGTTTATAATTTTTGTGATTTTCATCAATTCATAGTGTGTTAATTTAAGTGCAACTGTGTTTTTTCTATAATCATTGTTTAGTTTTGTGTTTTCTTAAATCATTTTTTATGAGTGGATAATTTTTTCAGTATATGTTCTTTTACATTCACACAGTATTTCATAGATGCAGTTCTTGTTTTTTAGCATTTCAAGTTTACATTTTGTATCTGTTAGAATTTTTGCAGTTTATTTAGCTTTTGGAAACTAATCTGATTATTTATTATACTGATTGCAACTTTTTAAAATTAGTCTGACTCATTCCTATATGTGGTTGTACTACAGTTTTTATCACTTTTTTATATATATTTCTTTTTATTGTCTTTTAAAGATTTTTTTTAATGATAGCTGATGATAACTATTCTTTATGAGAGTTTATTCTATGTTGAACTTTAATTTTTCCAAAATATTAACTTTTAAACAAACTTTTTCCTCTCCTTTTAATAGTGATTGGGGGGTGTGTGGGTAAAAATAGAATTTAATGGATCTTTATTTGACAAAATCTCCTGAGTTAACATTGTATGATGATAATTCATAATATTAAAAAATGCTTTTAATCTTATTGTTATAAAAAATAAAAAAATGAGAAAAATCCTCATAGATAAGTGTATAAAATTTCTACTGATTATTGTATTTGGCAGAAATACACTTATATTTACGTTTAGTATTCATAAACGTCACTGTCTCAATTCCTGAGCTAAGCAGTCATTGGTCAGGAGAGACCGATTATATTACTGTATACCAGCATGTGTGTAGTCATTAATGACTAAATTTACTTTAAAGTGCATAAAATGACTTTTTTAAAAAAAATATATATATTTAACATTTCAATTAGGTATATATAAAAAATAAACCAACACACGATTACACCATAAACAATGTATATATAAAAAAGTATTTTAAAATATTTGAAAAAAAAAAATAACTATCTACAATTCTATAAAATAATGTGAAAAAGTTAGTAATCACATAAAAAGAATTAACTGTGAAATGATAAAAAAAGGCTATGCATGAAGATATGGTTTATAAATATAAAATATTTTATTGGAAGAAAAGGTGTTTTGTAATAAGAAAAATGTTGGCATTTGTAAGAAATAAAGAGACCATATAATAAAATTTGCGATTTTTTTTTTTTTATAAAGACTTATATATTAATAAAAATCCAGAAAGTAAAGTAGCTTTTATATTTTTACATTTTTTAGAGTGCCAAAGATTTAAAATGAAGAAATAAAACTAAAATTTATGAAGAATGGGAAACTCAAGAAATGACGGAATCTTTAGTGACTTTTTAATTAAAAAAAAAAAAAAGCACAAAAAAATCTAAAAAATTTTTTGGATAAGATTTATAGCAAAAATCTCAGTGACTATAATGCATCAGATAATTGAAAACAAAATTCAGTAGTAATAATAATAATTAAAAAAGATGGAAACATTACTATAAATTATAGATATTTTGGGAACAAGTGATAGAAATTCCTGAAAAAAGTGATTTCGGTTGATATACAGAAGCTGGCTTTTGAGATGATAATCAGGCTATTTCTGATATCCAAAAAATAAAATTTGATATTAATTCTCATTTTAGATAGTGCATTTGTAGAACAAACAAAATTATCATAAGTTAAAAAATGCATTTATAATTCCATTTTCCATTAGCTCAAAATAAAATTCATTATACATATACAGGGGAAGTACAGTTTTTAAATTTTTTTGTGTATATGGTTTCTCATTATTATCATTACTATAGCTACAATGTTTTTGGTAAAGTCTTACTTGTCACTGTCTGATAATAAGTATATATTACTCAGGACTCATTGATAACAAAAGTTACCAGTTGCTACTGAATCCCATCCAATACTATCCAAAACAGGGCAAATAAAATTTTGTTAAAGATTTGGTGGTACGATAACATCAACAACAATCACATGAAAAAAAAAGAATACCGAAATTGCAGTGCTTATTTCACGTAATATCTGTATTTGTATAAACGTTATTTTTCAATGATTATAAAATTGTACATACACATAAAATTCTAGTGATATTTTATTTTCTTCATATTATCTATCATCTAGTGCACAATAAAGAATTTGTTTTTAACATAGAATTTATTTTATAGTTTTGCTACAATTCTCTAATTATAATATAATTTATGACTTATTTGTTTACAAACAAAAGTCCCCTGCCATACATTTTGCCTGGTCTCGCGAAATCTTACGTAATTTTATTTCCCATAAAATAAAAGTAGTTCTTAATATAAATGTAACAACATGACTATAAAAGTATCAGAAGTATTTCTAGTATTTTATCCAAGCTATTATCTTCCTAGTTATATATATATGCACGAAGACAAATTTTGAAAAGCTATTGTTGCTAAAACGTTGTATTACATTTTATAATTTCCATTTCATAGTTATTGTAATTCAGTAATAATTAAAAGAAATAAGAGGAGGGAAAAATAAACATTAGAAATTCTACAGAGATCTTTATTTTTCTTTTCAAATAAAAAGTAATTTTATTAAGGAAATTAAAACTTTTTTTTCTTTTTAGATCTTCATTTTTGCCAGTCAACCGCTAAGATAAATAGACACTTGTATCATTTAGTGTTGCGTGGATCCGAGCTTTAACATGCTGTTCTAAATTGGTGACGCTACCTCAAGGAAATTAAAAAGAGTTTTGGTTATTATCTGGTTGTGCATCAAAGCATCATGTCAATAGATCACATTGACAAGTCAGGATATCCCTCATAAAACAGTCAATAAACAATCGACCAAAGCTAATTATACTGCAGGATTGAGACAATAATAGTTCAATCTGTATGGGTTCACTATTTTATAGATAAACATCTATTCCGCAGCAAATATTACCATAAAAAGATGAATTAACATTCACATGAAAAGAATAATGCAAAAGTTCTATTGTCCTTTAAAGCAAGTAACTGTTAACTATTTTTAACTGATGTTGAATTTAAACAAATTAATTAAAATAACAATTTGTACATTTTCTAAGTTTATTTTTTTTATTTATAAAAAATTCATTTTACTCTTCGCTTATTTTTAATTTATCAAAATAATTTAAAATTGGGTTTGATATTTATTATTGTTCTTTTTTTGTTTGTATTTTTTAAAAATTCAATCTAACAAAAAAAGATTTTATTTAAGTTTTAAAATTTTACTATAAACAACTATTTGTTTTTATTAGACTTTAAAATACTGCAACATATATATCAAAACAATTTCGAATATTGAAAATACCCTGAGCAAGTATACAGACCATAAATAATTACTGACGAGTAAGATTAAAACGAAAGAAAGAAGATACTTAATTTAGAAATATGTGCAGAACTATTATGATCTATCTGTTATTTTAGTGCTTGAATATTTCCTAACTTCAACAGTAACCGATCATAAATAAAAGCGAACAACAACAAAAAAATCACATTAAGTAACTAACATATTGTAAAGGTAACTTACAATCTTGTTAACTTCACTTATTTATATGCAAGATCAAAACGTAAACTAAAAAATATAATTGTAAATTTATAAATAATAAATGTTATCTTTTACATTAAAATATATATATATATGCGTGTATAACTTAAAATGTTATATTAAAAAAAAATATTAACAAAAACCAAGTCAAATAAATAGTTGTTTTAATAAAATCAAATATTAAAATGAATATTTTTCAATCATTCATATATATAAAACAATTATTTACGTTGACTAACATCTCTAATCAAAATGTAAAACTTAGAAATAACCTTAGGTCAAAGTCGTATCTTAGCAACAAAACATGAAGGAAATGAAATTAGAATTCAATTATATAATTATTAATTATGATTCTTTCAAAAAATAATCGAATACAAAATCATGAAATCAAATAGTAAATTTAACACATGCTATCGGAAGTTGATTCTACTATAAAGGCTAAAGCAAATAATTTCCAAATTAATTCTATCTTTTACAAATGTATTAGTGACTGTGCATAGTTATTTTGTTGTGTACGAATTCCGAACACATTAAAAAGATGGATCAATAGTTTGAATGAATTTTCCTTGTTTAGAAAATCTTCATTAATAGAGAACTCTAATATTACTCACGAAAGGAGTAAATAAATTACTCTTTAATATTAATAATAATAATTTCAAAAATGAGATTATCTTTAATAGAGTAATTAGAGAAATTCTAAATGAGATCATACTAAACTTGAATTTTAAAGAGGATAAATATTATCAAAAAACATTTATATATTCAGATAAATTATTTTATTAAGATTTCATTTTTTAGAAAATGAGTAAAAACAATTTGCCATAGGGTCTAATGCTTTTATCTTAACTTAAAGTAGTGTAATTACTTATTCCTACCAAAGTGCCTAAAGTATATATATATATATTTCATCTATATAATTCAAAATGCAAATTCAATTTATATTAAAATAATTAATTTATGGAAGATGTCAACATCATGCAAGATGAACATTTAGGAAAAATGGAATATACTGATTGCCTCATCGATGATTGATGACCAGGAAATAAAGAATATTATTTTTAATGAACATTACTTTGCAAATTATGAAAATGAATAGGACCACACCATAAACTTTTAATATATCATATCATCTTTGCTTGTCACCATTCATAAGTATAATTTTATTTCATTTGCTTCCAAAATCTATTTACATTGGATAATCCAGTTTGAAAATCCTTAGATGGAAAGAAATTAGAAAGATCATTGGCTTAAATATTTTTTTTATTTAATAAAATTTAGGTCTTCCTTGTAAAGCAACTTGACCAGGGTAAATAAGGGGACTTAATATGAAGATAAGATTTCATTGTTCTTCATATTAAATTCATTCACTTATGACAAGACAAAATTTTTGTTTATTACTAATTTAATTAATTTAGTAATATTTGTTTCTTTATTCTTTGTATAAATAATTAACATCTTTGGATGACTAGTTTATTCTTTCAATGATAAATACCACACATAAAAGGTGGGTTCTTATAAAAATGGAATTCCCTGAAATGGATTCATTATTACAAAAATCTTTATTTATACTTATATTGTTTAAATTCAATTGAGATAGTTAGTATTACTATAATTTTTAAAATTATAAAATTTTATTTATTGTTTTATAACTTATTAAATATTGTTTGTGTTATAATACATATCTATTATGGGGATAATGAGAAGATATTTAAAATTTATATATTAATATAGTCGAGATGTATGAAAAGCACTCATAATTATAAATAATGATATATGTAAAGATAAATTTAAATTGTTGTTAGTTAATAAACATTGTTACATTTTTTTTAAAGAAAGTCTCTGATTTATTTAAATTATTTATTTTATTTTCATAATATAATAAGATTAAATACTTATACCTATATAAGATATAATTTGAACTTCACTGGTTTTAAATACTAAATGATATTAGTTGTCCATTTATCTGCATATCTACTGATTCTATAGGTTATTATTTATATATATCTTGAGTTAATTGTGTTATTTATCAGATCACTTATAAATTTCTATTAACTAAACCCAAGTTCAAACCCTATAATCTAATATGTCATTATTGTTTTTCCTAGTTTACTAAGTAAATACCACTGGGTTTAACAAAATTTAAAATTATACAACAAAATTTTATTTTAGAATAGACTGGGCTAATAAAAAGTGCACAACATCCCCTCCCTTCATTTAATTTTAAATTTTATAATGTTTAACCTTAAAAAAATCTTTTATATTGATCTCTACTGCATGGTTTTCTACAATAAACAAACAAACAAACAAAATTCCCTGTACTCTTGAAATTCACTATTAAGTCTATTAATTTGCCTTTGGACCATTCATAAACTCTAAATATCACAATAACTTCACTATTAAATCTATTAATTTGTCTTTGGACCATTCATAAACTCTAAATAACACAATAACTAATTTGATAATCCCTATTACACTAATTTTGACAGCTTTTGTTGTTTAGACTCTTACAGAATAGGGTATGAGGCTTCAGGCATTATATGTTCCTCTCTAGTTTAATATGGTCTTGTTAACAGCTTTACTCCCCATTTTCTTCAAAATCATGTTAACTCCACTGGTTGAAGGCTGACTATCTTGAATTAATAGTTTATTCCTACCTTGATTCACTATACTTGAATTTCTAGCTTTAGAAACAAATCTACTTTTTACACTAAAATATGGTTCATTTTTCATAACTCTCTGAGGAATATTGGGCCTAACTTGCATTGTAGACACTGGATAATTTAGCTTTTCCTTCAACTGTTTACTTCCTCTTTCTAAACTGCCATCACTCAACTCTAAAGCATCTAGAATCTCACTCACTTCTTCAATAGTATACCTAGCTGCAGCAATGAGAATTTGCTCAATATGGCATGTTAAATTTTGTCGAATCAATCTGACAATTTGCATTTCCGACAATGGAAAAGAAGTAAGAGTTTTTAGTCTAACAGCTTGATTGCTAAAAAGTTTTGCATATCCACCTTTGTTAGCATTATACCTTTCTTGCATTATTTGGTATCTAATGTAATCCTGCTTGTCAGATCCCCCAAAACTAAACAATATAAAGCACTTGAAGTCTCCATATACTATGGGTTTTTCAAATAATGACTGCCACCAGTCTTTTGCAGCAGCATAGAAATGGTTACTTAAGATGGATAATTTTTCCCTTTCTGACATAGGACACAAAAAAAAAAACTCTTCCAAATTATTTAGGAATTCTGAAGGATTCTCCATATATTTACCTTTGAAGGGTTTTACCTTCATAAATCTTACAGCTATAGAATTACTTGCACTTATTCCTCTCTCTATTGATTGATAACTTCTATCAGATTCTGTTTCTTGAAACCTACTTATTTTTTCACTATGGTTATTAGTAATATCTTCCAGTTGTTTTACCCTAGTACAATTTTCAACCATAGGTTTATCTCTTAAAATTACACTAGAAGCTTTCTTTCCTAAGCTTTCTGACCACTTTAATCTATCACAATTGCTGACCTTAATTTCTTCAATTCCAATATCATTATCAAGTATTCTATCCTCCAATTTCATTTTACTAAACTAACTATCTATATAATTCTTTTGCTTTTCTCTTAATTGATCAATGTTTATATTACTCATCTTTTTTGGGCTATTATTTTCTTCAATTATTTCTTTATTCTTCTCTATTCAATCTATTAATTCTTTCTCTAACTTCTTCAACCTTTCTCCCATTTTAGATCGATATCTTTGATCTTCAGTTTTGTTAGATTTTATAACCTGTAAATTTTTCTCTATTCCTATTCGCAACTCTTTTTTAAATTCTAGAGTACTGTTATCCATTTCTTCTTTCACTTCTGTTCTTAAAAATTCAAACTTGTTTTCCATTAATTCCATTTGATTCTGTATACCTTTAACACCACTACCTAAAGCTTCATCTAAATGCTCTATCTTCTTATTCAGTTCATCTTTACTAATTGTCCATTGTTTGATAGCTTCTTTACCCTGAACTTGGAGAGCTTGAACATCTTTATGAATATATCTCTCTAATTTTTCATCTATTTTCTCTTTTACTACCTCTATAACATTTTCTTTTGTTGCAAACTTTTCACTCAATTCTTCAAATTTTTTCTCTAAATCTCCCTTTATAAACTTAATGGTTTGTTGATCTTCAACTATACCTTTATTCATGAATTCTAACTTCTCACTTAGCACTTTATTAGTTTCTTGTAGTTCTTCTCTTAAAGATTTATTACTTTCTTCTAACTTTCCACTCAAACCTTCTCTTAAAGATTTATTACTTTCTTCTAATTTTCTATTCAAATCTTCTCTTAAAGATTTGCTAGTCTCTTCTAACTGTACTTTTAAAGATTCATTCATTTTCATCATCAATGCAAATAAATCATCTAAACTTTTCTTCTCTTCCACCATAACTTTCTTTTCTTCCATAACTTCATGTTGAATACCCTTTCTTATTTTTCTATCTTCTCTAAGACTCACCCTTTCTTCTTCAAGCCTTATTTCCACATCCAACATCTCCTTAAGATATTGTTCTTGAACAGAACAAATATTTTCTTGTTTTTCTGAATTTTTAATTCCACTCATTTTTGGAAAAATAAATGTTTTTCACTAAAGCACTATGCTAATTTTTTTTTAAAAATATGACTTAGTTCAACTTCATAAAAATAATTTCTACTAGGCTATTTCAACAATCAACAACTCCCTTAAATAACTTGATAAATAAATTATATTTCATTTGCATGATATCTATTATTAGATACCATAAAGAATATTTATAACTATTTATTTACAATAATCTTAAATTCATATAAACAAGTTGCATACCTTCTTCTCTCAACATCATCACCACAACCACCACATGAACTATTCATAGATGAACTATATCAATCTATGTATGATTTGCCTACTGATCACATAGCCATATGAGACTAGCCTTTAATTAATATTTTAACAAAATCAAAAAAAATATTATTATTTCCTTTTAACTATGTCTAATAATTCAATTAATGCATTAGGCATTTTCCTATATAAATCAATTATGATAATCAATGATTAGTTTACTAATCCAGCCATGCATATGGGTGCCATAAGGGGTTTAAATATTGTGGCCCATCTATAGGTGGTACGATCCTAAGCAGAGGAGCCAAGCCCCTACATTAGGCCCTACTTGGACTGGTGGCTAGGTACTATTAACAGACTTACTATTTCCAGACCATTTTCTTTAACTATAACAATTGAATTTAGATAAGGTTAGTTTTTATCCCAAGTTACTTTTACATGATTAAACATTTCTAAAATAAAATGTATTTTAAACATAACCAATATGAGACTTGTTTACCTATAAACAGATTACATCCCCTTAACATTAAATAAATACAAAATATTCTTTCAATGGCATGACAATACTCATATACTTCTCATTTTTAAAGTATCTACATACTCTCATGGATAACAATAATATCCAATATATTATATCCTATCTATAGCTATTAAGTTTCAATTCAATCACTCATTAAATGAATCTGTTAGAGCATTACAAATAAACTTTGATTCCTATTATTTTTGCTAATAAAGATTGGTAATAATCACAAGAATAACTTTTCAATAAGGATATCTCAGGATAATCATTGATTTATTAGTTCTTCATACTACCTATGGAATATCAAGAGGGGTTTTACAGATTTCCATGGGTAGTGCACAAATTAAGAAAGGCTTATAGTTTAAATCTATAATCAAGCTTTATATTTATGTTCTTTAATACTTAATATTAAAAAAATGTTATTAACTAAACTGTAATTAACACTAATATTTTCACTAATAACTAATATATCATTTAATTTCATATTAATAAACACACCTTAATAAATGGCAATGTCATCAATGACCTATGGGACCAAGGCAGCATGTAAATAAAAAATCTCTATTAAGAGATGTGTGCTTATTAAACTGTTAGATTGCTCTAAACTGAATTGACTTTTCATTTTAATTTCAACAGTACATTTTGAATTCGTGTGATGTGGTGAAAATGAGCCCAGAAAAGAAATGCAACATTTAGAATTTAAGAAAACTTTCAAAACAATAATTTTAATAATATTCATTACAAATAATTACAATAAACATCCCCATTAACATCTAATTTAAAATAACTTATAACAAAGTGATGTACAAATATATTATAATAACAATAACAATAGAAAATTAATCTTCAGAGTGTTTATAATTAAACAAAACTAACAATCTCCCATTGTATGTTGAGATATTTACCCCTATGTATGTGCCTACATATCACACATCCAGTTTATTAAACAATCATCCTCTCTTTTTCTAAATTTTTTTTAAATTCATGATCTTTTATTTCAAACTTCCAAAATAATAATTATAATAAGGTTATATACTTGGTGATTAAGTAAAAATACAAAAACAATTGAGAAAAGATTGTTATAATTCTGGAGACTTACAAGAAAAACAAAATTAATACCTTTATATTTTCCATAAGAAAATATTATCGTTTTTTGTTTATCCATTCGCACATGTAAATACACCCTGCCCTCTGGATTGTGTATATATAGTGTTAAATACATTATTATATCTTTCATACTAGGATATTGAGCATATTTGTTCATTTAAATGACTAATAATATTTAATCTCAACCTAATTATTAAATAACTATTAATATAAACACTTGAATAAATTCACTTATTAATTGATTTAGTCCCCCTCCCCTATTGTACTAGCAACTCATGGATTAAAACGTATAAATACCAACATTAGGAACAAGTTCTCTTTTAAACTCCCAGCTAAAAGTATAATAACAAATTTAATTTTTTTTAGCATTCTGGTTGTTCCACACCGACTTACTATAACTTTTATTTTTTTTCTTTCTCTGAAGATTCTGCTTATCCTAAGATTCGCGAGATATTTGAGTTATTGCAACAATAATTCTTCCTTTTGTTCTTTGTTTAGTAATAAAAAAAATTATTTATGGTTTGCCTTATTTATTATAGATGACATATATTTCCATCTATATTATATGGCACACTTATGATTTCAATCAAAAATATATATGTCATGCAACATTTTTGCAGTTAAAACTTTATAGAAACTAACATTCCTGCTGCCGGTATGACTCAGAGTAAATACTTCTATCACTTTTTGCAATTAGGATTTTATATGAAGCCAGAATGACAATGAACACTTTTCAGCTATTACTAATTTAGTTTTATTGACTCTTAAAAATATATACTTAGATGTTTCCCAGAGATTTACCATTCTTTTATTTATCCTTACTGAATATTGACAGTGTTTACTTATTTCCTTTTGTTTATCACTGAAATTCATTTCCCACATGGCACAACTATTGTTCTCTTCCAGTGAGTATATTTGTTGATACTCTTTTAATATGTACATTTTATTCATCTCCAATTATTTCCTCAATATATATTAATTTCTAAGATATTATTGGGAATTATCGACCATTGACTTGCCCAATAGAAAACGATTAAGTTATTCCATTATTTTAAACACAGAGCTTAAAATTATCTAATATATCAATGCAGAGTTAAAATTCATTACTTTTTCTGTTTGTAAATAATGATTTTAGGAATTTTTAATCCAACTTTTTAAAAATATATAACAAGAAAAAAAACAACAACTTAGTTACTTATTCTTTATGATCCAGAAGAAGCTTTTTTTTTCTTGGATTTTATAATAAAAGATTGCTTGACACTTTGTAATTGGTTGATATTTCCCACCTTTTCTGTTTATAACAATATAGATTTACCTCGCAAGTTTTTGGTTTATTATTTTAAAATGACCGTTTTCGTTTTTTTTTTTTTTAAATATTGAAATATAATATTTTTTAGAAATTTAATAAAGATACAATTTGCTGTTTTAATTTTAGATCAGTATTTTGTAAAATTGAATCTTATTTATCTCCTTTTAATTATAACAAGATCTGAATATAAACTTTTTTTTTAAAAAAATCAAATGTGAGCAGCCAATAATAACTATTGGTCTCTATAATGCATCATGTTTACAAGATATAATTTGAACTTTACTGGTTTTAAATACTAAATGATATTAATTGTTCATTTATCTGCATATCTACTGACTCTATAGGTTATTTATATGTAACTTGAGTTAATTGTGTTACTTATCAGATCACTTATAAATTTCCATTAACTAAACCCAAGTTCAAATCCTATAATTTAATGTGTCATTATTGTTTTTCCTAGTTTGCTAAGTAAATATCACTGAGTTTAACAAAATTTAAAATTATACAACATAATTTTATTTTAGAATAGACTGGGCTAATAAAAAGTGCACAATATATATATAATTATATAACTGAATATTTGTAAATACAGTAACTAAATAATTAAAAAATTGTATCCACTTAAGAACACTTTTGATTATCCCAGTAATCTGTGTCAACTAAAGCTTTGAAATGCTAACTTTCCCACAATTCCATGATCTTAACGTTTGCTGATTGCCTGTTAATTAAGTCATGTTTATATTTGTATATTAGCATAGCTTCCTTTATTTTTCTTTTATTATTTTTTTCAATTTGCAATATTTTTACACTGTTAAAATTGAAGTCAAAACCATAACTACATGATTTATTATGGTCATAAAAACAGATGCTGAAATATTATCTGCTATGCAATTTTGTTGCGATTTCTGAACATGTTTTAATAATAGCAAGTGTTCTTTAGTTCATTTTTCCAATGTACATCTAGATTCACCTATATATCCATTGCCACACCTACATATCCATTTATAAATGACACAATTTTTATTTATAAATGAGGTTTTATCTTTGGAGTTATTTATTAATTTGTTTACTGTAGGAGGTGTATAAAATGCAATATCACATATATCTTTATACATTTTTCTTATAAACTTTACTTGATAATTTGAAATATATGGGATTGATATCCATATTTTTTTATTACCAGGAGAATCAATATTATTATTAACATTTTTATTTTTATATTTTGTATTAAAATCTATAATAACATTATATATGTGATTATAACTGTAGCCAACATTTAACAATTCATTCGAATATATTTCAATATTTTTGCCTTTATCTGATGAATATTTGCAAAGTCTATTATTTCTAAATAAGAAGGACTTCAAACCTGCCATTTTGTGTGACATTGGAACTTTTGACTTACATGGAATATAACCTCTTTTTACTATTGGTTTAATGGTCATACAGTAGTCCAGCATGCATTGATTTCTAGTTATTTTAAGATCAAGAAACTGAATGCACGTTAAATCTTCATCTGTTTTTATCCATCTTAGGGCTTTCAAACCATTTAATTCTTTAAAAAACTCATTAATTGTATTTGGTTTACCACATATAAAAACATCATCAACATATCGATAATATGCAGTAATATTTTTTTGATATTCCTTTTTCAAAATATTTTCTTCATATGTAGAAATTATAAAAGCATTTCCATGTTCCTTAATTCTGATATTTATTCATCTATTAAACTGACCCACATAGCTTCTTGAGCACTGCAAACAAGGAGTTTCATAAACTCCTTGGTGTTCCAAAAATATTCTGTCTTTAGGTTTAAATAAAAAAATCACCAATTTTTTTGCCAGTAGAAAAATTAGTCTTTATATTAAAACAAGAAAGTCTTCTACTGATTTCATCAGTAACCCCTTTAATATAAGGTAAAATTACTCTATTAAAAGAGGAATTGTCAATTCTATCCTTTTTTTTTTTTAGTATTAATGTTATGTAAAGCCTCACATATGATGTTTTTATTATAATTATTAAAAAGTAGAATGTTTTTTGTAAGTTCTATTTCTTGAGTAAGATGTTCTTTATCATATATATATATATATATATATATATATATATATATATATATATATATATATATATATATATTGTACCCTCACTTCTCGATATATGATATAATTTAAAATATGACTAGCTCAATTAAATCATTATGCTCAGCTAAAATATGTACAACTATCTTTAATATATTTTCATAATATTATAACTTATCAGATTTATTACAAACTTATCAAAATTAATATAGTTTAATATTATGTACTAATTAAATAAATATTTACTAAAATCATGAGACTGTGAAGTGAAGTTACAATTGGTAATTGGACTTACATTGAGTCAATGTCTCTCCAAGACACTGTCTCAATGGCATAAGAATACTATTACTTCTCATTATCTTATTACTAACTCTACAGCACTCTTATGACTTTTATAAATAAATTATCTTTAATAATAAATAGATAAATAAATCTCAATCTTTTGTTAAGGAATTATAATTAAATGATCTCAGGTTCTTCTAATTATCTTAAAGTAATAATAATTCATGTAAATAGGAATGATAAGGGATTTAATATCAAACCTAAATACACCTAACTTATTCTAATAATAATAACTAACAATAATAATCTTTAGTGTATAGCTTAATCTTATCTATTTGATTATACCATTAATCATTAAGAAAATAAGCAAATCATATGCATGTCTTTCATTTCCATATAGTATCTTAATTTTAAAATATACTAAATTCTTATAATTTAACAATTTGTGGCAATAAATAATCTTATACTCTTATATTGTGCATTATAATTACTTTATGACCATTGTAATATCATATGTTAATGTCAATCAATTTCTATAAATTATATTAAGAAAATATTGTGTTTCTTACTAAAAATAATAATAATAATAAATTCATATTGTGCAAATATTATGTACATTCAAATTATCTGTTGTCAAATGCTGTGGTGTAAAATAATGAATTCAACACATCTTTTAAACAACTTAACAAATTTATTTACATTAACTTTAACAAATAATTTATTTACACTATTTACATTTAAATGGAACTAAAGAAAATAAACAAAAATAAGAAAAATAATAATACAAGATTTTTACACTGTTACTATTTCCATAACCATAAGTAGATAATTTATACATTTATTAAATGTTCTATCAATAACATTTAATTATAATTATGACTTTAAATTTTAATAAACATCATTTGTCCTTAGTTAATACAAGGAAAAGGTTTTATGTGAAATATCATTCATGTAGCATATATGTAAGTAAATAGACTTTAACAATTAAATGCTATTTCACTTAAGTCTTACTGCTATTTATATTATAATGTACTAGTATGTATTAAATGTACCATTAATATTACTCAAAGATCAATTAATGTATAAACTGATATAACTTTGTAATACAATAACAATTATTGATTATCACTGTTTATTTCATTCCAATATAATGTTATACTACATGTCTTATCAAAATATGCAATACGTATATGTACTTTTAAAAATAATATTTTAAATTATTCAATAATTTTAACTTTTATAAAGTATAATGTTAAATAAAATTCTATGATTCTTTTCCACTTTAATTATTACACTTTTACTTGTTATTTCTATTTCCTCCTAATAAACTTCTATCTACAAATATCATTTCAACCTTATTTAACTTTAGAAAAATAGATGACCCACTTTTAAGCAAAAATAATAACGATCCAAACTCTCTTATACCTCATCCTTTATATACAATAAGCCTTCAATCAAAATATAAATTTCTATGTAAAATTAACTTACTTATCTAATAAAATAAAATAAAATATAGACTTTATATACTTCTTACTAACTTGAAAAGAAAAATAAATAACTTACACTAATAAAAATCTAATTCCTAATATTGTAACAAAAACATTAAAATTTATTCACAAAAGAATCATATAATTATTTCTAGGTTCTCATATTACGTTGTACTAAATTTATATCATCAATTTAAAATATGCATATTAAAATAAAACTGCTATTATTAATCTTGTGCGTGTATATTATTTAAACATTAATACATTCATTCAATAATCATATAACATTTGGTTGATCTAAAGAAAACATAGTAAATACATCAAATTATTATTATTATTACACAATTTTTACCATAAATGATACTTCAATGTACAGTCCGTCACACGATGTCCTCCAAGATTTCAGTTTTACAAAACAATTTCACATTTACACTCAACAATTATTCTTTAAAATATTACGTGTTGTATAATTATAAAATAAACTTTATGCAATAAAAGTTATATTAGTATTTAGTTATTATTTTAAAAAAAAAATGTAAATGTACCTTTCCTATCTTTCAATAAATTAATAATTAATTAAATATTTATGTTAGTTAATAATTAAAACATATTACATAACATCCAACGGTGTCTTCTTCCAGCTATAATTGTTCTTTTTCCTAGGCACAAATTTTCACCAAACATTACTTCCTTTTCTGGTACATCACGTGTTTTTTAAAAGTTTTTATAAAAAAATGAAAACGTTCTTTTTTAAAAAAAAAATAAAATAAAAGTCAAAGTCAGTTCCACCATAAACAAAATAAAATTAAAATAGTTTATAGGATCCATATTCATTTCTTTAAGGAAAAATTATTTTAAAGTTATTATTTTTAGTATTAGTCTATAATTTATAAAGTTCTTGTTTAATTATTTTAATTGATTTGATTTGGATATCCACATGTAATTTATTTGCGCATTCCGTAACAGATATTGAGGTAAGATTACTTTTAAAGTCTTCTATACGACTAGCGTTCAGACTTTAATAATATAATAATTTTTATACAGGTATTTCTTTACCCATTAAATTTCCAATTTATTTGCCTTTTAAAACTGTCATAATTTAGTCTTTTAAACCATAAAGACTTACCAAGGCAAATATTTATATAATCATTATTATTTACTATCTTTACTAAGATATATACTTAGATTTATAATTTATAAATACTTTCTTCATAAAGAAGTATTTCTCATGCTTTTATATATCTATTTTATAAAAATTAATTACCATTAGCTTTTAAATTTATACAAAGTCCAACGTATTAATTTTATGCATCTAATAACTCTCCTAGTTAATCCAGCGTTTGTTAAATTTTCAGTATAAAGTCTCCAATACATTTTATCCTTATATGATGTCCTCATGATTATTTGATAGTAAATTGAGCTTCAGTAGGGAAACGATCAATAGGGAATTACAATAAATTAACACTGCATATTTGTAGGTAAACTTTTATAAATTATTTTAAAAAATTACTCTCTTATAATTTTAAACGATTTTGAGAGCGTCTATAATTACTTAGCTATTTCTAATAGCACCTTTTACTTTTAGAATTTCAATCACAAGTCCCCTCCGAACAATTGAACCTTGGTTTTATACCGGAAGAAAACTCCCACTTGATTGGTGAATTAAACAATCGACTTGCTAGCTTATTTACATATTTTACCAACAAGACAGAATTAAAAATAAATAATGACTTATTTAATATTTATTATTTATCACATTATTAAATTCTTAAATCAATCTTTATTGTTTATTTAAATCCATTAAACATTTTTTTAAAATATACTTTCTTACTTTATTTCACGTTTAACTTTTATAAAATTATTTTTATAAACAAACTAAGTCTATTTTTATTCGTTATGTTTTTAAGCAATATTTTAAAAATCAGATTTAATATTTCACATTAATTATCTTTATTTTTATTTCACGATAGCCAAAATAATATTTATAAATTTTATAACAGAATTTTTAAAATAGCTTTGCAACTTTACTAAAAAAAAACTCCCAAGCATGTGTGTATGTGTCTAATTAACATCTGTTTTTTACAACAAAGCTACAAACGCTTGTAATAATCTAAAAATAAACCAACAATTCATTTTTTAAAAAATAAATATTTTTAAAATAAATAATATATTATAACAGCTTTTAAAATAATAATTCGATATTATTAAAATCAAATATTAATCTTTTATTATGTACTACTAATAATTAAAATATTTATATTCATTTATTAAATATTAATTTTTATCAACAATAAATATATGCATTTAATTTTAACTTGTCTTTTAAAACTTTAACTTTAAAATTTATTTATTAAATTTATTAATGTAGTATTGATCATGGCCAGTTTTCCCAACCATATACCATTATCATTCCCATTGAAACGTCTCTCTCAAACATCAGCACAATTTTCACATATCAAATACTCATGAATTACTTTAGTTACATTTTTTTTTTTAAAAGATTATCATAAATAAAATTAACATCATATAGCTAAATATATCTTAAATTTAAAATTTTTTAAATAGATTGATACAACAATTTATGGAGACCCATACAAAAGGGCACAATATATATATATATATATATATATATATATATATATATATATATATATATATATATATATATATATATATATATATATATATATATATATATATATATATATATATATAATCCTAATTTGGCATCATAATAACTTGGTTGAAAGTAATTTTGATTGAAAATGTATTAAATAATATTGTTACTACAGTATATTAATGGAACCTCTGTAATTGCAAAATTCACACAGAGTTTAAATACTGAGCATAATGGATTACTCAAGAGAGGTGAAGATTGGATGAACTCGTCCAAACTGTATCTATAGTTAATATTTATATATTAAATTATCTTACTTTAAATATATGCAATCGGGTAAATTACCATTGAAGGTGAATTATGCTATCTACAAACTTGTGATTAGAATAAACAAAAATAAAAGTAAATTGTAGTGATAAACATCCACCAATGATTATCAAGTATTATTGTTTGATTGTTGAAACCAGTTACTGAGTTACTTTGATGTACATATGCACATAATATTAATAAAATAATAATTATTTTAGAGAAGAGAAAAATATTTTCTCATTAATGTTTATTTTTTCTTAATTTCTAAATAAATCAAAAAGATAATTATTTAAAAAGTTACATAATCTAACATAAATTCATAAATATTTTACATTGAATAAGTTAATGATTACAATTGTAGATTTTAAATAGTATTTTTATTAAATAGATATATTAATATTTTTTTTAATAATAAAAACTGTAGTATATATTTGTGTTTATTTCATATAGTGATAAACATACAACCATTATTTTTTCACATTCAACTAAAAGAAAGTATAAGATATAATTGTATATATTGTTATCATCATCATCATCAACCATTATTAATCCACTGCAGGATGAAGGTTTCTCCAAGTTCAATCCATCTTTTTCTAACTTTAGCTTCTCTTCTCCACATCACTCCTGCAAATTTTTTTACTTCATCCACCCATCTCACATGTGATCTCTTTCTGGGTCTTTTACAATCACTTGGAATCCGGTTTAAAATTTCAATTGTCCATCTGTTATCATCTCTTCTAACAATATGTCCAGCCCACCTCCACTTCAGTCTTTTAATTTTTTCAATGAGGTCAATAACACCTGTTTGTTCTCTTACCCATACATTGCGTTTTCGATCCTTTCTTGTTATTCCCTACATGCATCTCTCCATACTTCTTTGAGTGGTCTGAAGTCTCAGTATTGCTCTTCTATTAGGTGTCCAACTCTCATATCCATAAGTAAGAACTGGCAAAACACATTTATTAAAAACCTTCCTGTTCAAACACATAGGCATATTTCTTTTTAGTATCAAGTTATTTCTACCAAAAGCACTCCAACCAAGTTTAATTCTATGATTAATTTCATCCATTATATTTCCATCTGTATTAATAATCTGACCAAGGTATTTGTAACTGTTAACTTCTTCTAACTCATCATAATCAATCTTTATTTTCATATTTTGAGAAAATCTATTAAACATTACTTTAGTCTTTTTAACATTTATCTTTAGTCCTACTTTCCTACTTTTATCTGATAACTCCTGCAACATTTCCTGTAGCTCTAAAGCATTATTTGCAAAAAAAAACTACATCATCTGCAAAATTTAAATGACTTAAGTAATCTCCATTTACTTTCACTCCTTTAGCTTCCCATTTTAATTCACAAAATACTTCTTGCAGTACTGCTGTAAAAAGTTTTGGAGATATGGGGTCACCCTGTCCTACAAACTTTTCAATGTTGATTTTCCTACTGTCATTATGTAATCTAATTGTTGCTGTTGCATTTTTATAAATATTCTTCAAAATATGGCAATATCCTGGATCTACACCTTGATGATCCAATGCTTTAATCACTGAAGAAATGTTTATAGAATCAAATGCCTTTTCATAGTCTACAAATCCTAAGCATAATGGCAACTCAATATTCATTTGTCCTTTCTATAATTTCTCTCAATACCTGGATATGATCTACTGTACTAAAACCACTTTTAAATCCAGCTTGTTCTCTTGGTTGGTGGAAATCCAGTGTTTTCTGTAGACGAGTTGTAATTATCTTAGTAAAAATTTTATATAAAACTGATAAAAGACTGATAGGTCTGTAATTTTTAATATCTTCTTTATCACCTTTTTTAAATATTAAAATTAATACTGCATTCTTCCAATCATCTAGTACATCTTTCTCATTTAGACATTTGGTATATAACTTGGCTAAAATTTTTTCTATTTCTTCACCTGCTTCTTTTAATATATCAATTACAATTCCATCATTACCTGGAGCCTTCTCTTTTTTCATAAATTTAATTGCATGTCTCACTTCCTCATTCAAAATTCTGGGCAATTTGCAAGATATAATATGTATAGGAGGCACTTGTTCTTTATTACTATATAATTCTTGACAGAAGTTTTCTACACATTTTATGATGTCATATCTCTTTTTAGTAATAATGCCATCTTTTGTTTCTTATTGCAGATATAAATTTCCTACCAATACCAAAATGTTGTTTTACACTCTTTAGACTTTTATTCTCTTCTACAGCTTTCCTTGTTAGTTCACAATTATACTTTCTTATATCATTTTCAACTCTTTTCCACACCATTTTGCAAAATTCGAGATATTCAATACTTTTTAATGCATCATTGTTGTATATCCTCATATTCCTTCTTTTCTTCATAAATTCTCTAGTCTCAGTAGAAATTTTATTGGTCAATTGCTGCTTTTTTCTACTAGCTATCTTTGTTGCAGTTTTTAAAAGTGTATCGCTTATTTTCCTATTAATATCATTCAAATCTGAATCATGTTCAAAATCTACTAATACTTGAAACCGATTTGTAAGTTCTAATTTAAATTCATTAGAAGGTTTCTGAAGATTAGGAATATCAACTGTAAATATTGTTTTTCTTAATAATTTTTGTCTCTCTAGTTTTGCATTAACATGTATCTTACATCTTACTAATCGGTGATCACTTCCTGTATTAAATTTATTAAGAACATTACAATCTTGAAATATGTATTTTCAGTTAGTCAAAATATAATCCATTTCTGCCATACCTTTATTTGGATGCTTCCATGTCCATTTCCTTTTAACATTTTTTTTCAAAAAAAGAATTCATAATATAAAGTTTTTTTTTTTCTGCAAACTCCACAAGTCTATGCCATCTCTCATTTTTATTACCATAACCAAAATTACCTACAGCATTTTCATCTTTCATTTGTTTACCAATTCTAGCATTAAAGTCTCCCATAACAATTTTAAAATGTTGTTTACTCTGATCAAAAGCCTTTTGTACATCCATATAAAAATCTTCTATAACTTCATCACTATGAGAACTTGTTGGGGTATAAACCTGAAGTATCTGCATTTGGTATCTGCTATTAAGTTGTAAATCTAATCTTGCCAGTCTATCTGATACACCATAAATATCCACAATGTTATTCTTCCATTTTTTATTTATAATGAATCCTACTCCACTTGTATTTCCAATATTTGTGCCTTTATAGTAGAGTATATGTCCACTTTTTAAATCAATTGTTTCTTCACCTTTTTTTCTAACTTCACAAAGTCAAACAATGTCCCATTTAATATAAGACAGTTCTTTTTTTAACTCTTGTAATCTTCCTTCATTTGAAAGTGATGTGCAGTTGTAAGTACCTAAATAAAAAGTCATCTTCACATGGTGGCCTGAGTCCACAATCAGGGAATTCTTAGCACCCTCCACCTTCGGCCATCAACTGCTGCCTTGGTTGGTGACTTTACAGCCTCCTGGGAATAAGGGCAATGATTTATTTTTGTCTGTCATGATTGTATATATTGAAAAAAATATTCTTAAACTCAGAGGTAAAAAGCCAATAAACTCACCACACTGGCTAATGCATGGTGGTGAGCAGCCCATCCATGTTCATATACTATATGAATAATCACATAGTAATAACAGCTGCAATGACAAGAATGTATGGAGTGAACATTAGGAATTTACCCTGCTCAGTTCCTTTAAGCCCTCCAAGAGGAATCAAAGGATCTTTCAGTTAATAGCAAACTCCTTTACATATGTTTATATTTAATAGTTATTTACATGTTAAATAAAAAAAAATGAGAGACTGTAATTTTGTGCTTCTATTGAGATATATTATATTTCTATGGAGGTTCCCCTCTTTCTTTTTTATTAGTAATAATTTGTATCTATATTTCCTTAAACATATACACTAAATAAAGACATTCATTGCTAAAATGACTAAATAAAAATGGTCAACTTTTATTAATTTTAGTTTTACAATAGTATGCTATAACAATACTGAAAATATAAGATTGAATATGGGAAGATTGCAAGCATATCATCATCAACAGATTGAATACAGAATGCAATAAATAAGGTGAATATAGGCAGAAATTCAGCATGTACAAAACCATAGGATGCATTTCCAGCATTACAGAATAATAATAATCATTAATCATCAAATCAACATTATAATCAACAGTCAACCTTATGACTGAATTTAAAGGAGGTATACTAAAATAGGCTACTTATATAGCTGAAGCCAAACCTAGGGTAATATATACAATCATTATTTGAATGCAAATACTTAAGTGCTAATCCATCACTCATAATAATAAAAAAATAATACTAGGACACTGATACATGCTGACCATTATTAATGTTCTGTCCATATGATACCCTTAGTTGACATGCTAACTATAACAATTTCTAATAAAACCACAAAATGCAGTAAATATACTTTAAGAATGATATCTTTGTATTATCCAGAGTAATCATCTGGATGTCTAAACACCAACATAAACCCCTACATCCTTATAACTAACCATTATGCTCTATAGAGATAGCTCAAGATCATACTACTCTAGGAACTGTAATGGCAAACAAGAGAAAAATAAATATAACAGCTTACTTTAAATTATTTATGTTTCCTCTATATTTAAATATCTTTACCAGAATGATTCAAAAATCCTTAAAACACTTAGCTATAGCAACATCAACTTATACACACTACCAAATCATGTAACAGATAGATGAAGGAATAAAGACTTTAACACTAGAATATTTTTAAACAATTATTTAATAAACTAACTGATTAATAATTTAAAAAAAATAAAAAAAATACATGTTAATATGATAATTTAAATTTATATACTCTTATGAAAAGTATAGTTTCATATTAAATAATCTAACTATTTGATTTTTATTTATTAAATGATTTAACTTCTTCTATTATTGAATAATTTTCTTTTCTCTAGTAAAATTGAAAAATGACTTTTTAATCAGAGATAAGGAGTTAAATTAGCTTACTCCTTTATGTAATTTTGAAGGAAAAATAAATGAATAAACAATATGTTTCAAAAGATATGCTAAATTTAATAAAAAATAAATTTTCTAAAAAACTCTTTTATAATTTTGAGGGACCAATCAAATGAATTAAAAACATTTCAACTAAAAAAATTCTTAATAACATTATTAATTATCAGTTGTTATTTAATTTAAAATTACTTATAAATTTAAATGCAATGTGCACATTAAATAAAATATTTTGTATTATGCTTTAATTTTCTTTAGAATCTCTGCTCATAGTTGTAATTTACAGATTTTTTGTAGTCTTTTTTTAAAGGCTTCTTCATTTTAGTTTAATTAACACAGTCAAATTTTCCTTTTTGCAATAGAATATTTTATGATAATTCACAAATAATTTGTCCATTTTTCTTTCTAATAAATTTTTCAATAAAGATAACACAGATACACTGATGCTTGTGACTGATTATGTTAGGCATATTTTTCTTTTTATTTACATTTTTAGTGACCTGCTTAAATGGAGGTAGTTGATGTTTAGTTTATATAAACTTATCACATATTGTTCTTTAAATCAATTTTAGAAAATATTTTTTAAACTAATGGTGTACTTTTTATTCTAAAATTTTGCATCTTTCTTCAGCAGCTTAATCAGGAATGATGGCTCTTCTCACCAGCTTACTTAAGACTTACTGTCATCTTCAACAGATTCATTATGACTTCTTCCTGGTGTTGTCTTCCACAGCTTGATTACGATTTTTACTGTTCTTTTTAATAGCTTGATTAAGATTTCTAATTATTTCTTCTTTATCAGGTGGCTTAGAACAGGCTGTCTTCTTTATCAGATAGATCAGAAAATGACTGCCTCTTACTAGATACTTAGATCTTCTCATTAACCCACACCCCTAATTTTGGACACATCTGTCTCTAACCATTCACAATCCTGCCTCCTTACATGACCAATCTAAACACTGACCAATTAGGTCTATTTTTCCACAAAACATTGTTTACATATTTTTCACATTTTTTAAATTTAAAAACTCTAATCATAGTTTTGAAATTCCAATTTAATTTGGTTTTTCCTTCAAAATAAAACAAGATAATTAAATTAATTACACTGATCAAATAAACACTGCTTATTATATTAAAGAGAAATAAAAGAGAAAAAACAAAACAATTCTAATTATTTAAAACAAAATTTAACAAAAATGTTAATTGTTTTCCTTTTTTTAAAAAACTTTATTTATTTAACTCTCTTAAAAGATAGAATTAAAATTTATAAAGTAATTTACTGAAGATAAACATTTCTTCTTTTAATACATTTTCAAAGCTAAAATTAAAACTAATAAATAGATAAAATTATTAAAGAGAAAGAGCAAAATAAATTATTTATCTGATTTTATATATTTTTTTCTCTTTTACAATCACTTACAAATTATAATACATTTCAAATATTCACACTGTTTAAAATAATATTTGAAAATTCTCAGATTATCATATGATGAAGAAAATATTTAAATAAGTACTCATTATTAGTGTAAAAAACATAGAATATTGAATATTATTTTCCTATTAACTAATTCTAAATTTAAAAAGCTTGTAATATTAGCATGCCTAGAATTTAACCACTGCCCAAAATGTTACAATACATATATAAATTTATTGGCACTATTTTTGGAATATTAGCAAAAACTTTTTCATCTATTAATATATTTAATATTTTGATAAACATTTTATTTTTTGTCAAATGGTTCTCCAAACACTGAAATTTTTAAAAACCAAAGTGCTACCTTTGAATGATACTATTATATTATTGAAATAATAGTATACAAAACAATTATCTTTTTTTAATGTTCTATTTTTATAAAAATATAGTTACAATAAAATGAATAACATTTAGTTATATTTTTTATTTTTACAATACAGAATTATTACAGTTTTAAAATGAAAAAACCATTAATCAAAGTCCAACACTTGAAAATAGTACTTTGTTATAATAAATGGCTCAAAGTTTTAATCTTTTTTTGTAATTATTTTTTTCTAATAATAACATAAAAAAATAAAAAAGTATCAAAGTGTATTTAAAAGTCTCATAATCTGCTGGAAAAAAGAATTACATAATATAATCTTATGATCAATATCTGAGTAGATCATGAAATGGTTGGGCATGAAGCTAATAAGTTTAATAATTCATTTTTAATCAGTGACCTGAGTTTTTTTATTTTTCTTAATTAAGAAACCTATTCAAAAATCTTTTTCTTTTGAACCTGCCTATTACTGATAGCCTAAATTTTGCAGGCTAAGACAAACGTTTTAATTCATTGTTGAAGCCATTATATAATACAAGACAGTTTAAAAATACACATCAAATTAAAACATGAAGTCTAAAATTTAGAAAATAAGTAATATAAATTTTAAAAGATAGACTGCAGATTGGGTATAAGGGAAATTTTTTTGCAGTTTTACCATCTTTATATGAAAAGTAATGATAATAATAATAATAATAATAATAATAATAATAATAATAATAATAATAATAATAATAATACTAATAATAATAATAATAATAATAATAATAATAATAATAATAATAATTATAAAAGTCAATAAATTTGCAAACATTATAACTTATTTTTATAAATGTAGTACTTAACTAATAAATTAATTAACCCTTAACTGTGCAATTGTTAATTTCTCCTGGTGTATCTCTCAAAGTTTTAATGAATGACAAAATACTGTATCAATTTTCAAAATTATTGACCGTTTTTAAATATATTACTTTAGTTTCGTTAAAAAGTATAGTTAGTAATTTCTCACATTATAAAAATAAACGAGTTTGTTCAAAAATAAATTTTGATTTTTAATTTTAAAAATATTTGTTACGGTTGACAGGAAAAGCGCAATCATAATTATCAGCCTTAGTGAAAATGTACTTGACTTTATGATAAATGAGTAATACTTGCTAAAATGAGTTACTTTTGTAAAGTAGCCCATTTATTTTTGACATATTATGTCAAATAACTTGTCTCTTATGTTGATTGCATCAGGATGTCTTTGTTAAATGCTAGAATGCATTCGTTTATCTTTCTCCTGTAGTGCGTTCGATTTTGGTTCTTGGAGCATATAAAAATTTTAACAGCCAAGGTTCAAGCAGGATGATGAGAATTGAGCTTTCCTCTGTTGTTTAGATATGTTCAACAACCAATGCAAGAAAGATGTAAAGTACTAGTTTTATTTGAATAATAATCAATTAATTAATTTTTAACTAATAATAATAATTCAATAGATACAGTATATAATAATAACTTTTAGTCAAAAATAACGTAAAGTAATGTAGTCCAAAAAGTCAAGTAAATTACAGCGATGTCAAATTCCATTGTAACTTATTTTTATAAATATAGCCTCGATTAAGACTAGTTAAATTCAAGTTAAATGATATATTTATGCTATATTTGATAATTATATCATTTTTATTACAGGCACAGTGAAAGCTCATTAGAAAAAAACACTCCAACAATTCTTAAAATAAAAAAAAATACCAATGTGTGTGATAAGCACTAAGAATTGTATTAATGAACTATAAATAAATCCTCCAATTTTTTCAAGTGTAGACTGATTTGTATGTTTTTTGTTCTGAAAGGTTGGCAGCTTTCAGTATTCATTTTAAAAAAAATTATTTTATTGCATTTGTTTGAATAATTTTTATGATTGCAAACAATACTAGATTCCTAGATGTTTCTAAATAGAATTGCTATTTATATAAAAATTCTGATTGTTAATAATAATTAGATTATGACCTTAAATGACAAAACTAGAGCAAGAGTAGAAAGAGAGAGAGGAAGAGAAAAAGAAAAAATTGAAATTAATAAATTTTTATAAAAGCTGAACTTGAAAAAAAAAATAGTTGTAGAAATATTATAATCTTGACAATGCAGCCATATTTAAGATTTTTAGATGTAAATAATTTAAAAAAAAATGATAAAACTTCTTCAAGCTATGAGATGTCATGTAATTTTTTATAAAAGTGAAATTGAAATGTAGAGATCCTTTAAAACTATTCTTTTGATAAAGTCTTTAATATTAACACAAACAGCATCAAATATATTAAATAAGTAGATATTTGGTAAGATTAAAATTAAACTTTTATTGAGATATAATTAATCAGATTGAAATTATTTAATTTTTTAATATAATGAAATGATCTAATACATTAGAAAAATGCATAAGGTTCAAAAAGGTTGATAATAAAAATAAAGAAAGATAACTAAGTAAATGGTAACTTTAGCATTTTATCAATTTGATGGGATTTAATAATAATTCAATTTATTTTTATTCCTAAGCAAATTATGTTGAAAGTGGACTTTGTATAGAGCATGAAATTTAATTATATTATATATTCATCATGCACATTTTAAATGCATTTTTTAAAAATACCTATAAAGATAAGCCCCCCCCCAAAAAAAAAAATATTATGAAAAGTTAAAATGTGTTAGTTTTATTTAAATATCACATTCCATATATCACATACACATTAATTTAAATATTTTACCGATAAAAGATTATTGTTTAATAGTTTTTGATGGAAAACTCTTAATGTGCATGTGATTTAGTCCTTAATAGCTACTACCAGTATGTGATACTATATACAATTTTTATATGTCTTAATTTTATAGGATTTTTTAATTGAACATGTATTTATCTCAATATCATTCTAGGTATGTGTGTATTTTTCAAAAATCATATTAGTTTGAATTTAGCTCACATAATGCAAATTTTATGCCAGGTGGAGTTTAATGATAACTCGTATCATTTATAGTCTAAACTCTAAATGTAATCAACATTTCTTTCTCCATGTTTTGGTGATTTATGGTTTTTATGCTTTTTTTACATAAATATATTTTTGTTAGTAATTCTTACAATAATAAAAATTAAAATTATTTCATTATTATTATAATGAAATAATAGAACTTTTTTTTCTGAAAGAAAGCAATAATTTATCACTTTTAAAAGCAGTATTTATTTTCTTATTATTATAATGAAAGAATAGATTATTTTTGTTTTTTTTTTGAAAGAAAGCAATAAAATGAGTCCTGTTAGAAGCTCCATTTTTTCAATCTACTGTTGTATTTTTTAAAAAAATTATTAAATACAAATATTATAATGCTTATTGAAAACAATGTCTATAGTAAAAAACTCAAATTTGGAATCACAACTATATCAAAAAATAATACTTGTCTTTGGTTTGCTATCAGATACCAGTGTAGCAGTTATAATACAAAATAACATTGTAACTATTCTGAATTAAAACTGTCTTGATTAAGTTTACTAAACTCTTGAAAGAAATATTAGTCTGCTCTACTTTTCTGCACTAGGAGAGTTTTATTAAAAACATTTTCATTAAGGCACACATTGATAATCAAATAAGACTGTTTTATATAAAAAAATTAAAAAATAGCAAATGCTCTACATATTTCATGGTGAACCTATGGCATTTATGCCAGAGATGGCACATATGAATTTTTTACTGGAACAAGAACTATTTGAAGATTAGAATTTTTTATGTTTTAAAATAAATTATTCAACTTTTTTTTTGTTGGTAAAATCTGTACTAATAAAAATTTACTGTAAATTAAAGTAAAGGTAAAATAAATGCAGAATTGAATTCTGATTAAAAACAATAAATAAAAAAATTGAAAAAAAAACAATTTTTACATATAAGTATTAACATTATCCCACATCCAAAATTATATATTTACATATAAGTATGTATGTGGTGATGATACAAAATTAAATCAAATACAGTAGTATCATATTCTATAAAGCTGTCAAATGATTCCTATAACACTATGAAGTAAACTCAGTAAAATATTGCTCCCAAATCAAAATGCCTTAGATTTGCCTATATAATTAGAAAAATAGGTTGAAGATAAGAGTGGACAACTCTTATTTATATAAAATTCCAATCTTGCATTTAAATTTGTAGAGATCTCTCTTGTAATAAATTAAGCACTCAACAGTCTTGTACTAAGGTTATAGCCTTATTTAAGTATTATGTGCTGACATTGCACTTAATAAGAATTAATATTTACAACTTTAAATTGATTCAAAATATTTCTAAATTTAAGGTCTGACTATTAATTCATTGTAAATTGAAAGATTTTGTGAACCTTAATGTTTAACAGAAATAGTGGCTTAATCAGTGAAGAATTTATTAGCTTCATACTCCCAAATCAAAATGCTTTAGATTTACCTATATAATTAGATGTAATATATATTTCACACTAAAGGTTCCCATCTAGCTGCAGAAACCACCACAAATGCTAGTTATATAATTCAATGGTCAGGCACTCCATGCTTTCATGGTTTACCACTCCTCTAATATAGTTCAGATGAATAATATACTTATCAATGGAATTTAAAATGTAAAAAAACTTTATAAATTATCAATGTTTAATAAAAAAAGATATTTGCATCAAATCTTAAAAAATTGTTAAAAGAACTATTTAAAAAAAGTATTACAAATATTATGTTTAATAAAAAATATAACAAAAATGACAGGCATTCATTGACATTAATAAATGGTATCTATTAATAAAGCTAAGAAAATTAATATGATTAGTCAGGATGCCATCAAAAAAATATTTTTTTTATTTTGATGCTCCACATAAATATCAATACAGATATATTTAAAAATATAAATTTTAACTAGCTTTATTAAAATTCAGAAATTTATTTATACAATATTTAAATGTTTTGCTTAATTCACATTAAACCTTAAAAAAATTATTAAAGCAACTGATTATCACAAAAATGGTGGTCTCTGCCATTAAAAAAAAAATTCAAAATGTGATATTTAGTGGGAAGAAAAACACAGATGCTACAGTAATGTATTTAGATTTAGTTTTGATTAGTGTATTATTAAATTTATGTGAAGAATTAATAAAAAATGTGGGAAAAAAGTCAGTACAACTACATTTCTCATGTTTAATATATAATATTAAATTTTTTTGTTTAATTTACATTAAATCTCAAAAAAATATTTTTAAAACAACCAATTAAAAAACAACAACACTGGGCTTTGTATATAGTCTGATTGCAGTCTGTTCAAAATATAATTATCATTAGTTGTTTATTTCAATCTTATTTAGATTGATTATTTAATTTATATATATTATAACATTGTGGACAAATAAAATTATATTAGATATTTGACTTTAATAGTCACTTTATATCTAACTTAATTATCTAGAAAAATTATTTATTTATTTTTTTTCCTTTTTTTTTTCTCAATCAGAAATTAATCTGAAAAAAAAAAATTAATACCAGAACCGAATCCATTTCAATGAATTAATTTTGAATTCATTCACATCTGTAATCAGATATGTAATTTCATTTTCATAATATCTATATTTTATTTTGAAAATATTTCTCATAAGATTCAAACTACAGGCATGTTCTCAGAAACATTCACTTTAAAAATATCTCTGAAATAAATATGAAGCTATTTAAAATTAAAAATATTCAAGAAGTAGCACACATTGATTATGTTTGTGAGTTGTTATTGCTTATAAAGTTGAAAGATATAAACCATGAAAGCCATTGGTCCATAGATGGTAATGTTATTTACTTTTTGCAACATTTTTCTTTGTCATAAATATTAAAGCTTGGTAAACAACTTGACTATTTGTAAACCTATAATTAAAACTACTGGGATATAGATGGTAAAGTTATTTACTGAGTGTGACCATTACCTGGAGAACCATATTTTTTATAGGTTGTTCCAGAGTTATTAATTTAAATTTTTTAAAAATTAAAAAAAAAATCACAATTCACAGTAAATTTATTAATAAAAAAGTGCTCACAGACAACATTGTTTATGTGAATATATTTTTATGATTTCCACATTAGTAATGTTATTTAAAATTGGAATATAGATTGTAAATTTATTTACTTTTGCAACATTTTTTTTTTCTCTCATAAATATTAAATAATTAAATTTTTTAAAGATGATTAAAGAAACTTATGTATTTATAAGTCTACAATAGTTAAAAAATACTGGTATAGGAATGTTAACATTATTTACCTGCTATTAGACTTTACTTAGCAGAGCTGTACTTTTAATATGACTTATTGTGTATATACTGGGATTTAATTTTTTTATAAAATTGAAGTGACAAATACGATAACACTGGACAAACTTAATGAAAAACTATGAGACAACATTATGCACTGAAAAAAAAAATTGCGAATTGCACATTGATAAGTTGTTTTTATTTTAAATTAAATTTAAAGTATGGTTAATGTCTAAATAAATATGAAATGATTAAATTTTTATGCTAAATAAACAAATTAGCTCTTTGTAAGCCTATAACAATAAACACACTATACAGTTTTAGTCTACAGTTTATAAACAATAATGATAATTGACACAGAAATAACTACTTTCTACTAAGTTATGTAATGTCAAAAGCATTGAAAGAGAGAATATACCACTATTTTAAGTTCTGCAGTTATATAAGCTTAATTTTTGATGTAATTTTAAAATCAATAGTGAGAATTTTGTCTATTGTTTTAATTTATGTATAGTCTAAATAATCAGAAATCACCGTTAATATATACAGAAGATAAAGAATGAATCTTACTTTTAACATATCTGAATATTAGATGAAATATTGGATTACGTATATAAATGTAGTAGTAAATAATCATAACTTTTTATTATCTGTAATTGAATCATTTCATTCTAATATCCAGAGATTGTTAAAAGTAGGACTCATTTTTTATCATCTATATATATTAATAGTGATTTCACATTATTTAGTTTATATATAAATTAAAATAATAGACAACATTTGCCCTGTAATTTCAAAACTACTACAAAAACTAAGCTTATATAACAACAAAAGTTAAAAGAGTGAGTAGTATTATTCTGTTTGTTGTTGCTTTTGAAGTTGCATAACTCACTGAGTGACAGTCACTTCCATTTTAATTACAGAGAAAAAAGTTATGATTATTTATTACTCCTATTATGATAGTAAACTTCATAATCAGAGTATATAATTTATTAATAAGATATTTTCACTTTAGATTTTATTTGTTTACTTAAGCATAATAATATTGTATTCTCCTTCACACTATTCTTCATATAATTCCTTATAGTACTTATATACTTGCAATTAATAAAAATTGTAAAAAAATAAAAATGAATTCTAAATAATAATAATAATAATAATACTAATGTTATACAACCTATGCTAGGAATTAACAACAAGAGACTACTCAAGGAATATAAAAAATGGGCTCTAGAGCCCAAATACTTTGATTTTATCATGAAAATCAATCTCATTGCCTTGCCAACAACCCACTTTCTTTATCATAAAAGAATGTATATATCTATTGACCCCTTCTGTGGACTCTGCCATCGAGCAGAAGAGACACTGGACCACTTTATTTATCAATGTGTAGCACTTAACCAAACACGACAGATGATATGTAACACCTACAGAAAACCGGGTACAATCATTAATCACATAATAGCTGCTTTTCAGGGAAGATCAATACCTAGCATTAGGGCAGCCGCATTTGTTCTATATGCGTATTGGTGCACCCGATGTACTTTCTTAATTGGCAATAACACCAGACGACACCCAGCTACATTTAACAACAAACTGCTACACATTCGAAATAGAGATAAAATAATAACCAACCCCCACTTATATGCAGCAACATGGTCATTGTTAAAACAACCATCAATGCTGTAAATGCTACAAAGAAAAACTATCATACAACTAACATTCAAAGTGATATGCGGACAAAACTGAATAAGCTCATCAAACTTTAGAACTCTGATTATTTTTGCTTGTTTAATTTTTATATTGTTATAGTCCATTAACCACAAAGTGTAACCACTAAATTCATTTATATGTGTTTACCCTAATATTATTCATTTATGTTAAATTTCAAAATTTTCTAGATGTAAACTTATGTAAACCATTGAGATCAATAAAGCCTTTATTGAAACGTAATAATAATAATAATAATAATAATAATAATAATAATAATAATAATAATAATAATAATAATAATAATAATAATAATAATAATAATAATAATAATAATAATAATAATAATAATAATAATAATAATAATAATAATAATAATAATAATAATAATAATAATAATAATAATAATAATAATAATAATAATAATAATAATAATAATAATAATAATAATAATAATAATAATAATAATAATAATAAAGAAACATTTGATAAAAAGCAAACACTAAAACAATATTTTATATTAAATGTTTTATTTTTTTAAAAATTCCAACAATAATAATAACTCTTAACTGAAGCAGTTCTTTCCATTCCACTCCAAAGCTTGAATAATAAATGGATATTAAATGATAGTATTATTATATAATCAGCAAGGAATTTGCTTTCAAGTTATGGCTTTAGAGCAGAGTGAAAAGAATTTCCAAAAAGGTTTATTTTGAATAAGAGCAAAGAAAGTTATGATGTTTTGTTTTTATAAAAAAATGATTTTATTGTATGTTATTGATTATTTGCAACACCAGTAACTAAATTTGTATATGTTAAATTTTTTATCTGAAGAAAAAATAATTAAACAGCAAAGTATTACAATGAAATAATAATAAACAATATTAATAAAGGTAGTTTTCCATTACTTAACATATTTTTAATATAACTTACTCTTTTAATATAAAAAAATAATATCAGCACATACTTCTGTACATACAATACATTGTATTTTATTTTATGTAATCTTTCAAAATACTTGACAGTTTTGATTGTTCAAAAGATTTTATCAGATCTGTACTACCTATTATTTTGACAAAAAATAGTATATATAAAGTAAATTATTTATAAATTAAAAAAAAATTAAAACAATATAAATTTAATTCAAATCTGATTTTTATATTAATTTTTATAATATATGACTTGTGTACAAACATTTATTCATAATTATAAAATTAATTCGTTTATAATGCATCACATATAACTTGAACCTTTACAATATTATATACTATTTTTGTAAAAATACCTTTTTAAGTACAACTATCATTAAAGCTTTTTTATATCAGTTAAATTATAACATTTTATATATTCATATCAGCTAAATGACAACATTTTATATATTCATATTAAAACTCTTAGTTTAATTAAAAATTAATTTCTTTTTCTACTATTTTCTCATTACTTAAAAATGTCTTTAAACTTACTCTATTTAATTTATTTTAATATATAATATTTAGGTCTACATCATAAAAAGATTGAGGTTTTATATTATGAAGATGTGACATACCAAGCATTTTTTTACACATCCATTTACATTAGGCAATAACATTAGTCATCAGGGAAATTTTTTTAACAACCATTAATGTTTTTTACAATAACAGTCTTCAGGCTTTAATAGCCAATTAACAGTTAGATGGCTTTAATTTTGTGGTTTCAATATTTATTATACTATCTATGTTAATGACTTAAAAATATGAACTAAATTTTTTTTAATTGTTATCATAAGCCAAATTTAAATAAGTTGACTTGGTCAGAAAATCTAGACATTCTATAATTTTTTGTTTTTTAAATCTTTAAAATAGAAGAATTCTTTACTATATGATACAAAATAATTGACCAAAATAGAAATATATGAAACTTAGTTTAGTTATCTAAGAATTTAATTAGTATAAAATAATAATGGTTTTTAAAATCAAAGTTTATATTAAGACAAAAAATAAATTGAATAAGCTTTTCTCTTTTATTGTTAAAAATGCCAATATCATCAAATTATATTCAAAAATCTTTATATTTTGGGATATCTATAGTTGAAATATGATGACGAAAATCAAAACACATACACATAATACAAAATGTTGTGATTTATACATAATGGTGGTACTTATCATATCATAATAATATACATTGGACCTAAAACATTAGTACTAATTTGCTTAACTTCTCAAAATATTCCTTTAAACATCACATGATTACCATTTCATTTTTTGCACTGAGTGGCACTACTGTATGGAGAGTTTTTCCTGTTTTAATTACAAAATATATATTATTAGCACATCATTATTCCAACTACATTGTGGTTGTCATATTTGATTCAAGATAAATACTTTATCATTTAAATAATCAATGAATATTTAAGTGTTTTAATAATTTTAACACCCACACCTATATACTAATTATTTATAATTTCTAAAAATTTGAAATAAAGTAAAAGAATAAGATGAAAAAATACATTATTTTTTATGTGATACCTATTTAAAAGCATCATAATGCAGTGGTTAGTGTAAGCAGACATGAATGGCATATAGATATCAATATATTAGAGTTGATTTTTATAATTTAGTTGTTGTTAGGGAGTGAATGATGTCTTTGTCTTTAATATTCCTTTATGAGAGACTGTTGAAAAAACTTTTTCATGAAATTGGGCTATGCTTTATCTATATTATAATTATTAAATTTTAAAAAAATTATTTGCAAAAACATATTTAATCAATCTAAATGCATTAATTTAGCATTATATGTATAATACATTCACATATATAATACAAAAAATAATGTATGCAACTACATGTAGACGTTATAGAAGATCTAAAAATGATGCAATAAAAAATATAAATAAAATAAAACATGTCGAAAATGTAATTATTTAAAGAATATTATGAATATTTTAAAGGGTATTTTTCCTTAAATATTATTTAAAGAAAATATATTAGCTTTATTTAAAAATTTGTAAATATAATGATTTTGTTCAAAAAATAAAATATTTCATGCTTCTGTTATGCAATCAAGACTTCTATAATAAAGAAAAGAAAACAAGAAACACTCTGATTATTTAATAATATTACTAGATGTGATATAATTCAAAATTAATAATGTTCAGTAATATAATAACGATGAACTATTATACTATATTACTCTATATGTAATAATTAGTAAATGTTAGTAATAAATATTAGAGAATTGTAAAGATAACTCATTATTTTTTATTATTATTAATTATATGTTTTTTTTAGTAAAAATATAATTTTAAAATTAAATATTTTTTATTTCAATAAAATACCAAAACGACGATAAAAGTGCATACTCAATGTCATATATAATGGTGGCCTAGCAGTTAGCGTAGCTGCCTTCTAAGCAGCCGGCCTGGGTTCGCTTTCCTGTCAACGCTTTGACATATAAAAAAAACTATTTCCCTCCAGAGATGTCCACAAACAAATGACAGTTTTAATAATACTTTTATTAAATATTTAATTCTTTCTAAAACATTTAAATTTTAGTCTTTTTCTATATTTTCTTAATTTCTGATATGTTTTTAGAAATCATTTTTTTCTTAAATATAGTATCCATAATATAGATGATCTTTAAAAGATGAACAGCTTTCCCATTATTTTTCACAATAATATAATTTTTCTTTTAAAAATGATAAATTTATAATTAACAATAAAAGAATGAGTTTTTCTTAACAAAATAAAATCATAACCTTAAATACCATTTATCAGTTTTAAGTCATGCTTGAAAAAGAGCACTAAAATTGCTCACATGATTACATATAATCTGGCATGGGATTATTAATTACATATTTAATCTCAAATTGTGTGAAAATTGAGAATAAAATAGAAATGGTCTTTACTTTCATAGTATAAGCTTAATGTTGTGAAGCTGATTTAGATATATTTAATTGTCATTGCATGGTTATGAAATAAAATTATGCACACACATATTCAATATTATATAGTCAAACAAATAGCTAATAAAAATAAGCAAGAATTTTGTTTTTATAAATCTAGCTATAGTATCAAGATAGATTTGGATAAAAATCGGTTTTCAACTTGAAAATCAAATACTAAATGCAAACATTGTATACATAGCACTCTCTTTCACAAAAAATTCTCAATAAATCAAGATTTAACAATGGTCCTAAATAATATTTATTCTAAATAAATAGTAACATAAACTAATAATGAATACTTTTTTCTTGGTTCTCAGTTTATTAAAACTATGATCATCATACTTTCAGATAGAGATTTATATGCATTCCATTTATTTGTGTATACATTTTTATTTCAGATATTTTAATGTAGTAAACTAAATTATAATTAATTATTAATTTTCATTTATAGTGTTATTGTCATTCTTCTGGAAGAGATTGAATTTCATACCATGAATTCATAATAATTTTATGCCAGCTATTATTAAAGTTATAACAAACCCCATTTAATTCTTCTTTTATAATTCTGTAGCTTTGTCTCAAAATAAACGCATATTTATAAAAAAATAAAATGATATATATATATATATAAATAATTCATTTGATAACATTATTTTTTTCAATATCTTTATATAGAAATATATTATTTTTGAATAACTACGATAGCATAGTTAAATGTTGAAAAACAATATTTGCTATATTTTTATCATAAAATATTAAATATAAATACATAATATATTTAAAGCAATTGCTTAGACATTATAGGAATATACACGTGACCTAAATCAGTAGCAAAAAATAATCTGATGAGATACAATTGTTCTTTAATTTACTATTTATTTTTAGATTAATTAAAATAAAAAAAAACGTTCAATACATTTTTTTTTTAATAAAGAACATTCAAACTTAAATGAAATTGATGCATTCCACTAACGTTTTTTTTTTATAATTAAAAAATATTTTTTAATAAAGTAAAAATGATAAAAATTAGAAATTATGTCAATGTTCTCAAACATTTTACCTCACTCTTCAGCTAAGTTATATATATATAATTCAATAATGCCTAACACTATACTAATAATGATAAATAAAATAGAAAACCATATAACATCAAAATATTAATCTGAAATTTTTTTATTAAAATTCTCTCATGACCATGTTTTCATTTATTAACAAATAGACTTTCTCAAATGAAATTTAATGCTATTTCATTTTGTATATATATATATATATATATATATATATATATATATATATATATATATATATATATATATATATATATATATATATATATATATATATATATATATGTTGTTTACATGTAATTGAATTTCACTTGATAAAGTCTATTTATTAATAGACAAAACCGTGATCACAAGAAAAGTTTAATAGAATTTTCTGGCTACTATTTTAATTTTATATATATTGTAAACTTTTAATTGGTTATTCATGGGAAGAATAGCATATGAAATGTAAAGTACAGCTCCAAAATAGAAATAAATGATAAAAATATATATGACTAAAGAGAAAAGTCTGTAGAGATGTTATAATCACCATTATTTTATAATAACCCATTATACAATTTTAATATCAATCAATCAATAGTATTCTGTCTAATAGACAGGTCCAAAGAGTAGTCACAACATCAATTCATCCATTCTTCCATTCCATTCTCTTCCTTGCCCATTTCTTCAATTCAACCCATAACTATATAAGCTATTGAGCTTAGATTGAAGATATTAACAATGTTTTCAATTTCATTCTCATAGTTTTGTAGTAAAGTAGAGTTAAAAGGTGGCTGCTGGAGGGTTGCATTAGATCCTAAGATCTAGGTGCAGTGCTCTCAGATCCAAGGCTCCTCACTGATGATGGCCACAAGCCAGAAACTAGTCTGGGGATATTGGATGAGTAGGCACTAGATAGGGATTTTATGCACAAGCCTTCTGGCATCCAATGATTACTCTGTTTGGCACAGGGTGGCACTACTATATGGGGAGTTTTGCCTTTGTTTACAACAAATTATGTGCTACTATAGAGATGGTGATCATGTGATGTTTGATTGTTTAAGTATTTAACCTAACGTGCATATGTTTCTGTTGTTTATTAGTATTGTTTTAAGTAAAAGACCCTATTGATTTAACTTTGTAATGTTGGTTTTATTGTATTTGAGAGTCATTTCCATCACAAGGTCACACCAATGAAGCATATTATCCACATAGATTGATACAGATCATATTTTGATTACATACCTTATTTCAGGAGTTCTATCTAATATTTTATAATTAATACACTAACTTTCAACTGCTTGTAAATAATAACTGTACCAAAAGGGAACATGGTACTTCAGATTGTTATGGTATATAAAATAATCTTGAAGATACCTGTGAAAAATACTGTTCAGTATTATGAAATGGAGAGCATATAATAGGAAATAATAGTATGTTAAAAGTGATATCCTGAGTTTGTAATCTAATTTAAAAAAATATTATAAAATAAATTTAAAGTAATATCTTATTTCAGAGTGAAAATTACTGACCAATATGTTTTAAGATCTGTGGTTCAGAAGTATTTGATCACAGCAAGTGAATGCTTGTTAATTATGAGATGTATTTCAGTAAACTAACTTTGTAGATAATAATGGCATAATAAAGCTTTGATTATAACAAAAATGAATATTCTAGAGTAATTGTTATTAGTATACATATGAGAAACAATTATAGGAAAGTAGATTGAGTTATAGAAATGATATTAATTAGTAGATAGCCATTGTTGACTTCCACGCCTTATTATTATTAAAGTTAGATTAATTTTTTTATTATAAAAAACTAATCATAGTTTATAACAGTAAATGATTTTGAAATGGTTAGATCCCAGTAAAATCCCTCTTGCAATTTAACTATTTCACTAGTAATCAAATTAATCATGACATATTGTCAAATAGAATACTGTACTTATGATCCTTGAGATAGCCATAGGATAGCATTAATTAGTTTAGGTTAAGGTAATTGTGTTAATGTTATTAATTTGAAATTCTTAAATTATAGTAAATTCTTATTAAAGCTAGAATATTAGGTTAGTCATTTCATGTTGTTGGAGTTTTCCCAATAATTAAAATTAGATAGTAGTGATTTACACTTCCCAATGTTAAAATCTCTCTATTGTAATCATTCTTTGAGTCTATCCTATAAATTTTGTTAGCAAATTTCAAGCTCCATCAAGAGTCTTATACTTTATTGTTGTGATACCATATTGTTTAGTATTGAGCTATGGTAGAGAGTAAAAGTTTTGAGTAGATAAGATAGCGATGGTTAGAAGAAGCTGATTTACAAAGTTACACACATATATAACTAAAAATTCACAAAATATGTATTAATATCAAGATAGTTTTACTTAAGGGCCCTATAAAAATTTTCATAACCTCTAAGTCACAATTTTAATTTAAAAAAATCAACCAATCTTTTGCTGGACACATGTTTCTGTCAACAAACAATGTCATCATCAGTTTATGAAACTAGTTGAGTTTCTATTAAATATAGTAATCTAATTTCTATTTAAGTTAATTTGCAAAACTCTGAGTTAATTTTAAAGTTTGAATGTGAATTTATTATTGTGAGTTAACTGGTCAAGATACTGAAAGAAACATCTATTTTCTAAGAAATTGGTTGATTTTTTTCATCAAACATTGCAATTTAACAGATAATAATTTTTTTATAAAGGATATATATATATATATATATATATATATATATATATATATATATATATATATATATATATATATATATATATATATATATATATATATATATATTATAATTCGATGTTTGTATTTCTTCAAATCAATATACATAATCTTATAACTGAATATTTATGAATATAATGATTAGATATATGTAAAGTATAACTTTAAAAAATTTATCCACTTCCAAGTGCTTCAAATATCCTTATAGTTGTTGTAAACTAGCACATTGAAAGGCTAACCTTCCCACAATTCTATGATTCTTAACATTTGCTACCTGCTGTTAATTAAGTCTTGTTTATATTTGTATATTAGCATAGCTTCCTTTTTTTTCTTTTGTTGTTATTTTTTTTCAATTTGCAATATATATATATATATATATAAAAATATATATATATATATATATATATATACAATATATATATAAGATTGTTTTTATACTATATAATCATAGTAATTTGTCTTATAAAATTTTTAATTCCAATCATAAATGAACTAAGCCTATTTTATTTTATAATTTCTCTATATTTTATGGAATTTGTATATATTAATAATATAGTATATTTTAATTTAAAAGTTATAATTAACATTTGATTTTCTGAAATTTATAAATTTTTAATTAACTTATTTCATGCATTAACTGAATTTGTTTATTTATTTAAACTTGGAAAGGAGACCTTAGTCTTCTTCCCTTGATTTTGCATAAACCTTTAAATTACAAGTTTTAAAAAAGGATTTTATATTTGGTTATATTTTCAAATTACCCATATATACAATAGGATAACTTTTAAATTTATTTGTAATTTGTAGTACTTATCAACTTTAAAAGCTTATTTGCTATCAAGAAGTAAATATCTGTCTATTTCATGTTCCTTTATAATCTTTATATGTGAATAAAGAGGAGATATTTTTATTGAAAATGCAGTTAGTTTTCTTTATTTTTATACATTTGAATTGTTTTGGTTTTATTATTTCTGTTATTTCAAATGTGTTTTATTGTAATTGGAGATAGATAGTTGATAATCATTTATATCAATGTTATTATTTTGAAGGAATATTTTTTATTATTATGTTTAAATGTAGAAAGTCTTTGTCATAGTAAACATTTTTAATCTTTTTATTTACTTTTTCAAATAAAAGAACCAGCAGCAAATATTTCTGCCATATCTTTCACAAAAAATTTCACAATGGTTAAATAGGAAAAAGATACCAGCAAGTAATGTCTAACTATCCATATCATTGAATCATATTATTAGGATTTTTTAAGAGAAAAATCTAACAATAAACTGACGGAATCAAAGTTTCTCTCAATTTCTAGATAAGTATTTTTTGAAATATTTGATATCAAAAATTCTATTTTTTAAATATTTGATAACAAAAATTATGTTTCTACAATTTATTTAAGAAGTTTATCAAAAATAAATATTTGCTTTTTCAATAAAATTATAGCAACTGATTTCAATATATGACTGGTTACAGAGAGTTTTTTTTTAAAAAATAATCTAAATTATTTTTTATTTATAATTGCTTAAATATTCTCACAACAGTCAAATTAAACATATTCTGTGCAATTACATTTGCATTATTTTCCATCAGACTTTTTACATTTGTTTTTTATTCTCTAGCATTTATATATATATATAACATTTAAATACAGGTTATATATATATATATATATATATATTGCATTTCTCCTTTTACACCATCCAAATTATTTCCAAGCCCTCAACAAAGTACTCTCATTCATTTACTTTTTGTTTATCACTACTTAATTCCTATTGATATGTATTTATTGCAATTGTTATATTTACTATTTGAATCATTATAAGGGCATCTTTTTTATACACTGATCTTTTATATAATTATTATTTTTTCTCTACACTATTTTTTATTCGTTTTTTCCTCCATAATTAGTTTAAAATTATATCTTCTTATCAACAAAATCATGTATTATTTATGTCAGTTATACATTTGGTTTGTGTTTTTTTATGTCATAACTCATTATCAAGACTACTTTAAATAAGCTTCTTTTGAATTTCTTGAGATTCTTTAATTTTCATTTCAGAGACCCTTTAAGTATTTTTTGAAATTCACGATTTTCTTTTGAGATTTACAATATAACTCTAGAATATTGTATTTCAAAGCTTTCTAAGATTTTTTTGAATGTTTGGAACAAAAGGAAGCAAATAATGTAATTTTTCCAGTAGTTGTTATATTTTTTATATATTATTTTAATATATATTTTAAAAGTAAATCTACATATTAAAAATTGTATGATATTTAATAATTATTCAGATAAAAAGAAAATTCATCTCTCATTCACACAGAAGAGAAAAGCAAGAATAAAACAATCTTTCTTCCAATAAAGTGTTTATATAATTTTTTTAAATATTTTATTTTTGTATATTTATATTTTGTTTATCTTGTTCTCACATATAAATAAAATAATAATGAGTAATATTAAATTTACTCTTATTACCTACGCAATTTTATTTAATTTTATAAATTATATCTTACTAAAAGAAAAAAAAATCTTAATAACTAAATCTCCAAACTATTTTTCAATACTCTGTCATAGCAGTACTAATTAATGATTACAAATAATTTTTTTAATTTAATCTATCCATTCTGCTAAATTTTCAAATATCTATAAAATAATTTATTTTATCAGTCCCCTTGGGCTAATATAAATTTATTATATTTTATAATTGGGTTTAAAAAATTGCATGTGAAAAATATGATGGTAGTGCACAGACATTGAGAAGAGAAGAAAAAAGATGAGAGGATGACTGCATTTATTATTCTATCTTTATTTAAGACATCTAGATATCTAAATTTAATGGAAACTTTTAATTGAATAATGTTTAGACTATGAGTAAGAATTTGGAAAGACTTCAAGATTTTAAAATTAATAATAAATGTCATTTGAAATATATATTTATTAATAAATAGTCAAAATACAATAGTAAACATATAAATTAATAATAATTTAATCAGAAACTTTTAAAAGGATTTGCTATGTTGAAATTAAATTTTAAATATATCCCTTAAATTTGCACACAGTGTTAAACTTAATTAAATATAATATAATTGAAGATTCACAGTAGCACTAATTATTACAGAAGTTAAATAGATGACTTTTACTCATTTTTATCCAATTATATATTTTTTTGTGCATATAAAATTAATACATTTTTATTACAATAAAATATTAATAGTGATAAGAATATGCAGTCATTGAAAGAAAAAATAGTGCTTCTCCATAAATGTACAAAATAAAAACTAATGTAAACTGTAATAATCACTTTCTTTAACCCCTTTTTACTTTTGCAATAAGCTACTGTTCTGTGTTGTGTTTTAATGACTAATAATTTATAATGAAATCTTTATAGTCTTGAAACAATATTAAAACAATAAGTTTCCAAATGAAAAGTAATCTAAAAAATAAAATAACTTTTCTAATAAAGAAAGGAGAATAATAAACAGAAGGAAAAGACTTTATTTTTAGTCTTCAGATTAAAAAATATATTTTGACAAAGAAATTGTTTTCCAATAAGTTTTTATCAATAAAATAAATTTTGTACAGGATATATTTAAGCACTCTAATCGTGTGCATTTTATAAAGAAAATTTTAAAATTGTTTTTATAATTTCAAATAACAACAAAAAATTGTAATGGGTCTCATAATCACAGAATCTACAAATAAATAGCTTTTCTCCACTATGAATTTTTTTATGTCTTATAAAATAACTTTTTGTAGTACTTTTGTAATCACAAAAACAACAATGAAAAGGTTTTTTCCAGTAAATGACATTTTATGCATTTTAAAATAATCCATTAGGCATTGTTTAAATCTAAAAATAGGTGCTTCAAATTTGTCATAACTGATTTACTTTTCTGCTTAGAAAACAAAATATTTGCAAATAAAAGATAAATGATTGTGTCATGTACTCAATGAAAAGCAAACCCTTAACTTTACAACAATAAAAATAAATAAGTAAATAAATTATGTAGAAAATTGTTTTTCAGTTTCTCAATTTAAATCAATTTCAAAAAATGCAAGTCACATATAGGGGATCTTCTTAATTTGACATTTCACTGGAAGAAGGTGCTATCTAGATATTGTAATGAAAAATTATTATTAATTTAAACATTTTGATTCTAGTTTTTATTGTCAAATGAATATAAAACCATAAAACAAATGCTACAGATAGATAAAAATGAAGTAATGTAAACTTCGTTATAGTTCCAATGCAAAGTGATGGTAAAAATGTGGATAAAAAATTCAAACTATATCTTTTTCTATAACTTTATTTAGGCAACTCAAATTTTTGTTATTCTTTCACCAAATTAATTTTTCTTTTTTTTTATTTTAATGCTAGATATTTTTTATTAATATATTTTATTTTAAATTTAGATTTTTATTTGTAAACATGCCTATAGATTCTGAACATTAGATTTACAAATATATCATTTAAATTCATAATAGTATTTTTTTAAGAAAAAAAAGAGAAATTAACAACAAATAGATGGATTTTTTATGGTTTTAAACAATGTAATCTATTTTAGAGAATATGAAGTATTTTAATGATAATGTTGTAGCTACGCATTAATAAAACTCCTAATGCACAAAACATACCCCCCCCCAAAGGAACTACTTCCGCTAGAATATACCTTCATTATATAAAGGGAACCACAGATAAAATTGGAAAGTATTAAGTTGCTACAACATAAAAATAACATTTTCTACTGAGCAAAAAATTAGTAATATTCTGATCTATTCAAAGGATGTAATCCCTCTAGAAACACAATGAGTCTATAAAATCCCATGTGGTTGAGTCCAACTATGTATACACCCAGGTCTCAAATTATGTGGATTTTTTAAATGTGATTTTGAAGTTATGCGATTCATGTTTCTTCTTAATATCTTTATATGCAGTTTTCTTTTATGCGATAAAAATTATTAGATCAGAAGTTGAGCTCTGATAATGCCTATTACTTTAAATATTATAAATTTCATGCACTCACATCATATTTAAAATAATAGCACATTATTGGAATTTGACTTCCATCTAATAAATTTTATGTAATAAAGAAGTTCATAATTCACTTAAAATCACTTAAAATCAGGAGTTCACCATTTTATATACACACATTAAATTTTACAAGATTATAATGTAAATCTGTTCAAACTTTATATATGCTTATACTATGCATGTTGTTTTTGCATTTTAAATCACATTATATTTTTGCTTTTTAAAAAAAGAGTACATAATCAATTAATCATTTAGTGTCCACAAGTTTATTTTTAAAAGGTGAGTAACAGCGGTGGTCACAATTAAATTTTACAATTAAAAATTAAAATGTGATTTTTAATTGTAATTAACAATTTAAAAATTACATAATGTGATCCGAAATTAATGTGATGTGAAACAATGAAATTTGATTTTTAAATGGAATTAAAAATTAAAAAATTAAAGACAAAAATAAGAATTTAATTTTTAATTGTTAGTTTTAATTAAATTTTGCCCAACAGTGGTGAGTAGGTATCTTTTTATTATCATAAGTCTAAGTTCTTATTTTTATTTTAAACTTTTAGTTTATTCTAATCAAGAGGAAAAATACCCAAGAAAATGAATTTCTTTGGAAACAAAAATTTCAATTTTAGATCACTTAGCGAAATGGGAAGGATCAACAGTGATTGGAAAACATTTTAGTCTGGGTGAGTCCACTATAAGAGAAATTAAAAAAATGAAGTTGGTGCTAGTTGTATGTTTTACCAGTTCACAAATGAAACTGCATATCATCAAATAGTGATAATGATTAAAATATTGTACATGTATGAAAAAATGTAAAATACCGTAAATTACGCATAAAAATATATTGTTTCAAATAAAATTAAATACTGTAATTAATAAAAAAAAAGTAAAAAAAGTTTGTCTTGTATCAATTTTTTTCAAATGTGAAATTTTTTATTAGTCATATTTTATTTCCTTATTTTTTTTATGTGAATTTTAAAGTAATTTTACATTGTTGTTTTTATGTGATTTTTAAAAATTACAGTATGTATCCTCATTTTTCAAGGTAAGTTAAGTCTATTTTTGTGTGATTTCTTTTGTGCATGTTTTCTGAGGAACCTATCTACTGCATAAATTGAGACCCATGTGTATAGGAAATTAAGAGTCAAATAAGGTAATCATTAAATCTTGTAACCTTGATGAGCCATTATATCGATCTAAAAAAATGTTATAAATACAAAAAATTTATTAATTAAATTTCACTTTGCTAATTGATCAGTCTTTTCATAACATATATAAAAATTTAGGTGTATTTAAGATATAACCAAGTATACTGAGTTTGGAACAATGGCTGGCCAGAATTTGATCAGATTAAAATCTAAACAATAATGCAATGGGAACAAAAGGTTATGTCCTGTGTCTAGATATGTGCAAAATGAATAAAATATCTTGCCTCAAGGCAGCATTCTTTAAATAGTAGCATTCAGTATAAATAGCTAACTTTTTGGCCATCTAATATACTTGTTTTAAATCTTATCTCAGAGTGCTACCATATTTCACATCTGTTTAATTAGTGAAATAAGTCATATTGGGGTAAAAGGAGAAGACTGTTTGCTTCCCCATATCACTGGGAATCTCATCTTCCATTCATTATGCTGAAGCTTGAAACATCTGGGCTGAATATGTGTACTGTTCAAAGAAGATGCCTGTAAGTGAACTTAAAATCTCTACCGATGCCTGTTTCCATTCAAACCAGTGTCTGATCATGATCCACTGATTACTTGCATCATCTCAACAAGTTGGCCAAGGTAAAACATTTTTATTTCTATCAACTAGTGAATTCTTTATTAATTGTAACTTTTATTTAAAACTATACTGTAATCCTTTTCTTATATTTAAAATGTTAAATAATATCTACACAATTTATTCTAATACTGTATTAAGTTCTTAAATTTTGGTGCAGCAATTTAGATTGAATTTTATTCTCTCTTATTTTGTTATTTTGATTTATTTTAATATGCCAAGTTGCTATCCATCTCATTAAACTCCGCTGTCAACAGTTTTCTCCTATAAAATTGTTGGAGACGTAAATTTTCTTTAAGGTTAATTATTCTAAACTCGCTTGGTTTTATACCGATTATCTTATATAATGATGTTCCCCTTTAAATGTCAAGTAATAATGTCTGTACTTAGCTGCCCTCATTAATTGTAAATTAAATTCTTACCTAACCATTGAAATGTGATTTACCAATTTATTTAATTAAATCTCGCCAGAAGTGAGTTTAATATTCAATGCATTATCTGCATATGTTGACCTATAATTCAATTTATATAATTAATATGTCTAATTGGGTGTGCATTAAGCACTTATAGATATGTTTTAGGCCTTGTATAGACATACTGTCACATTTGTGTAAATATAACAAAGCCACCCAGAGTGTTTTAAGTGACCTCATTCCTATATATGATTGTAAATTGTAAACGTAATACCGCCTTTATTATTTATATTATTTATTTATACACTTGCAATGCTATCTGTAACCCTTAACTGTATGCTTTTTTGCTACCCATTCTATTTAATTCTTTAGGTCAGATTACATAATTGTAGCTTATTTTAGGCTATTCCCATCATTTGAGCAATCTCCTAAATCTTGTTAAAATGTGATCTTGCACGCTCTTAAATCACTTATCATCTACTCTTATATATATATATATATATATATATATATATATATATATATAATGTTATGATCAAATCCATTAGTGTGAATTTGTAATGTTTTGGGTAATGATTTAGATATAATTTATTATTGATTGTCTAATCAATTTATTCTATAACCTTAGCATATTAACCGCACAAAACCAATCTTATATATATATTAACCACACCAACCAACTTTATTTTATATAAAATATAGAATTTTATTCAGAAATTTGGTTACAATATATGATACTAGTTAAACATAGAATATATTACATGATAATCAGGGATGACGCACCAACCAACTTTTATATATTAAACCAAATATTTTATTTACTTACATATTATTTTTTTTATACAAAAATAATAATTACAATTAAAAAATATTATAATTCTCCCACACATATTTTTTTTTTTATATAATAAATAATTTGTTAATATTTAATAATTTATATTTAATAATTTTTTTTTTCTTATTTTTTTTTTTCCAATTTTTTAATTAAAATTTTTTTTTTGATTATTTTTTTCCAAAAGGAATTGGATTTTATTTAGTATTGTTATTTAAATCCCATTTGTTAATGTCGCCTTGAATATTATTACGGCTCTGAATATTACTTTAATATTAAGCAATAATCTATATATATATATATATGAAAATATACCCACTGCTCAATGCTATACTGAAATAAATATCAAATATTAAATTAATTCACACGATTATGAAATTCAGCACTACCATTTTGTGAAATAAATATAATAGGATCTGTATTTCAAAATAGCTGGCTATTTAGAACTCTAATATATTTATATATTTATTTCATAAGAGGCAGTGCTGAATTTTATAACCATATGGGTTCCATTTGATATATATATATATAATAAGTATAATTATATATATAAATTAAAATTACAATATTATCAAAATTTTTAAATATCATTTATATACACATTTTAATAGATGTCTTTACCCATTAACATTCATTCACTTAAAAACAAAATTGTCTTATATTTTTTATCATTTTTTTTTACTCAAATAGATAGTGAAATGTCAGACTATTGATTATTTGATAACAATGGCGCAGAACAACTCTGATTTATTATAATAAATTCATGTCTAAAAAAGTATTTTTTTTTCAATAATTTTTTTTCTTCAATACATTTTCTTCTTATCAGAAGATGTAGCCTCACTAATAGTTTTGATGTTTTTAAATTTATATTAACATCAGAATCTATAAAAGCATATCCAACTTGCAATGATTGTCCTGGATATATACACTTTATATTCTCAGCTAAACTCTTCATATAAACTATAAATATTCTGGCATAATGCAAAATTATCTATAGAATTACTTTTTCAGTTTATAGCTTTTATTAATAAATTTAATATCTTTTTAGTTTACCAAAAATTCTCTTTTAACATGTTTACAATTTTACTTATTTAAAAATTGCAAACAAAAGTGACAATTTTTTTTTGTTTTCATTTATTTTTTTAGAAGATTTATTCTTCATGAATATATGGCCTGTTTTGAAACATGACTTATTTTCTACTATTAAACTGATACCTTTTATTTTATCATTTCATTAAAGAAAATGTTTCATGATTTTTTTTAAAATTTAAAATAATTGGCTTTATGCTTAAAAACATTTTATTAAATAAAATACTGTACTATATCAAAATTTTGTATTAATAAAAGATAAAGATAATAACAGATACGCTTTCAAAACATCAAGAAAACAAAATGAATTTAGGAAAATATTTAAAAGTGCAATATTTGAGAACATTACAAGAGTACAAATTTTAGTATTTTTATTTTGCTTTGCTTATTTACAATTTTTTGGAAGAGTGGAAAATTGAAATAGTATTTGTTGCCACAGCATATATAGCAGTATGACTATAAAAGATAAAATTGATGAATAGATTATAATATACAATAAAATTATTAATATCAATGCTAGTTATTTTATGAGAATATCCATGCCAGAGATTACAGAAAAGAAAATCCTGGATTCTTGAAAAGAAGATTAAGTGTGTATTAATAGCAACCATGGAACACCTCAAGTGCTAAGTATATAGAATAATATTCTCTTTATGTAGGAAACACAATAAAATTATTTTATCTTATCAGTGATAGGAGATCCTTTATAATGCACTTTCAATGAATGATCATTCTTATAATTCCTATATTTAACTTAATTAATGATAAAATGCATTCTAAACATGATATGGCTATTTTTGTTTATAATTCAAACAGCTTACCAAAAATAGTTCCAATGATATTACTACATAGATAGTTACTTTTCATGTTTGCCTAATTTATTAACTTGCAAATATAAAGGATCTTAAATGTCCTACATTTATAGGAGGTTTTTATTCTCATTGCAATTTTAGGGTTATGTAAATGAAGATAAAGCATATTGTTAACTTATAGAGCAGATGGAATTAAACAACATACATTTATTTTATGTTGGTATGCAGGAAAAGACATTTTATTTGGATAGATGAGGAACAGAAATAATTTTTCTGAATTATGCTTTCTTTCATCAAAATATGATTCACAATTACCTGCCAAACTACTGATATTAGGTCATTATTTTCATATTTAACATAAATCTAATCTAATCGATCTTGGAATCTATATTCTTTTAATTGAGAATTTTTTTGTTTTGAGAGAATTTTAAAAAAGCTAACTGGGGACTGGATTTTTTTCAATAAAGTAAGAAAATATCTCAAATTTTCTCTTGCTATAGTAGATTTAACAAAGCCATAACAACAGTATTCAGATAAATCTTTTGAAGATATCAAAAACAATTCCTTCCACATTGAAATAAAACTAGAAATGCTATTTATAGCTAATTTTTGATTTTCAAATATTTAGAAATTGTTGAAAATTTTATAAAATTACTAGCTGATGCCAGAAAAAAAGTGAATAAGACCAAAGAACAACAAAACTTTTAAAGATAGAGATTTTTACAAAAAATTGATAAAATGAAATCTAAAATATTCACTATTATCACTATTAATCATATTGCCAATCTTGTAAAACAGATGTTTAGATGAAAGATTGATAGAATGAAAGAAAGCGTATTTAGAATAGAAAGTACAAATACCTCTTTCAGTGTTCTTATAATTTCAATGTGATAAAACTTGTAGATATTTGCAACCTAATTGTCTCAAATCAGATAAAGTCCCTGTAGCAGATAGTGTACTTACATAATTTCTAATAAATTTATTATATAAAGCCAATGCATTTAATAGCATTATTTATATAAAAATATTCCAAAAATTTGGCAAACAAGTACACTATCTGCAGTTTAAAAGCCAAACAAAGCCAGCAATGAACCAAAAAAATTATTGCCCAGTATCAATATTATGTTTTCTATAAAATTTTTGAAAAAAATCATATTAGCAAGAATTTTGCAATAATTGAAGGACAGGTTCCCATAAAGCAGGCAGATTTTAAGCTAGAAAGAAATTGCTTTGCACAAGATTTTTTTTAACTATTCACAGTGAAAAAGTATTGATTTAACATCAGATTATAATTCTATTTAAAAAAAAAACGCTTCTTTTTTAAAAGTTAGTAAAATTATTAAATACAGAAAAACTATTATTTGACAAAATACTCTCCAATAGAAAATATTAAAAAAATATTTTATAAATCAGTCTACCACAGGGTTCTCTTCTTTTATCTACTTCATTTAATATGTTCATCAGTGATTGTTGAGATTCAGAATATGGGGAATTAATCTACACTAATGATATTACCTGAACTGTAAAAAAAAAAAGATTATTTATTGAAATAAAAATTTTTCTCAATAGAATTATGAAAAAATTGAAAATATTTTTAAAGACTAAGTTTTATGCCTAATCCAATTAAGATTGTATGTTCAATTTGTTTACTTATACAACAGGGAATCATCTCATATTCTAAATATAAACTTTTGAAATATTAATCTGAAATATAATTCTACCTTATGCTAATTTGAATTGATCTTGGATCATTACCCAAATAATTTTCAATTTAATTCCTAGGAAGCTGTATGCTAGCATAATGGAATTATTACACATATACATTATAAACATCTGTCTTAACATTAAAATCATTCACTGGTAAAATTCATCTCTGTTTGGTATAACATTTTCACACTAAACTTCTGGATACTCATTTAAATATTACTCATTATAAAGAATACTGACATCTACTACTTTGTGATAATTTCCTGTTCTTTCACATATACTTCATTAGATATCAGAAGATAAATTATATCACATAGGATGTATACAAAACTGTTAAGATTATTGGACCTGCCAATAATTCAAGATATAATTTTGCAATCCTTATTACAAATTATAATCTTCTTTTGGATATTCAACCAAGAATATATAATTAAAAAATTATGGCATAAAATGGAATTATTTTATTTGAAATTAGGTTTCTTTTTTGACAACCAACAATAAAGATATTTGGATTTCATTTCCCAATCTGCAACTGAAGTCTCACCAATAGATTTAGGACAACTCAACCTGGTGTACTCATATGTTTAACTTATGGAATATCTACAAGTTTCTTTATGATATTTTGTTAATAGTTAAATTATCTAAAATTCTATATGCTAAACAATAAATAAATAAACATTACAATATACAAATACTTTCTTAAGTTTTAACACTATTTAAATTTTAAGAGAAAGTAAAGTTTTAAAAATTCACATTTAGTTTAGTGGTTAGGGTATTATTTAATAAAAACAAATGTTAGTATCCAAAAGCAAATAATTTTAAAAACCTTAAAAATTAAATTCTAACCATCAATAAATAAAAAACAATTCATATTCAGATTTAGGCCAAAATGCACGCCATCTTCATAGTATATAAAATTAGATTTTGTAGATATCTGATAGAGCATGTGTATGTGTTTTTACAAATTATTATTTTCAGGATTAAACAAAATTTCAGAATGAGTTTTTTAAATTTTTTTATTAAAAATGACAGTTTATTTTCACGTCTCTTGTCAAAAACATTGGCAACTGATCCAGAAAATTATTAAAAAAACCCACATATATATTCTAATTTACCTTTTTTATTTAATGTCAGGAAAAAAAATATTTTCAATGCTTAACTAAAGGTAATAATGGGTTCCGTGAAAACTATTAAACAAACTGTTTACCTTAAAAAAACAAAAAACAAATCCTAAGTATTGTTGTCATGAGAAATAATTTCAAAGTTGTTAAGATAAATAATAATTAAAAATAAAATAATTTGCCATGCTGTATAATATTTAAAATTTATATCTAAAAGTAATAAATGTGCTGAAGCAGTTAATATTAATTAATATATTACAAATTTTAAAATGCTTATTTGAATTTTATCTAATTTATAGGAGCAATAAATTTATAAATATTTGAAGATTTAATTTTCCATTCAGCTTACTTATATAACTTTTCTGCATTATTTAATACTGCAAATGAGAAATATGTATATCATATAAAATATTTAGAAAATTATACATATTTAATACCAATTAATATTTATACATAAAATTTTATAACAATAGAGTTAATTCAATAAAAGCAATGTAAAATACCCTAAATATATGTTAAGAGATGCAAATTCATTATTATAGATATATAATACATAATCTATTTTTTCAACAACATAATTTATAAAAATGATTAGCAGAATTTGTTGACACTAATTGGAACTCTAACTTAATGTGTGAAATTTTTGTAGTTTAGTATTAATATCATAATGGAAGTCTCTGAACCACTATCATATAGAATATTAATTAATAAATTAACTGTTACTTTTACAATTAAGAAAGAGAGCCCAAATTTATCTGATATAATTATATATTTATTAACTTGCTGCTAAATGTTCTATAATAAATTATAATATTAACTTGATGAGTCTGATGGACAGAAAAAATCATTCAACATACTCAAAAGCAAATTAAATTTGACAGAATAATATATCTAAGTTGGGTCATATATAAAGAAATATAATAGTATGATAAACTCATAATCTAAACTTTTCTGTATTTATATTTAGTTGAGTAAATTAAAAGATTGGTACATTGAATGGGAATATTGCACTCAATATGACATTTGGGTACTCAAATATCACAAGACTTTCTGAATAACTTATCATAAAATTAGATTTATTTATGTAATGAAGTTGTAGATTCCCTGACCAATGAATTACAATTTGCATCATTAAAAATATTATATTTCAATTATCAACTCCTTTAAAAGTTGCAGAATTAGAATTTAAAAATCAGATACATTGATAGCTAATATGGTGAATGTCATAGTCACTGCTCAAAAAAATTTATTCATTTTAAAGATTTTGAATAAACAATAAAAAAATTATGCAAGTTTTTTTTACAATTTCTAAATAAACTGTATACAATTAATCAACAGACTTTCAGACTTTTTTAAAAAATATGTAATATACCAATATTAATTTGAAAGTATACTTTGCTTCTTTTCTGCAACATTAACATATACTTTTATAAATAAACTGTGCCAAAAGGCAGCTATGTTTACTAGATAATAATATTCTGTAAGAAAGTGATAAATAGATAATTATTATTAGTGATAGTTTTCTGGTATTGCTATCTTCTTAAAAAACTTATTCTAGCATTTCAAGTTTAGTTACATCACAATGTACAAATAATTTTTATGCTTTTAGGAGCAGTAATTCATTAAATTTAATTTACTCTAAAGCCATCAATTGTAAACTTAACACACTCATTGGCACTGACTATGAGTTTGATATAAATAAAGTGCATTACTGTGCTTAAAAGGCTTAGAACTGTGTAATATTTTATTGATACATACCTATACTAGCAAAAAATATGTTAATAGTTAACATAAAATTGAGATCACTAAAATACAAAACTGACAAAAACAGATCTATGTAATTATATATAAAAAATTAATTGAGCTTTACAATTTAAGATGATTTGATGATAGTGATAGTAAAAAAGAGGTAATTATTGTGGCTCAGTTGGAAATGCAATTTTGATACTTATTAAAAATGATGATTATGTCAAGTGTTGGTGGTCAAGAGGTCAGCACAGCTGCCTTACAAACAGTTGTCCTGGGTTAGCAGGTTCACTTCTGACCGATGCTATGACACATAGAAAAAAAAGATGATCATTCAAAAACTAGTTTATTAATATTGATATGCATTTTCTTCTACTGTTCACTGATATTCAAGGTTATAATAATTGACTCTGACTTAAGTAAATAGAATGAATTATTGACATAGAAAGCAAATTCTTAATAAAAACAAATGAAATTATATGATGTTTTTAGTAGACTCATTAATGCGCAAAATACTTAATTTGAGATATAATAATTCAACTTTCTGGTTTCTATTATGTTGTATTATTTTATATTTTTATTCATGATATATCCTAATAGTGTTTTTCTGATAAATAGGAATAGTCTCCGTGACCAAAATGATTATTATCATTCGATAGACATATATGTAATTTTTTTGTGTGTATATTTTAATTATGTTGCAGGATATTTATTAAAGGTGTTTTCTTTAAAAAAAAAATCATAAATAAAAATTGATTTAGGCATCCTTTTCTGAAAAACATTTTATGTGTGTGTGTGTATTTCAAGATTAAGTTGTAAATAAAAATTCAAAATGATTAAAAACTTAATATTAGACTATTACTATTTTTTTTTCATGTGTCAAACCATCGGCTGGGAAGCGAACCTGTAAACCCGGGACAACTGCTTGTAAGGCGGCTGTGCTGATCACTCGACCACCAATGCTTGACTTCAATTATTTGTTTAAAGTATAATTTTAATGATATTTACAATGTTTTAAAAATATATTTATTGACATTATAAAATTGTACAGATGCATAATAAAAACACTTTGTTAATGTTAGCTCATCCATTGCTGGCATTGGTTTGGAAAAAGTATGCAAAAGCCATTCTCCGCACTAGCAGGTTATAATATGAGCAAATACGTACTATTTAGTTGGTATTGCCCACCCCTGCCAGTGCAGAGAATGACCCAATAATGCTAACTTATCAGCTGGGATACATGTAGTGTGAAATCAATGCCCCTCTAGTAGAATCCGACATGTTGCAACACAGACTACTTCTTATACGATACACTACAATGTGGATATATCAGGTCCAAAATTCATGTAGAGTCTGTGGGCCATACTAGTAGGCTCCATGTATTATTAAACAAAAATCTAGAGGATAGTATCTTATCCTTGTCTTGAAGAGCTTTGAGCTTATCGCAAAATATAGCATTGGGATCCGGTGTTGGTTGTGTGAACTTTGTCCTGCACCTTGTGTACCAAAAAGCATATGTCAGGAAGATTGATAACCTGATTACTGTAAAGTCTCCAGAGAAGAGACAACCCCTGATGTCCAGGATTTTAGCCACTGCTATAATGCAGTGTTGAGAGATAATTCTTCGAATACTGTTATAGCCTGGACATATATTTAACAGATGATTAAAGGACTCCTCTCCTTTAGAACAGGCATGACAAATAGGGTCTATTTTATTTAGAAACTGCTTGTAGTATAAGAATGTATTAGTTGGCATGGAATCCATATTCACCTTGATCAGATAATCCAAAAGTTTGGGCTCCAGTAGCAGATATTTAAATATTGAGGTGATTTTATGATTGCTGCACCCTAGGTGAGCATAAATAACTGTATTAACAGGATTCAGCAGGCAATGTGCCTGCCAGATGTTGATTTTATTATTAAACTCTGTTATTGAGTGCCCGATGTATAGAGATTGTTGTTTAATAATGGTGTCAAGCCATGTGTGTTTACTGGGGGGAGGTCTGTCAGTAGGTATTACAGTCTCTATAATATTTGATAGAGGGTATTTTTTCCCCAGGTTTACTAAAAGTGAATGCCCTTTTTGGAAATTGATTGTCTGTATTGAATGAAGACCCATACCATTCTGTTTCCTGTGAAACTGAAGTCTGCGGATGCTAATTGCAGTGGTCCGACCTCTCCATAAGAGCTGACCACAGAGCCTCTGAATCTGTAAGGTGAATGATTTGGTAACTGTCATTATTGGCAGGTAATAATTTATGCTCGCCATAATCTTTATATTAATAAGAGCAATCTTCCCTTGTAGGGACAGGTATGTCCTTGATGGTGACTGAACCACCTTAGTAGCATTGCTTATGATGGATTTTTGTAGGCATACAGACATAGCAGTCTGTGACTTGAAGATAGGAAACCCCAGAAAACATTGAGGTTCCACTAAAAAATTGGATAGTATTTTCCTACCAGGGTTGATGCACCAGGATGATGACTTGTGAGGATTGATGGATAATTTATAATCTTTAGTATAATTGGTAATTATGGAATGAAGTGTCTTCAGATATTTACGGGATGGAAGAATCACAAGTATGTCATCCATGTATGCAAAAACCTTGATGTTTTCTTAAGCCGGGGCACATATATACCTGGAAGCTGATCTAGCTCTTTAATCAGAGGGTTGATGTACTTTATGAACAATAGATCACTCAACGGTGAACCTTGTGGTATGGATCTTGAAGGGCCAAATCCATCTGAGTAATGTCCATTTATGGAAATATGAATATGCCTATTATTCAGGAGATTGTCCAATATCTGAATTATCTGTTTTGATATGTCCAACTGAGATAGCAATTCAAGAAGAATGTTGACATCTACTGTATCAAAAGCATTGGACACATCCAGCTGGACTGCCACAGGCTGGGATTTTCTGTTAGATCTAATGTGATCAAGCAGAATTTTCACTTCACCAATTGCAGTCAGCGCCGATGATCCCTTCCTTGCATATTGAGAGGCCGATATATCCTGTAGAATGGCATTCTGAATTTTTTCTTTTATTATACCCTCCATGACTTTGAACAAAATTGGTGTCATCGATATTGGTCTGATACTGCTAAGAGAGATAGGATCCTGGTTCTTTTTAATGAATGGAACCATGGCAATTGGATATAGGTTAGGAATTACTCTCCTTTGAATGGCGAGGTAGGTTAACAATGTTTAATATAATCCTCGCAGTAAAAAAAATTAAGTGAGTGAACACAAACTTCGGGATAGCATGAATCCCAGGATGAACACTGTCTGGGAGACCCTGCAACCTACTGGTGATGTCTTGGAGTGTAATACCATGACCTGCCTCTCCGGTTGTGCCCACCCACTCCAAGGCAGGGTTTGTGCGGTGACCTAAGAAAAGGTTTTGAAAGTGGTTCTCTATGTGTAAAATCATATTCGCACCAGTAAGGCTGCCACCATTAATGAGCAATGAAGTAGGAACCTCAACTGTTTCTTTCTGGCCCCCAGAGCCCACCTGAGATAGCCCCGGGTCCAGCAATGTTGAGCTGTCAGGTAATTCCTTGCATTTTTTGTAGCTATTATCTCTGCTACTGCTGATTGTTTTGATCTGTATGAAGCTTTTAGCTCAAGTAAGTATTCAATGTTGTGATCCTGACCATTGAAGTTTTTAATTTTCCAATTCAGGCTGTCCAATTCACGCATCAGTGTGGTTGTTCCCTTAAGCTTGAAGGTGTATTGAGTAATCAGTGACTGAATAATGCCTATAAATGTAGTCCAGGCCTCGACCGGGTGTAGGTATATGAGGTTCACCTTGTGAAAAAGAATGTAGGCCTCTGAGAAGAATGCCTCAGTGGCGTTGGTTTTAGAGAACATTCTGAGACTCCGGTTGACTTTAATTTGTTGAAAGTTGTTCAGCTCTATGGATGCCATAATCGCAAAATGATCCGAAAAGGCTGTCGGTTGCAGTCTAGCCTCTATCCCATAGTGCAATTCGGCTGAGTAGAACATTAGATCAATGAGTGTGTGACTATTTTTTGTATAGAATGAAAATGCATCAGGTGGAAAGAATCCCCTCCTGTTGAGAAATACTTTGTTGAGTAGGGGTAAATATTTCTTTGTGAAGGATTCATAGGAGATGTTAAAGTCACCGAGCAGAATGGTAGGTGCATTATTATTATATCTTCGGAAATTAAAATTGTACTTGAGAAATATATTTTAAAGCATTTCAAAATAAATAAAAGTTTTGGGAATTTGCAATGAGGGTCTCTATTTAAAGATTTTTATATATTTTTCAAAATGTAAAATAAATAATTAGAATATTATATTCAAGAATAAATAATAAATTATTAATAAATAATAGCTTTAATTGAAGATAAATTAAATTGAATAGAGTAGATCATTTGGTAAAAATAGTACTAAGATATAAAACCCAAACAGATTTAATATGGAACTAAAATAATTATACAAAGACAAAGCAAAAAAATAAATAATTTATAAGAACAAGAATAAAAAAAATAATGAGTAATTAAATTTAAGCTTTTCCAAGAATATTACCTATCTATATAAATAAAAAGGCAATCTTCATTATTAGAAAGATAACTCTATCATTATTAGAGGGAAAATTGGCTGAAAAATTATATATATAAAAAAAGCACTATCCAAAAACATTTTAATTTGAAACAGGATTTTTTGGAAAATAAAGGCAAAGATAACGTTACTGATATAATACAAATAGATATTGAAATTGAATATATTTATAGAATCTTTAAATGCAACTATTATAGGTGGCAAAAAAACATGAGGCATGGAAAAAAAAATATTGTTGTTATATAGATATGTACAAACTCAAATTACCAAAAACTATAAATATTTTATACTATAGTAAATAGTACAAGATTCTGAGATAATGAATATTTAGCATTTTACTCATATTATACCAAACAAGAATAACAAACAACAAAAAAGAAACAAAATTATAAACTTGGGGTTTAGACCTGGGATAATTATTTAAATAATATCAGCTTAATATATTGAACATTAGCATTAATTATGTTAGAGTTTAAATATAAATTACTATTGATCCTCTTAGATAAAATTAACTTAAATGATTTCATAAAATTGTTATGACTGGACTCTGAGAAATATCACTACAATAATTACTACAGTCTACATAACATTACTTTTAATTTTATAATTATAAACATGCTTTATAAAATCACTAGCTTAACAATTATGTGGTGTACTTCATATTTGAGACAGGTATATTATTTATATAATCTCTGAATGAATAATGAGGTCCTATCTACAAATATTTTAATACATAACATATTTAAATGCATACTACAACCAAGTCAGGATTTGACAGATATATAATTGAAACACATCCATAAGTGAATTTGATCATGGAATAATTCAAAGATTGTGGAATTTCAAAGTCTTAGTATATTTAAACATTCAGATACAATGTTAGAAAAAAGAGAGTTCAAGTACATTACCAAAAATATAAATTAATCACTGAGATGCTAAAAAATATATATAAATAATTTACTGAAATACTAAACTATGAGAAGAGATACTGGTTAAGAAAGAAAATACATATACAGTATGCCAGTCCTTGCATGGACATGCAAAAAAAGGCACTTGAGATATGCAGATATAGGTATACAGCAGGAAATATTCATTTCCTTAAATAATGAATGCTGGAAATCAATTACAGTTTAGCAATAAAATACTAATTGATGCTCTTATTCAATCTTAAGTAATTGACCTGAAATTAAATATTTACCTATCTTCAATATGGAACTACATTTTCACATGTCACATAAATGATCACATGCCATATATAAATGTGAACTTATCACACATCTGGGGGAACCAACCTTCAACTATAATATAGAATTAACAATAAGTGAAATAAATACATTCACTAGATAGATTCTGGTTGATCCAAAGATTATTGACACTAAATTATTATCACAAATTTGTGCACTTCCTCTTTTGTAAATTTGCAATTAGATATATGTAAGTATAAAATAATTTACAAAATTTAAACTGATTAGTATTTCCTATGGTTGATTAAATGTACTTTTTAATACTTAAATTCCTATTATAGCTACTGAATTATTGTGCAAATGTTTTATTTCTATAAACCCCATATATACAATAATGTTTTTTTTTATTTCAGTGCCTTCATTTTATTTATATTTTACTAACTGATTCTAAAATTTATTCCTCAACTACTAACCTTATAAATAAACACATACTAATAAAAAACGAATCAAAAAAAATACCTGTAGTGTTAAGAACAGAGTGCAATATTTAAATAATTAATAATTTTTATTATAAGATTGTTAGAGTTAACTTTTATTTACAATGTATACTCATACAAATGTCATCCTATTGCTCAACATACATCAAAAATATATATTCATAAAGTACACGGCACTAATTAATGACATATTTTAATACTAAAACAGAAAATTGCAAGCATAATAGAAAAAAAACAATAGGTTTTTATATAAAAATTATGCATTAAATCATCAGAAACAAAACATATAAGTAAGTGACTGACATTTTTTCATGGCAAGCATGCACAAGTATGGTGTTTAAACATAGCTGTTTTTGAGTAGGACATATAGGTATTATAGAGATTATATTTTTATTTTGGTAATCCTTTTAGTATGTTTTTCAGACAGAGCTTTAAATATCTTAATTTGCAGAACTTTTTTTTAAAATTCACTTCTTAGGATAGAAAAAATTTAAGTTATAGCAGAAACTTTTTTTGAGTACCATATTCTTTCAAGACTTCTGGTAGTTACAGTTAATATATAACATGTTTCTTCTACATTACATATGCAGATTCTTTTTAAAACAATATATATATATATAAATGACTAATTTTCTAGTAATAATGAGAAAGACAGACTTCATGCTGGAATTCTATCTCACTAATTCCTGAAAACCAATCGGAGGACTCACTGTTTAGATCATTATTCTATACATTGTCCTTTCTGATGTTCTGAACATAGATTCCAGTAGAGATTGAGTTGAAGATCGCTAAAACATGTTTTACTAGGTTTTTATATTAAATCTAAATAAAAAGTTACAAAAAGATTCTTTAATTAAATTTTTTTTTTTTTTTAGAAATTTCACTCATTAAAAGTTTTTGAGTAAATTTAAAGTTTTTCTGATAATGACATTCAATTAATTTATATTACTATTAAAACTTCTTAGTTTTACTCAAATTTTTTATCCCCCTCTCTGATCAATTCATTTTTCTGAACACCTGTTGTTTACTTATCACTTCTATAATTATGCTTAAATAGTTTGTACACATTTTCACTAAAAAAAAACATTTATTGTAAAGATAAAAAAATTAACACAAAAGAAAATCTTTTTCTAACAAAATTAAAAAGCTTTTAGATGTTTAACATGAAACAAAAGAGAATATATTTTTAGTCATCGTCACCATCAATCATTATCAATCTATTGCAGAATGTCTCTTCAAGTTCAATCTATCTTCTCTGATATATAGCCTCCCCTTTTCACAACACTCTCACACAATTCTTTATTTCATCTATCCATCTCACATGTGTCTTGTCCAGTTTAATATGTTGACTGTCCATCTATTATCATATCTTCTAGAAATATGTCCAGACCAACTCCATTTTAGTCTCTTAATTCCTTCAATGATATTAGTAATATCTGTTCATTCTCTTATCCATTTATTACATTTTTGATCTCTTATTGTTACTCCTAACACACATAAAGTCCCTGTAGATCTCTTCTGTTAAGTATCCAAGTCTCACATCCATAAAAAAGAACTGGTAAAACACATTTATTAAAAACCTTCCTTTTCAAACACATAGACATATTTCCTTTTAATATTAAGTTATTTCTACCAAAAGTTCTCCAATCAAGTTTAATTATATGATTAATTCCATCCATTATGTTTCCTTCTATAGTAATAATTTAGCCAAGTTATTTGTAGTTGTTAACTTTTTCTAACTCAACATTTTCACTCTTCATTTTCATCTTTTGAAAAAATCCATTGAACATTACTTTAGGCTTTTTAATGTTTACCTTTAGTCTTACTTTCTTACTTTTATCTGATAACTTTTGCAACATTTTCTGTAGCTCTAAAGCATTATTTGCAAAAACAACTACATCATCTGAAATACCTAAATGACTTGAATAATCTTCATTTACTTTTATTACTTTAGCTTCTCATTTTAATTTACAAAATACTTTTTGTAGTACTGCTGCATAAAATTTTGGAGATATGGAGATAGCCTGTTTTATCCTCTTCTCAGTGTTAACATTCCTAGTACCCTTATGTAATCTAATTGTTGCTGTTGCATTTTTATAAATATTCTTCAGACTATGACAATATTCTGGGTCTATACTTTGATGATCCAATGATTTAATCACTGAAGAAATGCTTATAGATTCAAATACCTTTTTATAATCTACAAATCCAAAGCATAATGACATTTCATATTCATTGGTATATTCTATAACTTCCCTCAATACTTGAATATGATCTACTGTACTAAAACCACTTTTAAATCCAGCTTGTTCTTTAGTTGGTTGAAATCCAATGTTCTCTGTAGAAGAATTGTAATTATCTTGGTAAAAGTTTTGTATAAAACTAATAAAAGATTGATAGATCTGTAATTTCTAATAACTTCTTTATTACCTTTTTTTAAATATTAATACTGCTTTCTTCCAATCATCTGGTACATCTATATCATGTAGACATTTGATATATAACTTTACCAAATTTTTTCCTATTTCATCACCTGCTTCTTTTAATATATCAATTATAATTCCATTATTATCAGGAACATTTCCCTTTTTCATTTATTTAATTGCATGTCTCATTTCTTTATTTAAAATCCTGGGCAATTCCGAAGATATGATAGTTGTAGGAGGTACATGTTACTTATTCTATATGATTTTTGATAGAACCCTTCTATCCATTTCTTGATGTCATCTCTCTTTTTAGTAATAGTTTCATCTTTACAATACATTTTCTAATAGTACCAAAATTTTCTTTTATAGTCTTGAAACTTTTATTCTCTTCTATAGCTTTTTTTGCTAGTTCACAATGATACTTTCTCATATCATTATCCACTGTTTTTTGCACTATTTTACAAAATTTGTGATGTTCAATCCTTATTAATGTATCATTTTTATAGATTTTCATATTCCTTCTTTTCTACATAAATTCTCTAGTGTCAATAGAAACTTTATTGGGTGATTGCTTTTTTATATAATCTATTTCTGTTTCAGTTTTTAAATGTGTATCACTTATTTTCCTATTAATTTCATTCAAATCTAAATCATTTTCAAAATCTGCTAATGTTTGAAAATGATTTGAAGTTCTAATTTAAATTCATTAGAATATTTCTGAAGTTTAAAAAAAACAATTGTGAATATCGTTTTTCTTAATAATTTTTGTCTCTTTAGTTTTACATTAACATGTATCTTACTTCTCACTAATTGATAATCACTTCCTGTGTTAAATCTATTAAGAACATTACAATCTTGAAATATGTATTTTCTGTTAGTCAAAATATAATCAAATCGTATGGTATCTTAATTTGGATGCTTCCATGTCCATTTCCATTTATCATTTATCTAAAAAATAAATAAATCATAATATAATGTTTTTCTTTTTCTGCAAACTCCACAATTCTGTGCCCTCTCGCATTTCTATTACCACAATCAAATTTACCTATTGCATTTTGTTCTTTCAATTATTTACCAACTCTACATTAAAGTCTCCTATATCAACATGTTTCCTTTAGTAGATAGTTATAAATCCATTTCTTTTTGTTTTGATTTAATTTTTAATAAAATGGCAAAAGAAATCGGTTAATTAGTTATGTACATAAAATAGAACTACTTTTTTTTTAAAAAATATTTATTTTAAACAAATATGGATTACTTATTATCTGCTGCCTATTAAATAAATATATAAATATATATATATATACATATATATATATATATATTGTGCCCTTTTGTATGGGTCACCATCTAATTTTTGTGCTAATTTATTAAAAATTTTAAATTTAAGATATATTTGAATATGTGATGTTAATTTTGCTTATGGTAATATTTCAAAAAGTTTAATTAAAGCAATCTATGAGTATTTGATATGTGAAATTGTGCTGATATTGAGAGAGACATTTTAAATGATGATGATTATAATATATGGTTGGAAAAATGGCCATAATCAATACTGCATTAATATATTTAATAAATAGGTATTTAAAGCTAAAAGTGTTTAAAAGACAAGTAAAATTAAATGCATATGTTTATTGTTGATAAAATAATATTATAAAAGAATATAAATATTTTAATTATTGTAAGTACTTAAATAAAAGACTAATATTTGATTTTAATAATATTGGATAATTATTTTAAAATGTATTATAATATCTTATTTATTTAAAAAATATTTATTTTAAAAAATGCAATTGTTAGTTTATTTTTAGACGATGACAAGCGTTTCTTGTGTTGTAAAGAACAGATGTTAGTTAAATATACACACACATGCTTGGAAGTTATTTAGTAAAGTTGCAAAACTATTTTAAAAATCATGTTATAAAATTTATAAATAATACGTGAGTTATCACGAGATAAAATAAAGATAAATCAATGTAGAATATTAAATCTGATTTTAAAAGTATTGCTTTAAAAATATGACGTATAAAAAATACTTAGTTTATTTAAAAATAATCTTATAAAAGTTAAAATTAAAATCAAGTAAGTAAGAATATTTTAAAAGAATGTTTAATAAATTTAAATGAACGATAAAGATTATTTTAAAATTTAATAATGTAATAAATATTAAATATTAAATAAGCCATTATTTATTTTTAATTTTGTGTTGTTGGTAAAATATGTAAATAAGCCAGCAAGTTGATTGTTTAATCTACCAATCAAATGGGAAGTTTCTTCCGGTATAAAAGCTCAGTTCAATTGTTAGGAGAGGACTCTGTGATTGATTTTTCAAGTTAATTGTGTTATTAAAAATAGCAAAGTAAATTTGATAGACGCTCTCAAAATCAATTTTAAAATTACAAGAGTGTCATTATAAATAATTTATAAAAGTTTTAAATGATAAACATGCAGTGTTAACTTAATTTTTTCCCTATTGGTCATCTCTATTAAGCTCAATTTACAAGCAAATAGTCATGGGAACATCATATATAGTGAAAATATATTGGAAACTTTACCCTAGGAATATGACAAACGCTGGATTAGTTCGGATAATTACAAGATGGAGAAAAGTAATATTTTGGACAGTATATAATTTTAAAAGCTAATTGCTATTGACTATTAGAAAATTAAATACTTTAAAGAATAAAATACTTCTTTATAAAGAAAGTATTTTGTAAGATATAAATTTAAATATATCTTAAGGAAAGATATTAGAAATAAAAGTAGTTTTTATAAATACTTGCCTTGCTAAGTCTTTATGTTTAAAAGACTGAATGTTGACAATTTTGAAAGGCAAATAAATTGAAAATATAATTAGCTAAAAGTCTTAAGATAATAAAAAATTATTATATTGAAATAATCTAAACGCTGGTTGTTTGGATGAAGAAACTTATTCTTACCTGGATTTTTTGTTACGGAATGCGCAAGTAATACATGGACGTCCAAGTCAATTTAAAATAATTAAATATAAATTTTTATAAACTATAGACTAAATTAAAATAATAACTTTTGAATAATATTTTAAAAAAACTAAATCAGGATTCAATAAACTATTTTGATTTTATTTTTGTTTTCCTTGTGGGACTTATTTTAAAAAGAAAAACGTTTTCATTTTTCATAAACTTTTAAAAAACACGTGATGGACTGGAAAACGGAAATGGTGTTTTAGTGAATGTGTACCTAGGATTTAAGAACTATTATGTTGAAAAGAAGACATCGCTGGAGTTACGTAATATGAATTCTATTTTACTTATCTAATATACAATTTAAATATTATTAATCTATTAAAAATAAGATAGGTACATTTCTTAAATAATAACTAAAAATAATATAATGATTAATTGCATAAGTTTATTTTATAATTAATATAACACAGAATATTTTAAAGAATGATCGTGAGTGTAAATGTGAATTAATTTTATGAAGCTGTAATTCCGAAGAATATTGGAAGATGGACTGTACATTAAATCATTATTGATGGTAAAAATTGTAATAATAATAATTTTGATATATTTAATATGTTTTTCTTTAGATCGACCAAATATTATGTTGTTTTGGAATGAATGTATAAATATTTTTAAAAATACACACGCATTATATTGGCAGTGACAGTTTTATTTAAATATGCATAATTTGAATTTATGATATAAATACGATGTAACATTACATAAGAAGCTTAGAAATAATTATATGATTCTTTCGTAAATAAACTTTGATATTTTTATATTATAGTATTGGAATTATATTTATTATTCATAAATAATTATTTTATTGCAAGTTAGGAAGAGATTTTAAAAGTCTATACTTTATGTTTGTTTTATTGGATAAATTAAGTTAAGTTTTATGTAGAAGTTTATGTTTGGATTGAAGGTTTACTGAATATAGATGACGTAGTATAAATAGTTTGGATAATTAGTTTTTTTTATTTAAAATCAATGATTATTTTCCGGAAAGTTTAAATAAGTTTTAGAGGATGTTTTTTGTAGATAGAAAGTTATTAAGAAGGAGTAGAATAACACATAAAGTAAAGTAATATTTTTACATAAAAAGAATCATAGAATTTATCTAATGTAATACTTTATGAATTTGAAATTAATGAATAATTTTAATATTATTATTTAACAGTACATATATGTAATGCATATTTGATAAAACATGTAGCATAAATTGCATTAAATGAAATATAAAATTATAATCAGTTATTTGTTATTACATTATAAAGATACATTAGTTTCTATATTATGCTATTAGAGTAATGCTGATATTAAAGTGAACACATACTAGTACATGATGAAATGAATAACAGTAATACTTAAGTGATGTAGCAATTTAATTAGTGAAGTTTAATTGTTTACATATGCTACATAAATATTGTTTACATGAATTTTTCTGCGTAATAATTGAAGTTCACTGATATTTATTTAAAGTTTAAGTTTTAAAGGCATACTTCAATGTTATTAGTACCGCATTAAAAGAATGTATAATTACTTATTAGGAATATGAATTAATAATGGTGGAAACATATTGTATTATTATTTTGTTTTATTCTTCTTTGTTTTCATAATTTTGAACTGTAAATATTGTAAATAAATTCATGGTTAAAGTTAATGTAAATAAATTTGTTTAATTTGTTTTAAAAGTGTGTCGAGTTCATTATTTTGCACCACAGCATTTGACAGCAGATAATTTGAATAAACATGATATTTGCACAATGTGAATTTATTAATATTATTTTAGAAATAAATACAATATTTTCCTGATTATCATTTATGAGAATTGATTGACATTAACATATCATATTGCAATGGTCATAGAGTAATTATAATGCACATTATAAGAGTACAATATTATTTATTGCCACAGATTATTAAATTATAAGATTTTGATCTTTTCCAAAATTAAGATGCTATATGAAAATAAAAAATATACATATGATTATTTATTTATTGAATACTTAATAATATAACAGAAATAGATAAGATTAAGTTATACCTTAAGATTAGTATGATATATTATTATTAGAATAAGTTAGGTGTATTTAGGTTTGATATAAAATCCCTTATCATACTTATTTACATGAGATATTATTACTTTAAGATAATTAGAAGAACCTGAGATTATTTAATTATATTTCCTGAAGAAAAGTTGAGATTTATTTTATTATTATTAAAGATAATTTATTTTATTTAAAAGCCATAAGAATGCTGTAGATGTAGTAAGAGGATAGTAAGGAGGTAATAGTATTCTTATGCCATTGAGACAATGTCTTAAGAGATATTGACTCAATGTAAATCTACTTATTACTTTGTAACTTTACTTCACAGTCTCATGATTTTGATAAATACTTATTTAATTGGTACATACTATAGAACTATATTGATTTTAATAATGGATAATAAATTTAATTAGAATATGATAGTATAAAAGTAAATTAAAGATAGACATACAAATTTAACTGAGCACTATAATTTAATTGAGCTAGTTGTATTTCAAACTATATTATACATCGAGAAGTAAGGGTACAATATATATATTCAATACTTAAATAATGTAGACTAAAATGATATAACAAAAACGAAAACTAAAGTGAATAAAATTTGTTTTATGTATAAATGCAACTTATGTAGCTCCATTCATGCCCACATACACAGAACAAAATGTTTTATTTAAATCAATTGCTTAAAATTGAAGGAAATATATGTAGACACATATATTTGGCTTTAATATATATATAACTTCAATTTTAATTTTATTCGTAAGCATTATTTATAATAAATATGAAATTATTTGTATAAAAACATTTACAAAATATAAGGAAAAAATGAAATAGAATTACTTTGGTTTAACAGAATTCAGTTCAAAGCTTTTATTTAATTTATTGCCTTTTTCTTAAAATCAGTTATTACAATAAAAAAATTTGCTTCTCATTATTGTTTTATTAGTTACAATAAGTTTATTATGTTTGTCTTAAAAAGTAGAAGAAATAAAAAATTTCTCCAAAAGAAAATTTAAATTTACTGCTAACTAGACTACAACTGGTATGAAATATCACTAAAAGAATAAAGGGGATATAAAATTAAAACTACACAAGATAAATTCCAACTAATTTGATTTTTTTCAAAATAGAGACATACTGAGGAAAGTACTATGTTTAATACCTGTTCAATTTAAGTAAAGTATTTTAAAGAGATAGCAAAGCCACATACCAATTGTAACCATTGCAGGATATCCAGAAAAAGGATTTTTCAACAGTTATTTATAAAAAATAATGAAAAAGAAAGTAGTAATTACAAGATTTGGCAATTGCTAGATGATATAGATATGGGATAAAAATAAATAGTCAATCATTTACAAATCATTACTGGATGACTAGCTGTGTTAGCTATAAACAAATATAAGAAAAATTTCAAACACTGTTAAAAGCAATTTCAAGATTACTCAGCCTAGCTTTAAATACAGATTATAAGCATTGAAAATCAATCTACTGCCATTTCATCATGAGGTACTTATATATATATATATATATATATATAAGTACCTCATGATGAAATATGAATGTACAAATCTGACTGGTACATATATATATATATATATATATATATATATATTGTACCAGTCAGATTTGTACATTCATGCAACAAAATCCAGAGTCCAAGAAAAATACACCAAAGCTGACCGGAGTGAGTGGTTGAGATCTTTAATACAACCAAACTTCAACTCATTTTCTAGTACTTCATGATTTAACACCCTATGAGTGACATTTCCAAAGTTACATTTAGTCTCAATTTAACTGCGAGCTGGTATAGGACAGGGAGAAACATGAGACTCAAGGGATAAATACTGACTGAACTAATGGGTGGAATAGAGCACTTAACACATTATTTATCTTAACTACAGAATATATATACACCATATAAAATCATTAAGAAATTGGTATAGCAGAATGTGGATTGAATAAGATAATGTGGATTGGTTTGAAATAAACCCATGACTAAGGAAGATATGAAACAATTTATATTATTAAAACAAAACAAATGATATAAAATTAAAGTAACACAATGGCAAGGATTACATAACATTAGATATGTATATTTAATACATGCAAGCACTTTCATAGTGAATGAGACTGTTATCAGTACAGCTGTCTTGTATTAATAAATTACAATAAATATATATATATGTTTCACAAATCAAGTCTAATTATATAACATGCCCATCCTATTGTTCTTGGTTTGCTAAAGTAATAAGTTGATAGTCTAGCAGAGATAATGAATACATACAGCTCTAAGGTGGCTGTTATATATATTAACAGAGTGAGCAAATAAAAGCTGACAACCAAGATTTAAACTTGTCTAAAGCTGAATAATTAATTAATAAGGAGGAAAATAACTGCTTACCTTTAGATTCACATATATATGCTATGGTGCTTTATAAAGCATTAAAGAGTAAGTTTGCAGTGCGAGTGAATACTTATTCAGGAGCTTCAGCATCAATTACCCTGATACCAGATGTTTTGCTGCCATTTATATAAGAATATATAAGTTCAGGAATTCAGATAGGCTTTATAAAATTGTCTGGACTCTTGTGTTTTAGTTCTAATAAAGATATCCATGCCTGAACTAAAGAATGGGGCGGTATGTTACCATGAACTCATTTGAAAGTGCAGCAAAATGCAAACACATGTATGTGTACTGTATAAAGACACCCTCGCAATGCATCCAAAAAAGACCAATATGTATGCATATAATTAATTAGATGCACGTAAAATAGATAACTTCTATCTGTCAAACTAACTCAACCCAGTTCTTAAACTATCATTATAATTATGCTAATAAAAAGAACTTAAATTATATTATAATCGAGTTCAAATTCTGAATCTGCATATATATATATATATAGTCACAATTAAGAAAGAAATGTATATTAGTCACAATTAAGGAAGGAATGTATATTTGATGGGAATTAATAACATTAGCAAATATACTTTAATATCATCTCTAGCCTGTATATCCCTTCTAACTAATAGACACCAAAGTCATAATATATAAAAAACTGACTAAACAAACCTTGTAAAATATAATGCAATTTATAATATATATAATGACAATAACATACGCGTAGTTATCGTTTATTATCTAAAAATATTATTATTTTGAAACAGCAAATTAATATGCCAAGCAGCATTCATAAAATGTTTAAAATGGGGATTTTAATTATCTCCATTGTAAGTTAATTAATAATTATTTGCTGTCTCGAAAGATGGGCATATTATAACATATATATTAAATTTAAACAGAATAAATATAAACAAATACTTAAACGATGAAGTTAGACATGACCTCAGTTTTTAAAAATTTAAGAAAACTGATTGCAGATATTTACAGATTACAAAAAGTAAAGTCTTTTAATTTATAAAAGAGTTCAGGCAAGTTTACAAGGTTAAACTATAAATGATTTTATAGTTACTTTAAAAAATAAATTACAGCTTTTAAAAACGTAGATTGACAAGAAATGATTTTACAATATATATATAAATTTAGGCAAGTTACACAGTTTCCTTTACACATGATTTAACTTAAAGAATTTTGAGAAATTATATAGAACATTCTTTATAATACAGAAGCTAGCTCAGATTATAAGTTTATAGATTAATTTGTAGGCTGCAGTCTTTAAAAGAACATTATCGGTCTTATTGGTAGTGGCTGTGATGCAGGTACATCATACAGTGGCTTAATGTTCTACGCAGAATAGATTTATGAACTCTTCATCTCTTCTTCTTATGGCAGTCTGCTGGAAGGTTTGTCCATAGGCATGCAGGAGAAATGGAGATTGCCATCTCGGACAGTGAAGAAAGCAAATCTCTTGGCCTAGCTCACCATGTCATGGTCTTGACTTCACAAAAATTTACAGAAAAAGAAACCCTGTAGTAAGAAATCTGCTTTATTTATACCTTTTCCAGATTAAACCAGCTAGCCAGATGTTAAACTTAGAATTCCCTATCACTCTAAATTTTATAGCTCATATGTTTAATTTCTCTGTCAATTTTTACTAGAGCCTGTTTTTTCAACTTTGATTTTTTTAATTGCTTAAACTTTTAATGGTTTTAATCTGAAAAAATGATTCATTACAATTGTAGTGAGTTTAGAAAAAAATGATATTGATTTAGATACCATTTAGATAACCTTGTTAAATGAAGGTTTGATTTCTGGTTTTGTTTCTGAGTTATTTGATCAAAATCGAGAATTGTTCTAGTTTTTAATGACAGAAGTCTGCAAAATATCACATGCTATTCAAAATGCACATTCCCTTTAAAATAAAACCAAAATATTATTTAGTGAACATTTAAAATGTACAATATTTTTAAATAAAATAAATTTTATAACAAATATTATTTAATAAATGAAATATAAACACTGCAATATATGTACATACATTGATATCACAGTCATTTATCCATGCATATATGAGTGATGATACCTATATAACTGTGTTGATGCATATATATTTGTGCTAAAGAGGGTTTAAACCCAGCTTAGATGTGGCTGTGGGGGTAGATAGGTGAAACAGGTATGAGGAAAGGAATATACTATTTCAATATATATATATAGACAATATGTAAAGAATATAATCTGCAAGAGTGTGTAGACATTTTATTTATTGCTGTATTTATATTATCTATACACATTTGTGGAATAGATTCTTATATATATTTATGATAAACAAAAACAAGTTAAAATTTTTTTAATCTGCCTATAGCTTGCATTTCATGATCACAGATGGAGCTCTACCAATAGCCCACTCAAGCTTGTTCTCAATAAATGCCGAGAGAGAATTGAAAATTTCAATATCTCTTTCAAATTGTCCCCAACCTTTAAACCATGGTTCCATGCTAATTGGAAATTGTCAGTAAAGGGTAGGGGGTCTAGAAACTAGATCTAAATCCCCAACTTTACTGAACAGCACTTATGTAAACTGTTTCTATCAGTTTGAAAGCACACATTTTCTAGATACGTAAATATCCTAAAATCTAGTTAAACAAACTATATAGCTATATGGGTCTGAATTCAGTTCAGTTTCACCACATAGTTAAAAGGTTCTGCAATTTATATCATTACTAAAACCTTCAAAGGTACATTTATGATAAACAAACACAAGTTAAATTTTTTTTAACCTGCACCTATAGCTTGCATTTTATGATCACAGATGGAGCTCTACCAATAGCCCACTCAAGCTTGTTCTCAATAAATGCCGAGAGAGAATTGAAAATTCAATATCTCTTTCAAATTGTCCCCGACCTTTAAACCATGGTTTCATGCTAATTGGCAATCGTCAATAAAGGGGGGAACCATGGTTTAAAAATTGGGGAAAATTTGAAAGAGATATTGAATTTTTGATTCTCTCTTGGCATTTATTGAGAACAAGCTTGAGTGGGCTATTGTTAGAGCTCCAACTGTGATCATGAAATGCAAGCTATAGGCAGGTTAAAAAATTTTTAATTTGTTTTTGTTTATCATAAATGTACCTTTGAAGGTTTTAGCAATGATATAGATTGCAGAACCTTTTAACTATGTGGTGAAACTGAACTGAATTTAGACCCATATAGCTTTATAGTTTGTTTAGCTGGAATTTAGGATATTTACGTATCTAGAAAATTCGTGCTTTCAAACTGATAGAAACAGTTTACATAAGTGCTGTTCAGTAGAGTTGGGGATTTAGATCTAGTTTCTAGTCCCCCTACCTTTTACTCACAATTGCCAATTGGCATGAAACCATGATTTAAAGGTTGGGGACAATTTGAAAGAGATATTGAATTTTCAATTCGCTCTCAGCATTTATTGAGAACAAGCTTGAGTGGGCTATTGGTAGAGCTCCATCTGTGATCATATATATAAGCAATTTCCACATGAATATGTAGAAAATAATTACAGCAACAATATATTAAACTTTTTGCAGTGTTTTAAAACCATATATTTATATAAACACATGGTATATAGTGGCATATTAAATATACAAAGGCTTCACTTTTGAAATATTTTTTAGAACAGTTTCAAAATAGTTTATGACATGATAATTTTAAAACTATTGATATTATTCTTGATTATTTGAAATCATAAAGAAGATTTATGTAATATTAAGAATGCTCCTGTTATGGTTATAAAAATAAAAGAAATAAAATAAAACCTGATATAATTATCACAGAATATCACTTCATCCAGTGTTTCAAAATGGTTTTAATGAATACATTGCATTTAGTCAAAAATGAGTAGATATTAAAATCTCAAATAACTTTGGAAAATCAAACAGCATTATAGATAGTGTTTATTACTAAGTATATGCAAAAAATATATTGGGTGCAAAGATTTGATTTGGCAAGTCATTTAATTCAGTAAATGATAATCTAAACAATAGATGGTTGATAATAATATTTTTCATGATGAGAGATATATATTGTATTGCTATTGTAGAGCAATACTGTTTGTAATTTTAATTATCATAAAATTTTAATGTCAAAAGAATTATTTTATCAAGAAATGATTAAAGAAAAAAAAACTCGTTTGAAAGAATTAATTACAAAAGCTTTTAAGAGAGAGAAATATAATTCAGTAAGTTTTACAAATTAATTAAAGAGTAATTTGGAGGGAAAGGGGATTTAACTAAGAAAATTTAAAACTATTAAAGAAAAAAAGAAATCTTAAAAACTAAAAAAATCTCTCTTTCTATTTATTCAAAATATATGTGTGAGTAAATAATTATGATTTTAAATATAAAGAAAATAATAAAATATGTGTATATTAAAAATAAAATAAAATATGAAAGTTAAATATAAAAATATGAAAGGAAAGCTCATAATTAAAGTTAATTTTTTTTCAAAGATTGCATATACTGATAAGCTACATAGGAATGGGATTAGCAATGGCTACTAGTTATCTAATTAAAATCTATAAACAACAGGGCTAAGTAAATGCATCTTATCTAAAATTTGATCTACAAAAGCAGCAGATTTAAAAAATTTAATTAAAAAGATAAGATCATCACATAAATAGGGCTGCAAATTTTGTCAGTCATTCACATATTTAAAGTCAAGCACCTATTAGATTTATTTTTTTAATGAATATAATGCAATGCTAGGCAGTTTTTCAGAGCATGCAATGAGCTCCAACCTTTATCTGCAAAAACATCAACAGTCTGCCATCTAATAATTTGAAACTGCCAAAATATGTCTAACTGCCTTGAGTAAAAAGTAGCCCAGAACCACAATTGTCACAAATACATCAGAAGCCTAAAATCCAACTGGTTGGTGAAACACACATGTAGCAGCAGAGAACAAGAAGTCACAACACTTAAAATCCTCTAGGTAATAACATTTTCTTATTCCAATTCTTGATATTAATTAAAGTAGCCATTGCAATCTTGGAGTATTTTTAGATCCAGCATAATATGAATTATTTATGTGCAGGACAGTTGTTGCTAGAACTTTCTTAAACATAAAAATAGCTTATTATAAAATATATGTTCATGTTTTAATGTTTTGTACTTATTTTAATGCTTTATGTTTATATTAAATTACTATTGTCTTTTATTATGAATGTGTGTGGTTATCATATATAAAATCATTTTTATTTAATTAAAAATTTATAAAATTAATCTGCAAATTATATTAAACATTTTATATAAAATAAGGTATTTGTCTGTCAATCACTGACAGTCAATTTTTTAATCATACCACTAAGAACAACTTAGCAGAGAAGTTATATAAGCAGTTTATTGTTTTCCATTGAGCTAGTTGGGATTTCTTAGGCACAGAATTAGTTGCTATTATTCAAGGCATATTAACTATTCCTTGTAATTAGCTGATGCCTGAAGTTTACTTCAAAAGAAAAAAAGTGCTTTTAATGATAGGTGTTGAATTCAACAGTTGAGAATATCTGTGGCCTGAAAAAGTGGTTGTGGTTATATATTTTATATAGCCTAAAAAGTGGTTGGAGGTTATATATTTTATATAGCATAGGCCTGGTAATAGGTACCCTCTGGGTATTATGCTTCTCTATCTAGTGTGGTGCAATACTTATAAATTGCAGTTGGAGTAGATTGAATTTATAATAAATAATTGTATCATATTTTTTATATATAAAAAGAAGTCAACAATTTGTTTATAATGTTTTCACATATTTTGTTTTTTATTAAACAATAAAAATGTTATTCCATATTTTTATTATTGATCTACTATCCCACCTGGTTCAATATATATTATCTCCAAGAACTTTTGTGTAATAAAAATATATAAGCTAAATAGCTGACATTCCAATACATTAACAAGTACTTTCCTCAATGTGTCTTCTTTCTCAAATCATAAGAATGTGTGGTGAAATTGAAAATTATTTTTTTCTTTTGTTATTCTCTCCTCATTCTTAAATTTTATTAGTTGAGAAGTTTTAAAAAAATGTTTTATCTTCCAATAACTTTTCCTAAAAATTGTTAATTTTCTTTAATTCATACTTTTCATTTATGATCTTAGGTCTTTTAAAAAGGAATCTCTATGGCTTACATTAATAGTCCCTGGTAACATTGTTTAATTTTTGCCAGAATATGCTTTATTAAAATTGATGTCATAATTTGTTAACTTAATGTGTGAATAAATGACTGATGAATTAATTTTTTCTCTAATTGCCAAAATGTGTTCTTCATTTTCTTATGTTTATTTGAAGATTGGTCTGTCCAATGAATGAATTAACAAATTCCACATGGAATGTCATATACACCACGACCCTCCAAAGGAATTTTATCTTTAGTGCATGGAAATGCTTCATTGATTTTTTTTTAAATATTTGTCATCAGAAAGTCTTTTAGTTCTATCTAACAATGTCTTTGCCACTGAAAATAATTGTGCTGGATGGTGATGAAAAGAAAAATGTAGATATTTCCTAGTGTGTGTTTGCTTTCTATATTTGCCATGAGATAAAGAACCGCCCTTCTTTTATTAAATTAAAACATTTCAGTGGCAAAGAAATTGTTAGATAGAACTAAGAGACTTTCAGATAACAGACATTTTCACAAAGATATCTAAGCTACAAAAAAAAGTTTTTCATAATAGTTTTGATCACAGGATTATTATAGAGCTTTTTTATATAAGAAGAAAATGATTTTGATACTTTAAAAATTAAGATCGTTCTGTACTGATAAATTTGATAATTTTTTAAAGAAGAATGATATCCACAAAATTTATACCACATATAAAAAAAAAATTAAGTAAATATTTCCATGCCCTAAAGTTAAAATTCCTTTGAAGATAATAGTGTATATTGAAATTCCATGTGGGGTTGTTTACACTCATACATTGGACAGACCAATTGTAAAATAAACATAACAAAAGAAGAACACACTTTGGTAATTAGAGAAAAAAGTAATTCATACACATTAAATTAACAAACCGTAATATCAATTTTAATAAAACACATATTACAGGAAAAATTTGACAATATGACCAGAGACTGCTAAGGGGATACATATAGATTTTTAAAAGGCCTAAGGGCATAAATGAAAAGAGTAAATTAAAGAAAATTAACAATATTTGGTTGAAAAATAAAATATTTTTTTAAAACTTTTCAACCAAGAGAATTTATGAATGAGGATAAAATAATACAATAAAAAAAAATAACGATTTTAAACCTCACCACACACATTCTTATGATTTGAAAAAAAAAAAAAACTCTGAGAAAGTACTTCTTATTGTACTGAAATGTCAGCTATTTAACTATTATATTTTTATTACATAGAATCTCCTAGAAACAATACTATGAATTTCTCATTTATTCGTGAGAATATTAAAATTTATATATATAAGGCAGAATTATTATTGTAGATTAGAGCTATCAAGCACTTGAAATAAAATGTGATATTATAAAGAACATGTACCAAATGTTGTTTCTCATTGTGTATTATTGATATTCAAAGCAGAATACATGTGACTTCATGAAAGTGTATCAAGATACAATGTAAATTGATAGTGAGGTTATAATCTGAAACAATAAAACATAAAAACAAAACTATAATCTTTTAAACTAATCTATCTATCTATCTATCTATCTATCTATCTATCTATCTATCTATCTATCTATCTATCTATCTATCTATCTATCTATCTATCTATCTATCTATCTATCTATCTATCTATCTATCTATCTATCTATCTATCTATCTATCTATCTATCTATCTATCTATCTATCTATCTATCTATCTATCTATCTATCTATCTATCTATCTATCTATCTATCTATCTATCTATCTATCTATCTATCTATCTATCTATCTATCTATCTATCTATCTATCTATCTATCTATCTATCTATCTATCTATCTATCTATCTATCTATCTATCTATCTATCTATCTATCTATCTATCTATCTATCTATCTATCTATCTATCTATCTATCTATCTATCTATCTATCTATCTATCTATCTATCTATCTATCTATCTATCTATCTATCTATCTATCTATCTATCTATCTATCTATCTATCTATCTATCTATCTATCTATCTATCTATCTATCTATATATGCGCTGTTTGCACAGATAGTGAAGCTAGAATGTATATATTTAAGAGCGAAATTTTAATTTACTACAATATAAAAACTATTAAGTTAATGAACTTAGTGCTTTCAAGAGACCACTTGCTCTCATACTCATTTAAAATGGTTTCTATATTTATGGTATTATAGTGATTGAACTATTTTTTTCCAATTCAAGCATAATTTATGAAATACTTTTAGTATTTTGAATAACAAGTTTAAAGGCTTTGATTTAATCATTAATGTTAAAAATAATTCAGACATAGAAAAAAAATCTTAAATAACTTTTAGATTAGATAATTATCAAATCAAGAAAGAGTATTATTTTATGCAACTGGGTTATCTTTAGATAGATGAATTTGATTGCTGAGATGGATTATAAATTTTCACATACTATTGTTTTATTTAACAAGTTAAAAATATGGTTTCTTTATGCCACAGCCACTTCAGTTAAATTTGTTTTTATAGAACTATTAGTCTGACAAATCTAGTGTAAAATGATATGAGACAATCCTTAACATAACATAAAGGCTCTGAAAATATTTGATACAAACATGGCATGTAATATCAAAAAGTATTATAGCATTCTGAGTATGATAGCAGGACATGGGTCCCATGCTACCTGAGTATCCCAAGTTACTGTTAGGGGAATAGCCTTCAGATATGAAGGTTAGCTGTGAATAAGCAATGTATTGTAAATAAACAGTCATTGACAATGAGACAGCATTCATTATCATAAAGTAGTGAAGAAGACAGTGGCATGTTTACTTCTATAAAATATCACAATTCATATGATGGTGGATATATTGTAATGGTCAAGATTGTATAACAAGTCAACAAAAACAAAAGACTAAGCAGGAATTTTCAACCCAGACACAGGGTTACCCATATGCTCCTAGTTTAAACCCCTACCTAGGCTTACTAGCATCAACCACACAAATTAACATCCTTGATGCCACACAGCTTCTCTTCTTCATACAGCATGATGTAAGTCAGGATTTGAACATGGACTCTCTCTCAGAATTCTCCATAACTCATGACATTACACTATAATAGCACTTTTAACCTTACATTAATCTATTTATATTACTATTATTGATATGATTTGGGAGTTTAATCATTTTTATAATGCTACAGAGCTAATATTATATCTATAAGATATCAAATCAAGGATGTGCTTGTTTTACTATTAACTGACTTTCTAAGTGATATATATATATATGACTACAGATGGCATTATACCAAAAACACCTTCAAGCGTTTGTTTACAAAAACGTCAGAGCGTATTTCACTATCTCTAACTTAATTTCCACCTTCATATCATGATTTCAAGCTATTTGCTATCATCAGTGAAGGACAGGATTAAGAAACTAGATCTAAAACACAAACTCTGAGCGTTTAAGAAACAGTTTCTATTCAGCTTGCGAGCGTGAATCTTTTAGACACGTAATGTCTTCAAACTCAGCATCGCATGCCAGATAGCTACATGGATCTGATATCAGTTCAGCATCACCACATAGTAGAAGTCTCAGCAATATATATCATTGCAAGAAAAGACCTCAAAGGTACATTTATGAAAAACAAAAAACACAAGTTAAAAACTTGCATACGCTTGTATTTATGACTACAGATGGCGTTATACCAAAACCACCTTCAAGCGTTTGTTTATATAAATGTCAGAGCGTATTTCACTATCTCTAACTTAATTTCCACCTTCATATCATGATTTCAAGCTATTTGCTATCATCAGTGAAGGACAGGATTAAGAAACTAGATCTAAAACACAAACTCTGAGCGTTTAAGACATTATGTGTCTAAAAGATTCACGCTCGCAAGCTGAATAGAAACTGTTTCTTAAACGCTCAGAGTTTGTGTTTTAGATCTAGTTTCTTAATCCTGTCCTTCACTGACAATAGCAAATAGCTTGAAATCATGATATGAAGGTGAAAATTAAGTTAGAGATAGTGAAATATGCTCTGACGTTTATGTAAACAAACGCTTGAAGGCGTTTTTGGTATAATGCCATCTGTAGTCATAAATACAAGCGTATGTAAGTTTTTAACTTGTGTTTTTTGTTTTTCATAAATGTACCTTTGAAGTCTTTTCTTGCAATGATATATATTGCAGAGACTTCTACTATGTGGTGATGCTGAACTGATATCAGACCCATGTAGCTATCTGGCATGCGATGCTGAGTTTGAAGACATTATGTGTCTAAAAGATTCACGCTCGCAAGCTGAATAGAAACTGTTTCTTAAACGCTCAGAGTTTGTGTTTTAGATCTAGTTTCTTAATCCTGTCCTTCACTGACGATAGCAAATAGCTTGAAATCATGATATGAAGGTGGAAATTAAGTTAGAGATCGTGAAATACGCTCTGACGTTTATGTAAACAAAAGCTTGAAGGTGTTTTTGGTATAACGCCATCTGTAGTCATAAATACAAGCATATGCAAGTTTTTAACTTGTGTTTTTTGTTTTTCATAAATGTACCTTTGAGGTCTTTTCTTGCAATGATATATATTGCAGAGACTTCTACTATGTGGTGATGCTGAACTGATATCAGACCCATGTAGCTATCTGGCATGCGATGCTGAGTTTGAAGACATTACATGTCTAAAAGATTCACGCTCGCAAGCTGAATAGAAACTGTTTCTTAAATGCTCAGAGTTTGTGTTTTAGATCTAGTTTCTTAATCCTGTCCTTCACTGACGATAGCAAATAGCTTGAAATCATGATATGAAGGTGGAAATTAAGTTAGAGATAGTGAAATACGCTCTGATATTTATGTAAACAAACGCTTGAAGGTGTTTTTGGTATAACGCCATCTGTAGTCATAAATACAAGTGTATGCAAGTTTTTAACTTGTGTTTTTTGTTTTTCATAAATGTACCTTTGAGGTCTTTTCTTGCAATGATATATATTGCAGAGACTCTACTATGTGGTGTTGCTGAACTGATATCAGACCCATGTAGCTATCTGGCATGCGATGCTGAGTTTGAAGACATTACGTGTCTAAAAGATTCATGCTCACAAGCTGAATAGAAACTGTTTCTTAAACGCTCAGAGTTTGTGTTTTAGATCTAGTTTCTTAATCCTGTCCTTCACTGACGATAGCAAATAGCTTGAAATCATGATATGAAGGTGGAAATTAAGTTAGAGATAGTGAAATACACTCTGACGTTTATGTAAACAAATGCTTGAAGGTGTTTTTGGTATAACGCCATCTGTAGTCATAAATACAAGCATATGCAAGTTTTTAACTTGTGTTTTTTGTTTTTCATATATATATATATATATATTAATTCTAATATTTTCATGGATAAAAGATGTCATATTATTATTACTATTTGTGGGATATTCCATCTAGTGAAAAAGCTAAATGCTGATGTTTCAGTACAATATCAAGTACCTTCCTCAGAGCGTCCTCTTTCTCAAATCATAAGAATGTGTGTGAGATTTAAAATCGTTTTTATCGTTTTTTTCCTCCTCATATTTAAATTCTATTGGTTGAGAAGTTTTAAAATCCAATTCATCAGCTACTTATTCTCATAAAATTAATAAATCAAGACATCAATTTTGAAAAAAACAAATATTTTAGCAAAAATTGAACAATATGACCAGAGATTGCTAATAGAAGCTATAGAGATTTTAAAAGGCCCAAGAGCATAAATGAAAGGTGTGAGTTACAGAAGATTAACAACATTTGGAAGAAGCTATTGGAAGAGAAAATAAATTTTAAAACTTCTCAACCAATAGAATTTAAATATGAGGAGAAAGAAAATGATAAAAATGATTTTAAATCTCACATGCATTCTTATGATTTGAGAAAGAGGACGCTCTGAGGAAGGTAATTGATATTGTACTGAAACATCAGCATTTAGCTTTTTCACTACACAGAATATCTCACAAATAGTAATAATAATATCACACACACACACACATATATATATATATATATGTGTATGTGTATATATAATATTTAATTAATAGTTATGACTCACAATAAGGATATACACTTAGTTAACAAGAATGATATAAGTTTTATTATAAAATTAAAATAATAGAGAGAGTAGCTTACAATATATTAGATTAGGGTGATCTACTGACTTTACATAATATTACAGAATGGCCTACAACAATGGTGTAGACTATTTAATTTGATTGAAAAAATTATAATCTATTATCCCATTCTAGGTTTGAACATACAGTTAACAAACTATTTATTTAATGGGACAACTTGTGTACAGGTTCAAGTTTAGGTATCTAGGGTTGCTGATGAGTGCAGGCAGAGGCTCAAGGCAAAACTTACTTGGAAATTGCAATACTACTTATGATAGTGGTGTCGATGGCACATAAAATGAGGATGATTGCTTAGCAATCTGATGGTATGATTCACTGCTGAGGAGTGAATGTCCCTGGCACCAGAGGTGTATCTGCTTCTAACCAAGGGCACCTTACAGTGGACAGAGTGAAGATGTCCTAAATATAGTATTTCAGATCACAAGGAGTTTCTGGCTCCTGCAGGACCTAGACTATTGCTAATCTATGGATTAGGAAGCCAGACATGCAGTGTTTGGTCTGCTGTCATGCAGTTTAGCCATATGACATATGAACCACATAGAGAATATATGATGAAGTTGAATAATAATGATACAACCATTGCCACACATATATGGAAGTAGGAATGCAAATTTATATAGAAAGATAAAACAAATAATTAAGCCTTCTGCCCACATAAATAAACATTATGAAACTTATTTTATATATAAACCATAAGCATCCCAGTTAACCACATATGATTTATTTTATGATAAAACCCATTCATTATAACTATTTAATAATCTAAAATTTGAAAATTGAATCAACAATATTGAAATCTTGGGGGAGACTACTTACTCCTAAAATAAGCTGATAGGGTAATCCATTATTCATCACAGTTTAAGTATGGATTCTGCTTTGAATTTATAGAGATATTATATTGCATTGAGAAGCAATGCAAAACACATTTAGACAACTTTATTAATGTCACTTCTTACATAATAAAATATTGAATTATTAAAATTGCTGCATTTACAGAAGTTTTTTTTATTATAGGCAATAATTTTATCCAAAGAGACTTACTAATTGAGTGGCATGTGAAGTAACACTCTAAAAAAAGTATGTTATTTTATTATGAATATCTTTAATAAAATTGTTTTGATTATATTTATAGAGAGCCACAGGTTAAAAAATATATAATTATAAATTAATTGAATAGAAATTTCCTTGCCATCCTTTATTAACTTTATATACATTTCTAAAAATTTTGTTACATAACCTTTCTTGACATGATGGGGGAGGGGAATATGACAAGAAATTAAAAAAAAAAACAATTTATATACATCTTATTATTACTTTTAAAGTTTAGGAGTTTTAAATTTGGTGTTTTTTTGGCTCACTCCATCCTTGATATTTTGAAAGCAGAGAAGTGTAAACACATATAATCAAATGAAATTTAATTCCCTCCATCATTCAAAATAATACATAAATAAAATGCAACAAATAGATGTCTAATTATTTAAATAATTAAGCCAGCAGATTTAACATTAATAAATATGATATAGATAATTTATGGATTAAGACAAATTAATAAGATATGTTACATAAAATGGAGTTATAATTGAAACTTGCAATAAAATGAAAACATTTTTACTGGCAATAACATGATGACTTTGGAACTTCTTTTGTGCAGATAGTTAGGTGGGTTTCGGATATTTGGACTGGCATGGATATGATAGGATGTGGATGGATCTTCTACATTTTGATGGAACTTCTCAGGATGCCAACTCTATGCACTTCTAACATTTCAACTTCTTCTTTTTAGGTACTAGATAAAATTTAAAGCAGGATGACAAATATATCTTCTATATTATTATACTTTTGATAGTTATTTGATAATCATGTCATGCAAAATAATATGAAAACTTTTAAAATAATACCAATTTTTTTTATTTAATGCTCCTTTCCAACACTTATATATATATATATATATATATATATATATATATATGTGTGTGTGTGTGTGTGTGTATTATGTGTATTGTTTTATGCTTGGGATTGCATCTCACGAGTTTTCTTAATGGATTTCTATCTAATTTCTCTAATTGCTGTTCGATCTTACTTTTTTTTCCACAGTTCTTTGTGCCACTATATAGGATTCATCTGTTTTGTACTTTACTTTGTTTTAACATCTTAAAATATCTAAAAGTGTTAAACTGTAACTATTACAGCTGATGATATGTATAAATAGAGAAATATGGCACTTACACTCCCTTCTATATAAAATATTTTAACATTTTTTTCTAAATTGATTCTACTTTTAACAAGATATACTTTTTCTTAAAATAAAATCAGATGATTTAAACAATCAACCTTTAACTTTAAAAATGATGCAAGATTGTACATGTACACACCCACATATTTCTAATGTGTGCGAATATTAATAAATAAATTATATAAATACACCATAAGAGAGATTAATTCAAGTAAACATGAAGCAAATATATCTGTATGCAAATGTACACCACTTCAATATAATGATGAATATTAATCACCATTAAATAAGTTAACATCTTTCTGGGTGCTGAGTCAGCAACAGTATTCTTCCAAGACAGTGGAAAATGACTATAAGTGACAATTGTGAGGAGGAAGTGATAGCAGGATGTTCATTTTATGGGATTTAGCTAGCACATTAAGCCTGTTATGTAGGTTATTGCTGGGTATAGAATGCAATGAGAAATCACTTTGCTTTATAATTATCTTGTTTTATTATGAGTATGTCTATAAGAATCATTACATTTGGTATTAAAACATTATTTAAAAATGTTTTCAGGATCTTGCCTGCATAGACATGAGATTACTCATGTCATAAACCTTCAAAATCCTTGTAAACTTAATTCATTGAGAGAAGACTCATTAAAAAATGACATGTTGAATGTTAGATCTTTGAGAAGAGCTAAAAAAATTGAAAATTTGAAAAGGCAATTGTATATAAATAATGTTGATGCAACAGGATTAAGTGAAGTGAAGTGGGAGGGGTGTGGGTAATTAAGTGATGACGATATTGTTACTTTATTTGGATGGTGATAAATCTATTCATGAAGTTGTCACTGCTGTGGGGAGGAAATTTGGAATAGTGTGAAAAAGGTTGATTATATTGACAATAGGCAGATGATGATGGGAATAAATGCAAATTCTAGGGATTTGTGAATCAAATCAGTTTGTATGCTGACTACTATGCACAATGATATTGAAATTGATAAAATATATGAGATGAGAGAGGAAACTATCCAAAGTGAAGAAAAAATGCATGTATATGTTATTGGGTGACTAGAATGCTGTTGTGAGGAAAGGTAAGAAAGGGAAAATTATTGGAAATTATGATATTAGAAAAAGAAATGAAAGAGGTACTCAGTTTATAGAATTTTATAAAGAGAATGGGTTTGTGATCGCAAACACTTGAAATGCTGACAAACAAAAACTTCATTTATAAAATACTATGTGAAGGTGGAAACATATATTGGTGAGATCAATCACTGATTGTAAACTGATTAAAAGAGCACAAACTGATGATCAAAAAAAAAAAGAAAACACATGTCTAAAGTAGCAGACCATGTATATACCAATAAACATATGCTTGATTAAGAAAATACAAAAAAATATCAGATAGAGAAGAAAAATTATAAAAAATTTCAAAGAATCTATTTACATAACAATGGCAGATAATGCCCAAATAAATCTAGTATGACAATCTATAAAATATGGAATCTACTATTTAACTCTGCTCTTTGTAAAAAGTGGATAAATCAAGAACTTTATTGATTAGTATATGAAATTTGTATTAACTATTGTCTTTGGCAGATGGATTCAGTTGATTAAAAGTCACTTTTCAAGAGTCTAAAGATTCAGGTTTATTTCCCATTGTCAGGCAGAAACATCTGAAGAAGAGAATAATACCACTCAAAACATTGTGTACATACTAACATTCAGTTGAATATAACTGGACAATTTAAATAAAGTTTAAAGTCATTCAGTATTTAATGTTAGATGATGGAAATAGTCCAACATATATTTAAGTACAACTAAAATTCTATTACCACAAGCACTCTTGAAAACATCACATAATAATACTATCATCATCATCAATCATTATCAATCCACTGTAGGATAAAAGTCTCTCCAAGTTCAATCCATCTCCAATATTTAGCTTCTCTTCTCCACATCACCCCTGCACACTTTCTTATTTCATCTATCCATCTCACATGTTGTCTCTTTCTGGGTCTTTCACAATCTCTTGGAATCCAATTTAAGATTTCAATTGTCCATCTATTATCATTTCTTCTAGAAATATGTCCAGACCAACTCCATTTCAGTCTTTTAATTTTTTTAATGAGGTCAGCAATACCTATTTGTTCTCTTACCCATATATTGTATTTTTGATCTCTTCTTGTTACTCCCAACATGCATCTCTCCATACTTCTTTGAGTGGTCTGAAATCTCCGTATTGCTCTTCCATTAAGTGTCCAAGTCTCAGATCTATAAGTAAGAACTGGTAAAATACATTTATTAAAAACCATCCTTTTCAAACACATAGGCATATTTCCTTTTAGTATCAAGTTATTTCTACCAAAAGCAATCCAACTAAGTTTAATTTTATGATTAATTTCATCCATTATGTTTCCATCTGTATTAATAATCTGACTAAGATATTTGTAGCTGTTAACTTCTTCTAACAATCAATCTTTATTTTCATATTTTGAAAAAAACAACAACGTATTTTTAACATTTATCTTTAGTCCTACTTTCCTACTTTCATTTGATAACTCCTGTAACATTTTCTGCAGCTTTAAAGCATTATTTGCAAAAACAACTACATCATCTGCAAAATCTAAATGACTTAAATAATTTCCATTTACATTCCCTCCTTTAGCTTTTCATTTTATTCCACAAAATATTTCTTGCAGCACTGCTGTAAAAAGTTTATTGACTACTATATATTATTTTCAGAGGGTATTGATGCCTGACATATATTGTATTTGTTAAAAGTTATACTTGTAAAAGAATATTTTTGCAATTGAATCCCATTAAATCCATTAATGTCATTTTTTTATATAATGATAATGACAAATTTGAACTGGTGAAAAAGTATTCTGATCATCTTTTGACTAATGATTCAATAATTGAGATCCATACTTTTAATGATTTATCCGTTTTATCTACTTATTTAGATTTGACAAAGATATCCTATTAAATAAAGTTAAAACAGCTCATCATAATTTTAAAAAACATAAAAGAATTACAGGTCCTAATAAGATATCTGAAGAAATATTTAAAGTATGTTGGTAGCATTGTGTATGTCAGCTTCAAAAGTATTGACATTTTTTAGGAATTTATAGACTCATAAAATTGTACCACCTGACTTTAAGATTCTTTTTATTGTGCTAATTTTTCAAAATGAAGAAAATAAGACTGCCTAAATATTATTTATTATTGCAAACTATTTTAAGAATTTGTTAACTGAGTTACTTTCAATTATAGATGAATAGCCACCAGAAACTCAGTATAGTTCTAAGAAATCAAAAATGCTATAGATATAGCTTATGTTGCCATGCAAATGCAAGAAAAATGTTAGGAAGAATAATGATTTATATTTTGTTTTATTGATTTGGTCAAAGCATTTTACTCATTTAAAAGATCTATGGAAGTATTTGCAATTAATTGATTGCCTACCAAAGTTTATTATGATGGAATGAAAGAGAATGTATCACTATTGGAAAAAAAATATCAGAAATTTGAAATTGGTTTTAAACAAAGATATTCAAACATTATTTTCAGTTTTTACCCCATTATAATTTTTAGAACTGTCTTTTGTGAGTTTAAAAAAATAGGAACAAGATGGAAAACATATTTGATGATATAATTTTTAATTTGAATAGATTATAAGCAAATCAAGAATTTCATGTTCTCTCATTATGGATTCACATTGTACTGTTGATTTTTCTATTTTAAAAGACACCATAGAATATACTTAATGTTTTGAATGCTACTTATAGAGACTTTGGCAATTACTTAAAAAAAACCAATTTGTTTATTAGTTAGCAATGGAAGATAATTTTTCAGCAAATTTAACTTGTGTAGTTATTAAGATAAGAATTTAAACCAATTTAAATATAATCTAACCCTTCAAGTAAAAGTAGTTCATGCTCCAATGTGCTGCTGCTCTTTTTAATAAGGTATTTCACCACAATAAAATAACTACTGGACTGAATTAGATTTATACAAAGATGCTATTTTACCTAATTTATTGCATGGATGTGAAACTTAGTCAACCTTTTAATGTAATATAAAAGCATTAGAAAAATTTCATTTAAACATGCTCATAAAATTTTACAAGTAATATGGCAAGATCACATGACTAATTAATATCATTTTCAAATTGCTGGACGTGATACTATAGAGTGAACTACTGTAAAATTAAATGAAAGAATAATAGAAGATTTCCTAAAAGGATGGTTTATAAAAAATGTGGTTTTCATGTGCGAGGTAAATCTTTTTACATTATAAATTATTTTAAAGACATTCTAAGGAAATACAATGCTGATTGCTTTAATTAGGAGGTACATCAGTGGATATAAATCATTGAAGGTCTACACTTAGATACGATAATGAAGCATTTCAGAAAGAAAAGTTTTCCGCAGAAGAATTTAAATGGCAGCCTTTTCAACTGTTAATGAATGGAAATAATGATGTGCGGTATAGTCACTGAAAAACTCATTTTTATAATGTTATTTTATTTCGAAGTTTTTTTCGTTTTAATGTCTTTTCCTCTTGGAATTAAAATGGCGTATTCATTTGCGAATCGATGCTGCTAATGATGATCATGGCTGCAAATGAGGAACCTCTGTATATACGCAGATATATGATTAATAATTTCAGTAAAAATAAAAACGCTATATATACTCTAGATTTTAAATAATACTTTTTAAAAATTATAATACAAAATTAGCTATAAAATATTACCAAATCTTTCTTATTATTTATATTTTTCGAGGAGAATAAAAACCAACTGCGATGCAGAGATTATCTTTATTCAACCTTTTTGTAGGTAGATTTGACATTAACAACTGACAATCCATAACAAAATTACCAAGAAATCAATTGTTTTTCAAAAGGATTAGTTGACGATGGTCATTCTTGAGAATTCTCTATATAGCTTTCCACAAATGATACTAATAAACGTGGCATTAAAGAATACCATAATAGGCCTAAAAGATTCAGATGCGGCCGTGATTGAAAAGACTTAGAAGCGAAACGTAATCCTTTGGATTAGAATTCTAAGCCATCATATGAAAATCTGTGGACAATAATAAAGAAGAATTGAATTGGGAAAAGCGCATGGATGACGTATCGACAGGACTAATTCAAGAATTTTTGTATTCTTAAAATGTTTACTTCTAACTTTAATCTTTTTTCCTTTTACTCTAAATCTATTAACGTGTAAAAATATAAAATAACAGTAAAATAATTAAATAATTCATTTAACAAATTTTTAAAATCAATGTATTATATCCTATATATTTGAATAGTACGTTATATATATGTGTATACATATTTCTGCGTATTATTAATAGAAAAGTTCTACAGATCCAGGCTTTATTATTGGTGCTCAAACACTACATTCTTACTATTACTTTTGCAATATTTTTTTCTATCTAATTAACATTTTTCTATCCAGTAGGGGAAGTACAACATTACGACTGTCATAATTTCTTATTGGGAGGCATGAATCGATGTCTTTTCGCTTACTCTATTTTTGTCATCAGTTTAGCTAGAAAGAGAGAAATAGCCAGAGAAAAAAGACATTTCATAAACGGAGTTTTACAATTAACTCACTCCATATTTTCTGTTGTTTAAGTTTTTGATACTAACAAATTCATCAAACTAAAAAATTACATGCATCTCTCTTCTCCTTTTAAACCAAGCTAAGATATTCCCCATGACTTGCAACTTGCTTCACTACTATTTGTAATATATATAAATCCCATGATCAAAGAGATTGAACAACGCACAGAAGACCTCTTTCTTCCTTATCTTGGTACTACTATTAAAGTGATATTTTTTGTTGATGATGTCTTGATAATCTTCAGAGACCTACAAAAGATTTCTTTCATTCTTCATATTCTGAATAAATTTAAAACCATAACAGGATCTACAATTAAGTTTTTAAGTCATCCATGTGGAATATAGCTAAAGATCACTATCTACCTTCATTCTTCACAAGTACACACTCATCTTTTTTTTGAAATACCAATTAATGTATCCAAAACACAATTAAACAATCATCTAAATCATCTAGTCATAAACAAGTTCAATATAAATATAAAAGCCTTCTGCCTAACATTGCTTTACTCTGTAGTCAATGTTTATAATATTAATGTTATTCAGGGTGCTATATTTACTTACTATAGTTCATGGATGCATCTTCTAAGGAGTCTAGTTAAAAATAGCATGACCACAGTAAAATCATATATCTGAAAATGAACATCACATCTTCCATAAATTACAAGTGCTTATTTCCCTATTTGCAAAGGTGGTCTTAATCTAATATGTCCTCAATCATTTATATCCTATATCAGAGCTAAGAGGTACATTGCAACCACAGTCAATCCAATCCTCAAAGCCATTCTTCCACCTATAATATTGTATGCTCAACTTCCATATGGAAATCTTTTTTTTATATTGATCATACTATTGAGCATGCATATTTGTTGAATGATTATAACATCAAATCTTTAATTGGTGTTTCATTTAAAGATCTGAAAAAATTATATATCCTGATAGATATCTATAGTCAAACCTCCCAACTTCAAAAATTTTAATCAGATTCTAAAATATGCATGTTCCTCAATCATGGCTAAAATTTTTGCATAACTTATTACTTAATACAATTCTTACAAAAACCTTCCTTATTAACCATTTTAAATTAAATTTGGTTATCTTATGTAATAGTCAGCTAGAAGATATGATACATATTTTTGAAACATGTCCATACTTTTCATTTTTAAGACATTTCATATTCCCCAAGCAAATAATATAAAAGAAATCCAATGACATAGTAATTATTCACACTATTAGAACCATGTGGCTTGCTTGTTGTTCTGCAATTTTTGACAACAAAAAATATAACATTGTAAAAAAAAATAAAGAATGGCATAATATATATTTATAAGTCCTAAAATATATTCCCAGAAATACTATGAGAAAAATTTGGCAAAACAATATTTTGCAATGTTGTTCATTATTTTAAAATGATATAAATTATGCTTTAAAATTGAATCATTTCATCTGTCTTCAGACACTAATCAAAATAACTATATCTTATAAGCCATGCATTTTATGTCATATATAAAAAAATCCACTGTACATATGTTAATACTTATACATAATTTGTAATTAGTAAAGTTTATTTTATATATATATATATATATATATATATATATATAATTATAAACTTTATCTATATATATAAATATATAAAAACTTATATATATATATATATATATATAAGTTTTTAATGCTATCAGATTGTTCACATTATAATCAAACATATTTTTTAGCTTACTAAAAACACTGTATAGTGTGGTGAGAATAAATCAAAAAAATACTATGATCTTCTTCCTTAAACACCTGTCACTTTTTTAACTTTATATATGTGTTAAATATTGTTGAAGAAAAAATAAATAGATGTTGTGTGTGTGGTTACAAATTTAAAAAAAAAAGAAAATCTTTCAGAAAAATTTACAAAACTGCAGATCTTATTGCCAGGAAGCTATAAAATTATTAACAAGAAGTGGATATTAACTAAGAGCATGTGGTAAAAATTATCTGATGGAGAATATAGATTGTTAATTGATAATGAACTTTTATTTAAATACCTACACTTCTTGATTATTTTTAAATTAAAGAAGCCTACTTGAAGTGAAGGTAGAACTGAGTTAAAATGGTTAGGCTTTGTGAACATAGAAGAAAACATGAACAGGCAAATGCCTACAAAGGCTCAAAATATTGAAAGCATTAATAGAATAAGATTACCATAAATAAGCAACAAAAAGCAATAGTGTGGAGATTGATTATACAATTGGCAGATTAGAATTCATTTTACTGGCAGATACCAATTGCAAATAAATTCAGATTTATACTTTTGACTTGACCAAACAGTATTTTAAAAGTATCATGGGAGACTAAACAATATTAAAATTGGAAGACAATTAAAAACAGAGTGCTCTAATTAAATATGATTATGTTACTGACCTCATTGAAAAAATTAAAAGATTGAAGTGGAGTTGGGCTGGACATATTGATAGAAGAAATGATAATAGATGGACAATTGAAATCTTAAACTGGATTACAAGAGATGGTAAAAGACCCAGAAAGAGACCACATGTGCGATGGATGAATGAAACAAGAAAGTGTGCAGGGGTGATGTGGAGAAGAGAAGCTAAAGTTCGGAGATGTATTGAACTTGCTGAGACCTTATCCTGCAGTGGATTGATAATAGTTGTTGACAATGATGATGATGAAAATAAAAATAAAAAAAAACCCAGACTAAGGGAATTTTTAGAAAAATAAAAACAATATTTATATTATGAATTCTTTCTTTTTAAAAAATGCTAAACAGAGATGAATACAAAAACAAATACATGATGTTACAGCAGAATTATTTTATACTTTAGCTAGTAGAAAATAAGTATATGAGGTTGATACACATCCAAAATTCATATTTTTAGATAAATGTTAGGGATATTATGTAGAAATCCTTAAGCTTTGAAATTATTATTATTTGGCATTCTTAAACTTCAGATATATTTTTCTAAATTTAATTTAGAAATTATTTAAACATTTTAAAATATTAAATATTAGAAGAATGGTCAAACTTTATTGAGTGCAATAATAACTTAGCTGATATTCTGAGAATAGCTACACAAATAGATGATATAATAAAAGTAAAAAAAAACTATGTAGAATGAATCTATTTAAAAAAAAACTGAATATTTATAATTTTGTAAAAAAATACTGAATTATAAAGAGGTAACCTAAGTGCCTGAAACTTTTTAAAAGAGTACATAAAACATTTTTTTAGTTATGGAAGAAACTTGTTTCAGTAATAAAAAGTAAAAAATAAACAATTATCACTATTATTAAATCAATGGGTAGACTTTATTCCAAGCTGTAGAAGAATTTTACAAATAAATTTATATATCCTTTGTTATCTTTTTTGTTGTTGTTTGTAATAACTTGGCTGAAATGTTTCTAATGTTAGTAAAAGAAAAGATTTATATATTTATTCTTATTAATATTAAGAGTATCTGAGTGAGTTTTCAATATAGAACATCAGATTCATAGCACTTATGGGCATCTCTTTCATGAATACCACAGCATACCCAGAATACCCATGGGTTCTATGAATCTGACATTCTATATTGAAAGTATGCTCAGCTACAATTTTTTTTTTCACCAAGGTTAGAAATATTTCAGTTATCATAGAAATTTATAATAAAAAGAATGTAATTGAAGGAGATTTGAACTCAGACTTTTAAGTTACTTACAGTCATTCATTCTATCCAATATAACTGACACCTTGACAACATATATGTAAAAAATATAAATGATCTCAAATGTATGTTTTTTATGTAGAACCAACATTCATCAGTTGATCTAGATCATCATCTTCCATATATATATATATATATATATATATATATATATATATATATATATATGATTATATATATATATATATATATATATATATATATATATAATCACTACTGGTTTATAATAAGATAGTAAATCTACACCTTTTAATGGATGGCTTCAGTAGTCTCCAACTTTTCAGCAATTCACATCACTGAAAAGTTGATGATTGAATGATCAAAGTCTATTGACAATGCCAATGTTATACCCTTCATATTTAGAACCTTAATTTGTCTGTTTAAATACACAGAAGAGGAATGGACAAAATACAGGCTGATTATGTAATACTAAAATACAAGTATAATGTATATACCTAACTTAGATGTAATTAAATAGGTATGACTACAATAGTGGCATCATCAAGGGTTTTGAGCATTATAGCATTAAATTTTCATTGATATGGATGGCCAAAGAGTTGAAGTATATTGAAGTCTGTCTATTAAAATGTGCAGATTTGCTATCTTAATATAAACTGGTCACACATTATATATATGTGTTGATGATGATGATCCAGACCAATTGATGAGTGCTGATTCAGCAAGAAATATGTATATTGGAGATCATTTATCTTTTTTTGCATGTATGTGGTAAGTGGGTATCAATTATAATGGGTAGAGTGGATGACTTTAGAGAGCTTGACAATCTGGGTTCAAATCCCATGTAATTACATCTATGTTATTATATACATCATAATTGTATTTCAATAAAAAATGATAAATAATAGTTTTTTTGAAATCTAACTATTTTATGTGAAAAGATGACATATGCAATTTGAATGTATGAATAAAAAAAAAACACTCAGAAATAAGATATATTAAAAAAGCAGATAAAAATAATAAAATTGTGATCAATATAATCTACCAAATATCAATAATTAAGATATACCAGATAATCGTTGGAAAAAAATCAATAGTAATATTGATGTTGAAAATTTTTCAAATTTCATTAGAAATTACATACCTATTTGTCTTCTGCCAATTTAGACAATATCATTATTACTTTTGTTTTTTTTACATCAAACCTTGAACTTAAAAAAATTAACTGAATTAATAAATGGATATAAACATTAGTAGGTCACACACAGGTATTAAAATAAGTTATAGAAGAAGCATTGTGTATATTCTAATAATTAAAACCTTTAAGCCATCAAAAGGCACTTGATTTCATAAAAGTTGCTTGGAATGTCAAGGTATAAATCTAGATTACTGTTAAATGTTAAAAAATATTTGTCAAAATGTAACAGCATTGACTAGACTAAATGGTGGTACTAAAAAGTTTAATAATAATAATAAGTGTGAGCAACAAATTTTACAACAGTTTCTCAGCAATATATAAAAACCAAAATAAATGGTATTTGAATTTTTCAATTTTACAGATAATATAATTGTGTTTACTATAAGATATCAGAGCTTTAAGAAATGTTAAAAGAATTATTAGATAAAAACAAGAAAGTAGGAATGAAAATAAATCCTAAAATATCTAAAATAATGTTTAATGGATTTTCAAAAAATAAAAATAAAAATGATTGATATAATGAATTAGAAGCACTTATTAATTATAAACAACTTGGTCAGATTATCAATACAAAACATTATGGATGAAGTAAATCATTGACTTAAATTGCAATGGAGAGATTTTTTTTGATAGAAATATTAAAAGTAAATATATCTGCATACCAAATGTCTAAATGATAAAGATGAACCAGATGATTGGAAGAATGCAGTATTAATATTAATTTTTAAAAAAGGCGATAAACAAAATATTAGAAATTACAGATCTATCAATCATTTATCAGTTTTATACAAAATTTTTACTAAGATAATTACAACTCGTCTACAGAAAACACTGGATTTCCACCAACCAAGAGAATAAGCGAGATTTAAAAGTGGTTTTAGTACAATAGATCATATCCAGGTATTGAGAGAAGTCATAAAAAGGACAAATGAATATGAGTTGTCATTATGTTTTGGATTTGTAGATTATGAAAAGGCATTTGATTCTATACACATTTCTTCAGTGATTAAAGCATTGGATCATCAAGGTATAGATCCAGGATATTGTCATATTTTAAAGAATATTTATAAAAATGCAACAGCAACAATTAGATTACATAATGATACTGGAAAAATCAACATTGAGAAAGGTGTAAGACAAGGTGACTCCATATCTCCAAAACTCTTTACAGCAGTGCTGCAAGAAGTATTTTGTGGATTAAAATGGGAAACTAAAGGAGTGAAAGTAAATGGAGATTATTTAAGTCATTTAGATTTTGCAGATGATGTAGTTGTTTTTGAAAATAATGCTTCAGAGCTACAGGAAATGTTGCAGGAGTTATCAGATGAAAGTAGGAAAGTAGGACTAAAGATAAATGTTAAAAAGACTAAAGTAATCTTTAGTAGATTTTCTCAAAGTATAAAAATAAAGATTGATTATGATGAGTTAGAAGAAGTTAACAGTTACAAATACCTTGGTGAGATTATTAATACAGATGGAAACATAATGGATAAAATTAATCATAGAATTAAACTTGGTTGGAGTGCTTTTGGTAGAAATAACTTGATACTAAAAGAAAATATGCCTATGAGTTTGAAAAGGAAGGTTTTTAATAAATGAGTTTGAAAAGGAAGGTTTTTAATAAATGTGTTTTGCCAGTTCTTACTTATGAATCTGAGACTTGGACAGTTAATAGAAGAGCAATATAGAGACTTCAAACCACTCAAAGAAATATGGATACATGCATGTTGGGAGTAACAAGAAGAGATCGAAAATGCAATGTATGGGTAAGAGAACAAACATGCGTTACTGACTTCATTAAAAAAATTAAAAGACTGAAGTGGAGTTGGGCTGGACATATTGCTAGAAGAGAGGATAGTAGATGGACAATTGAAATTTTGAACTGGATTCCAAGAGATTGTAAAAGATCCAGAAAGATACCACATGTGAGATGGATGGATGAAATAAGAAAGTGTGCAGGGGTGTTGTGGAGAAGAGAAGCTAAAATAGGAAAAGATGGATTGAACTTGGAGAGACCTTTATCCTGCAGTGGATTGATAATGGTTGATGTTGATGATGATGACTTAAGAAGGAAGATCTTAATATATGTATTTCACCAGCACTTACTTTTGGATCTATGTCTTTATAGAAGAAAAGTACAGAGACTTCAGATTTTAGAACTTACAAATATTATCTGATTATATATATATATATATATATATATATAATCAGATATATATTTGTAAGATATATATATTATAAGTATATATATATATATATATATATATATATATATATATATAACTATTTTATAATATATGCATCCAAAATGTAAGAGATTATTGTAACATTCTAATCCAGATATTGTAGTTAAAATTAATATATCTGTTTTTTAAATGAATACAACTTTATATCTTTTCCTTCATATGTATTATTTCTTTTAAACAACTAAACATTACACAATCACCATTTCTTATGCTTGCTCAAGATGTTAAAACAGGCAAAACTCTCCATACAGTAGTGCCATTCAATGCAAGTCAGAGTAATCAATGGATGCAAGAAGGTTTGTGCATAAAATACCTATCTAGTGCCTACTCATCCAATATCCCTAGACAAGTATCTAGCTTGTGACTTTTATCAGTGAGGATCCTTGGATCTGAGAGCACTGCACTTGCATCTTAGAACCTAATGCAACACTCTAGAAGCCACCTTCTATCACTTTAATTAACAACAAAACTATGAGTAAAAAATTGAAAACACAATAACATTTTCAATCCAAGCTCATTAACTCATATAATCATATATGTCTGAACACAGTTCAGTACCCATACATTTTGGTGTCTTTGGTTTTTTTAATAAATATAGTCGCCACCTTCTTGCATCTATTGATTACCCTGGCTTGCACTGAGTGGCTATACTGTAAGGAGAGTTTTGCCCTGATATCATTTCTTTTAGTTATAGTATAAACATCCATTCCTTACATACTTTTGAAAAGTTTTTTGCATTAAATGTATTTTGGGATTCACTAATTTTTTTCAGACATTTTTATTCATATATTTCAAAAATATATAGTGGAATGAAATTATTAAGCATTTTTGAAATAGATAATATACTTGAGGGAAAAAAAATGAATAACACCAGAAAAAAAAGAGTGATGATGTTGGATAAATGATAACATGTGATTATGTTTAATATAAAAATCCCATACATATTAATTTTTAACTGAGTTTAAAGTTTATATATGGGTTAGGCATGAGGTCAATGCCAATTTCTTTCGTCTCATGATATTCTATAATTTGGATATGCTAGAATTTAGGAACCTCTGATGAATACTTTCTCTCATATAGTCATACAAAACATTTTTCAAATTACTAATTAACAATATATATATATAGATAGATAAATAAAGTAGATAGAAATTCATGAAAGTGAAATATTTTCAATCCAAGGAAATAAATACAATTTTGGACTCACCAGTATATACCGTTATTTATTATTATAAACGATAGCAGCAAGCCACCACATACATAGATAAACATGGAAATAATTTATGAGAATACATATTTAATTTTTTAAAAAAAATAATAATTATAATAAATACAATTTATTATGACTTAAGACATTTTAAGATAAATATAATAAATAAATGCAAACATTAAATGATAATAAAACCTTTCTAAGACATTTTATAAAAGCTTACACGTTGATTAGTATTTACTACAATTTACGCGTAAAACATTAACAATCAATAATTAAAGCAAAAAATGTCCAAAATATATAATTATTTAAATATATTTTGTCAATACGCACCTCAATAAATTATTTTATTAAGCAAACGATTTATATTTGAGGATCATTTAAATAAAATTGAGACCTGACACGTCATCAGAAACTTGAGACGACACTTCTTCATGATAGCTGATTAAACTATTAGAATAGATTTATCATCTTAAGCTTCTATAGTTACTATGTACTGCACTAAGCTTGGAGGCTTATGATAAAACAGTTAGTTAAGCTCAGATAATTGTGGGAATAAGATTAGGTAGCTAAAAAAAGTATTAATGTTTAATTTAATTATAGGTGGCTTTTGTGTTAATTTGTGTGCGGTATTTTGTATATATGTGTAGCAATATACATATAAAGTAAATTTAAGACCTTCTGATGAACATTTATTAAGACATCGTAGAAAAATAGTTATTTAATGCTGTTGTAAATTTAAATATATATAGGTATGAATAAAAAAGACTTTCTGTATTAAATTTTTGGAAAATATTTTCTAAATTACATCCAAGCAGTAGATAAAAATTGCGTTAGTAATCCAAATCCAAATATTACTATTAAACAAAATAATCTTTGCTTTATACCTTAAGGAAGTGAGAATTTTTTTATTAATGTAGTTTTTTCCAAAATATACATTTAACTTTTGTTTAATCTCTTTTTTCTTTTTCTTATAATAAATGACTTATTATTTATGAGGAATTATTCTTATATTTTTGTTTTAATATATAATTTCTTTAAATGACCTATGAAATTTAAAATTCAGTGATAGAATATTACACTCAGGAGCTAAAGAGCCATGAATTGCCAATTAATTCTGTCACTTACAGAGTTCAAATGGCATATAATCTTTTAATGATAAATTATTCAATCACATCCCTTTTACTTTACAGCTCTAATATATAGGATATATGAGCACAGACTTTCACACGACCCACCATTCATAATACTGATACACTTGAACACATATATGTTGAAAAATAAATAATTACCAATATAGTATTTCATGCTAAGCCAGAAATCATCAGTTGATCCAGATTACCATCTCCACACATATATGCTATAAGTGCTCAGATAGCCAAATCTCATACTTTAATGGACAGGCTTCAATCTACTCCACACTCCAGCTCTTTAATCATTCAATCCAATTGAAAATCTGATGATGGAGTGCTCAAATAATTTCTTCATAACAATGATTTTTCCAGCACTTTCTCTTATCATATAGGAAGAATAAGAAAGTACAATTTCTAATCTTGGTAGAAAATTGTGCTGTTCGATGAAAATTTGTATGATTTGTTTTTTTGTTTTTTTTTACTTATCTTTTATTAAGTATAATTTAAATGTCTATTTATAAATCAGTGGCTGGATATTTAATTATAAGTCAGAATCAAGAAATAATTTATAATCTTGCTGGAAAATCTTATTATAAGAAAGAAATTTTAAATCGTAAAATTGTTTATCTACTTATTATATTTATTATTCTTTTTAAGATCAACGAAAGTAATTGCTTATCAATTTTGGGTCAAGCACTTTTTTCTCATAGACTTCAATAATAATTTAATTAAAAGTTTTACAATTTTTTTTTCTTTAACAGTTTTTTTTTCTCAGTGATGAGATGTTTATTCATCAAGAAAAAAACAGATACAGTGAAAACAAATGAAATTTCAGGAACAAAATGGTAAGAGAGGTGGATACATGTAAAAGGAAATGGGAAATTGAGAGGGAAATTGGCGTGTAGTTCAGGCTAGCTAGAAGAGCATGTCTTTGTGATTGAATCCTATGGCAGAGGCTGAGAGGATGGGAGTTGGAGGATTTCCCAAGTGTCTGTGAGGAGTGGAGATGGAGATAGTTTGGTATCTCGGGTTTTGAGAGGGCAAATTAAATCCAAGAGCTTTTGATTTACCGAAAGTACTCTCTGGTCACGGATGATGGCACATCGGAGCAACCAGAGAGCATAGATGAGAAAAATTGACAGTCTAATGATTGCAAAGACCCCTGTTTCTATGGATTCTTGGAGGTTGAAGATGGTATTTCCATGTGAGGAAAGGTAGGAATTGATGACATTTCTTATGCCAAGCAGAAAAGGACATTTAAGTAGGAAGTTCTGGATGGTTTCATTGTCAGTTTTACAGAGCTGGCATATGGGAGAGATCTTGGTGAAACCCCTACAGTTCACCAAAAATTGATTCGTGGGAAGGGAGTGAGGATTTATTTTGAGGAGAAAATCAAGGAATTTTGCTTCAAGGGACCATCTTTTGAATTTGTGGATTAGTTGGGCATTGGTAAGTCTGAGAAAGGTAGGGGACACAATGTCTGCAGTCTGGTTGAAAACCTCCCAGAACTTTAGTTTGCTGTTGATGGATGGTATAGCAAAGCCAGCCTTTTGTAGGATGTTGGCAACAAGTGAGGTCCATGACCTAGGCCTGCTATTGGGAGGAGGAGTGTCAGTGGATGTGATAATGATATGCACAAGATTGGCAGGGAAGTGACTAAGGAGTGTGAGGATAATGTTGTGAGATTTCTGGATCAGAAGAGTGTTGATGGAGTGCAGGCCCAACCCATTGAGGTTTTTAGGAAAACAAGTTCTTTTTAGGCTAATGGCCACCACCTTTCTTCCCCCAAAGAAAATGGGTGCATAAGGGAGTTGATTTTGGATATAAAGGAATGTGTAGGTAGAACAATGGGGAGGTAGTATGCTATTTTAGGAAACACAAAAAGATTGAGGAGGGTGACTTTCCCATAAAGGGAGAGGTAGATGCCTGTGATAGCATTGAGGGTGGATGATATGCTTTGATAGAGGGTGGTTTGGACTCGAACTCTCATGTCCCTAGGAGACAGCATGAGGGGAAATCCGAGGAAGTTGTGTGGCTTGGCATTGAAGGTGGAAGGGATTTGTTTACCAGTTGAAAGTTGCCAGGCTGCTTTTTCTAAATCAAAAGCAAATTGAGAGATGGAGTCTTAATGACTTTTGTAAAAAGATACTAACAATTATAAGCCATTTTGAAATGATTTTATCAAAGATATTTCAATCAGCAAATGATTACGAGTTTAAACATTCCTATTTATGAATCTCCTTTTCTAATATTAACACAGGGCGATCATGAAAAGATTATCTAAAATGGATATTTTCCATAAACTGGTTAGATTGTTATTAATGAATTAATTATCAACATAATGATGATAAAACAGAAGAGAGGGTATAATAAAATTATTTACAAGTACATGGCTATGCAAACTTTATTTAATTGCCTTTGTTCAAAACCCAAATAGACATTAATGCCTAAAAAACATTAATGCCTAAAAATCTATAAAACAATTTAGTAAAATGCATCTAAACAAATAGAACACATTCTTTTGAAAGCTTCAAATATATAATTCAATGAATATTGTATAATGTACCGATTGGCAACAAGTTTATTTAAGCATTAATTTCAGAAAGATTTTCAAAGTATTTGTAAAAGAAAGTTTTTATTCTGATAATGTTATTACATAAATGCCATTATAAAATCCATATTTTATTTAAGGATGTTTTAAAATAGTGTTAGTAGGAATCATCAACTTTAACAACAAGTTATTGAAAATAGTAATATTACCATTATGAACTAAAGTTGTTTATTATTAAATCTTTACATTATATATGAGTTAACTCAACTAACATATATATATAATGATATTCTTATTCTATGTCTGTGTGTTAACAACTACTAAACTCTAAAATTTCCATTGTGAACATTCATAATTATTATATTTCTGAGATATGAGATTTTTAAAGAAATGTGTTGTGATTAAAAGTCTAGTTTTGGGTTCAGCAAAAAGAAAAACGTGACTGATAATAATTTAATTATTAATCATTTTATTAAGTTAAAACTTGTGACATACTCTCTTGAAACAACAATGGATTGCATACAGAGCTTCATAACAATATAGAACAGAGCTTTAGAGATATAATTTCAAAAACTAAAACAAAAAAAAATGGGCTAAAAATGGTCAGTGAATTAAAGCTCCAAAAGAAATTTTGGTGAATTAAAAATAACATATGGATTTAAAAAAAATTTTTTTTACAGTTCTATTTGCAAATTGTTGAAAGAATTATTATGTCTATTTTTTAAATAATGAAAGAAGAAATGAGTTGGTGGAATTTAATAATATATTCATCTTATTTCTACAGTTTAGACATTACATGAAGATATTCAGATTAATGAAGTTAAAACAACTATTTAAAATCAAGAAAACTTTTAGGACATGATACTAACGAGATTTTATAAAAAATATATAGGTTTGATTTGGATTTCAAACCTTAGGCTGATTTAAATTTCAGTTGTTATTGTGAATGGTAAATAAGAATTAAAGGTGGTTACTAGTTGCATTCCAAATCTCATTGATTAAAACAAAAGCTTGAAACCAAATTTAACAATAATATCATTTAAACATGCAATAGGGCATCTGATAGTCATTGATTACTCAAACTTCCAGTAGATGGCATTAAAAGAAAGAACTACTATTTTTTATGTTTTGTATTAACTGAAGAATCAGGACATTTATTGTTACTATAGCCAGTTTTAGTTTTAGGTAGTCCAAATTTGTTTTCATCCTGTATTATTTGTTTCTTATATAAATTCTTTATATTCATGAAAGAAAAATGTCACTTTTTCTTGATTACAAATTTTATCATTGATTAAAACCTTCATTTGTAATTTCACAAATGGCTAAATAATTAAAGCAGAATTAATTTAATTATATATGACTATAATTTTTAACCATCTGCTTATCACCTCTTATTTAGTGGACCACTATAGTTTAAAGTGTTTTCATAAATTACACCATATTACAGCTTGGATTAAAAACTCTAAATAGCAAATGATATTGTAAAATATTGATATCAAATTTTATTCATTATGATTATCCAAAAATCAAAATAATTTTTTTAGAAAAAGGAATATGCAAGAAATATTCACTCTTAATGCTGAATGATTCCTGAAACATTATGGAATATTGAAATTGGAATCAATATGGGCCACATTCTTTAGAAATTATGGTAATAATGTTTAATAAGTGCCATAAAGCACAGTAAAATATTTATTTTTTATATATTTATTAAACACATCTATGAAAGGCTTAGTGATTAGACTTTTTCTGAATGTTTGTGGTGATGATATTTTAGTTGTATTTATATAGTGGGCTATTTTCATCCTGCCAAAGGTTCAGTTGTTTAGAGCATTACCTTCAAATATCAGCCTTTCAAGCCAATTGTGCATGCACCTTTGAGAGTGTTAAATAATAAATGAATATTTTCCTCTCCAATACAAGATATAGTATTTATGCAGGAATAATAGGAATCCTCTTATTCCTACAACTCAAATTCTTATATATGAGCAAATCTGAAGTACTGTTGAGGAAAGCATGAGAGTGGAATTCTCACTTTAAATTACTATTTACGATGTTTGAATAAATAACGTCGGTGAAATTGTCTAGAATTTACTAAACATCACTCTAACTGAAACTTAATTATAAGTAAATAAACATTTATTTTTATATAGTGCTATGTCTAAATTCTAGACAATTTTACCGACGTCATTCATTCAAACATTGTAAATAGTAATTTAAAGTGAGAATTCCACTCTCACGCTTTCATCAACAGTACTTCAGATTTGCTCATATATAAGAATTTGAGTCATAGGAATACGAGGATTCCTTTTATTCCTGCATAAATACTATATCTTGTATTGGAGAGGAAAGTATTCATTTATTATTTAACACTCTCAAAGGCAAATGCACAATTGGCTTGAAAGGCTGATATTTGAATGTAATACAATTGTAGACATAGTGCTATATAAAAATAAATGCTTAGAGCATTACCATAAAATTCAATATTCAATAATATAATGGTCCAGATTTGATTTACATGCTAGTATTGTAACTAGTCAGGCCAAAAACACCTGCAGAAGAGAGAAGACTAATATTTTTTGAAACATTGTGCCTATACTAATATGTGCACTATTACTAACAGTTAAATGTAATTGGAATATTTAAGCAAAGCTAAATTTTTCTAAAGACATTCAATACTTAATGTTAGATGGTGGAAATAATGTAATATATAAATACAGCATAACCATTAAATCTTATGGTGAAAAGTGTGCAAAGGGTAACAATGATCTCAGATGGTGGATAATGAAATGCCAATGAGATATGGGGATTAATTATGAATAAGAAATAAATATGGCTTGCAATAACATCTTTTTCTGCCTTGTAGTACAGATGTTAATTCATAAAAAACTAAGTACAGTTTCAAATTCAGGCATTGTTTATTTCCCTCTTTTTTCTTCACTCCCTTAAGTCAGGGCACATCACAGTTATTATGAGCCTTGTATATCATCAATTAATTTTTATACTAATTGTAACAACAGGAGTATGTGTTTGTGTAATGTCATTTTCATATTTAACTACTAGCATAACAGTTCTGATTCAAATTTTTCTTTTTCATTTTTATGCCTTCAGATCAAATCCTCTAAAATTAAGAGAGCATTGATGAAGACCAATTTTGTAAGCTGATACAGCATTCAATTGTGATCTTTCATCAAGATAATATAATCACTATTGTGTTAGTTTAGAATTGTATTTGAGATAGAAGCTTCAGCTTAAGAAAGGTTGTATGTTTAGATAACATTATTTAGGATTCCCCTGTCTACCACAGAAATGTAAGGGACATAGAAAGAAATGATCTAAAAATGAAAAGTCTCATATATTCTACCTTGGTTGTCATGCCTGGAAGATTAATCATTAAAGTAATGGAAATAATAATAATAGCTCTATTCTTGATAAAAATATTTAAAACCAGAGCAGAAAAAAGAGTATTGCAGCTAAGAAGTTGTAAAAGAAATTAAAAAAAACTGATAGGTGACTACAATAATTTTTTTGAAAGGTAGATCAATCAGTGAAAAAAGATGATGATTCTGGATTTGCTGTGAAGTCTAATTTAGTATCAAAGAATCCATGAAATTTCTTGATTTATCAATAAAGGGCTAATAGGTTTAAAACTTGGTTTGCATAAAATAATGTGATCATTTTATTAATGTTTATACTCAAGAATTAGATCCCGAGAATTCACTCTAATGAAAGAATTTATTCTTTGCTAGCAAAATAGTTAAAATATAAAAAAAATTCCTTTTGGTAACATTAATGCATGTATTGTACCATGTAGTACAATTTGATCAAAAATTATGGAAATAATATTGATGCAGTAGACTAAATAACCTGATGTTATTGATTATCTGCATAACACATATATTGATTGTAACAAACACTTTTTAGGCAACAATTTTTTATAAAGAAATATGGATTCGTCATGCTCAAAATAATGATATTCAGTAGATTAATTTGTAGGAGACAGAAAACAGAAGTTCATAGTATATGAGCATTTAAAAGTGCAGATTGTTGACAAATCAACGTAATATGCTCCAAAATTAATATAATTATTGCATTAAAATAGATTTTATTCCAATCATATTCATAAAAAAAATAATATTTATTTTTAGAACAATGTTTACAAACCTTTTTCACTCACAGTATCCATGATCTTGCTCTTTATATTTCATGATATCCTTGAGAAAAAACACCTATTTTTTTAAAAATTGATTTTACTTTTTAATTATTGTTATAACTGAAACACATGCTTGTTATACCTGTGTCTATATATGCAATATATAGGATATATGACCACAGACTTTCAGATGACCCATCACTCTTTACTCTATCTAATAACACTGATACACTCAAGCATATATATGCTGAAAAGATAAATAATCACCAATATATGTATTTCATGCTAAACCAGCAATCATCAGTTGGTCCAGATTATCATCTCCCACACATATATACTATAAACTGTGTTTCAGTTATTACATTGTAGAGATGTCTGCCCATCCTTGCATATGTATTAAATGAATTATGTCCTGTACATGTGGGGTTCAGATTGAGCTTAGATCAACATGGGTGTGACAAGAATCTCAGCCTCAGGGTGGCCTTTGAGCATTTCATTATCAGATTTTCAATTGGATGGATGGTTGAAGAGTTGGAGTGTGTAGTAGATTGGAGCCTGTCCATTAAAGTATGAAGATTGTCTATCTTAATATATATCTGAGCACTTACAGTATATATGTGTGGGAGATGATAATCTGGACCAACTGATGATTGCTGGTTTAGCATGAAATACGTACATTGGTGATTATTTATTTTTTCAGCATATATGTGCTTGAGTGTATCAGTGTTATTAGATAGAGTGGAGAGTGATGGGTTGTGTGAAAGTCTGTGCTCATATACCCTATATATTAATTATTGTTATGTGAAAGACATAATAGTTTATTGCTGTTAAGTTTCTGTTTATTCATTAACCAATGATATGAAAATAAATGTAATTTAAACTAATTATATTGAGACAATAGTGTAACATTAATTATAAAGCCTTTAGTTATAATGGTACTATATTTTGTTCTGTCAAAGATATTCATCTGAAAATTTGATATTATTTATTCCTTATTTCTATATCTCATGATATCCCTAGGAAATATTTGCAGTACCCAAGGACACAATTAAGTGCTAAAATGCAAGAGCTACTAAACACTAAAATTGTTAATTTACACTTTAGGATGGTCATGTTGCTTAGACATAAAATGCTTCCAAGAAATATTTTATGAATATAAGTAAATTTATTCTTTGGTTCGTTATAGTCAAGAATTATGATTGGTTTTCTGAAAATGATTTTTGTTATTAGTTTGATTATAAATGTGGTATTTTCTGCTTGGCAAAATGATATATTAAATATAGAGATTCACAATAGAGATTTTTTTTTCTATATCCAATACATTGACTGGGAAGAAAACTTAGTCCAGCTGCTTGGAAGGCAGCTATGCTAACCACTAGACTACCAACACTTGACATGAAGGCAAAAATTCAGTGTCTAACAAAGGTTGTTTAAAAATAATTGAAAAATTAAAACTACAAAAGATTTATTGATATTCGTTGATCATGGTCCTTTTAGATCTTTTTCTAATTCACTAAAAATATCAAATAAATCTGAAAAAAATATCAAAATCATTTAAAATTTATTTTCTTATATGATGTTACCAATATTTTGAACAAGTGCAAGCATATTTCGATTTACAAAAAAGTGAAATGCTGACTTTAAATGATTGATTTTTATGCACTCATTTAGATTTGAACAAAGATATCCAACTTACTGAAGTCAAAAATGTTTTTATAATCTTAACTTGGAAAAGTTCTATTCCTGATGACATATTTAAAGAAGTTTAATAATGGGTTTGTAATTGGGTGGCTTCAAAATGATTAAAATTTTTGAAGAATATATGATTTATGAAGTTGTGAACCTGATCTTAAGAATGTTTTTATTGTTTAAATTTTTATAAATAAAGAGAAAGGACAAGATTCTTAAATATCAGTGAATATCATTATTATCCATTACAACAAAGGTATTTCAAGAACTTAGTGAAATACTTTGTTATTAGTCATAGCTGGATGATTATTAGAGATAGTTTTAGAGGATCAAGACACAGTATAGATACGTTTTTGTTATGCTTTACAAATTTGACTCCATTAATTGAAAATTTTTTGAAATGAGTTGTGTCAACCAATGTTTATATCTAAGCTTCTACATGATGAAATAAAAGAAAGTATAATTATTAATAGCAAAAAAACTGAATCAATCAAAATAAAAAGTAGTGTTTTTTTAACAAGGATATGTAATTGCTCCATTATTATTTTTGATTTTTATGACAGCGGACATTGGAACTCTTATAAATGGCTCAAAGCATCAAGGACCAAGATGTGATACAGATTTGATGTTGAGTTTTTTTTTAATTTGAATCAAATAAATGTGAAACAAGCCTTTCATCTTTTTTTGGATTCTGGTTTAATATATCTCTAAATATAGTGTTTTAAATACTTCAAAGAAGTTTTGCAGAATGCTCTTACTGTTTTAAAAGCATCATATAAGTACTTTGATTTAATTATTAATGTTTAAAAACTCATTAGCTACTTTTAAAAAAATCTTCACCAATTCTTAGCTTGGATTGGTATCAACTTGAGAATTAAGCCAATTTAAACATCTTAATTGTTTTATAAATAGAATGATGGATTTATATGCTATGGTTCAATAGGAATTCCACTATGCTGATGGCATTTTTATAATGTAGAAATGGGATATTTTATAACAAAATAAAAACTACTGCAACTAAATTAGATCTACACTGAGCTATAATTTTTTTTCTAATTTACTGTGTAAAAATAGAACTTGAATACCAATTATAAAAACACTAGAGAAGTTCTATTTAATATCTTTTGTACATTTTTAAAAACAATGATCTGATCAAAAGACCAATTATTATGTTCTTCAACTTACTGAATGTGATTCTGTAGTGTCATTATAAAATAATGCCTTTATTGGATTAAATATGAGAAATGATTAAAAAGTGCAAGACTTCCTAAAATATTGATTTATAAAAAACTTTGGCATCGTTTCTGTGGAAGAGGTTAGAATCTGTTTACATAGTAAAGATTATTTTAAAGACATTCTAAAGAAGTTCAATATTGATTGTTTTTAGTGGACCGTATGTAAGAAAATATACTACTGTGGAGAACAACAATTAGATATAAGCACTGAAGTATTTTAGAAAGTGTTCTGAAGAAAAAAAACAACATCTTCCATATCAAATAAATTAAACAGCATGTTCTATTTATACAATTATATATTTTATAATTGATTTATATAGTTATTACAAAACACACCTCTAATGTAGTATTTTCTTTTCTTTTGTCTTCTTTTATAGTTTAAATGACCTTTCTGATTTGTTAGTAGCTGATGATAATGATAGTTGTAATTATACTATGCTGTAATAAAGGTATTGAAAAATGGGCATATTTTCATAGTTATAATAAAGAAAAGAAATATTGGCATTTATTTTTATTGTAACTTTGAAATTAGAATATTTTCGTTTAAATTTAAAAGCACGTTTACCAAATAAAATATTTTCTTTAACAAATGAGAACGAAAAGTTGACAATGTTTTCAACATTTTTACGATTATAAATTAAAAATAGCTTATTTTATTTAATGCAGTCAAAAATGCAATTAAATATTATTGCTTTTATTATGCTTAAAATTAAAAATTATGTCATTGAAGAAACTTTCATTAATTTTTTATCTACTCTATAACATTTACAATTTTAAATAAATATTTTTTTATTTTACTAGTGACAATTTTTTTTTTTTAATATTAATGCTGGTCTCGGATGCATTACTGTATATTCAAATGATAGCAAATATCAACATTTTATTCAACTGTTATAACATTAATTTTCATATTTAAGCTGTAAATGTAACATTATCTATTAAGTTTTAAAACTTAAACCACAAAATATCATGTGATCACCATTCCCTATTTTTACACAAGCTGTTATAACAGAGGCAAAATTCTCAATACAGTAGTGCCACCTAGTGCAAGCCAGAATAATCAATGGATGCAAAAGGATTTGTATATAAAATCCCTATCTACTCATCCAATAAATTCCAATTAGTTTCTAGCTTGTAGATTTTATCAGTGAGGAGTCTTGGATCTGAGAGCACTGCAACTAGATCTTAGAATCTAAGGCAACCACTTTTTATCATTTTACTTATCTATGAAACAATGAATCCAAAATGAAAACACAATAATGCTATCAATGCATTTTTAATTGCTTGTTAAATCTGAATCCAGTTTAGCTCTATACATTTTGGTGTATTTTGTTATTTAAAAACCATAGTCATCATTATCTTATTTGTTAGGCTTGGTATTAAATCACTAAACATAGCATAATCACCATTCTCTGTGTTTACACAAGCTATTATAACAGAAGAAAAAACTCTTCTGCCAATAGGATGATGATGACTATGATTATTAAAATACCAAAGGCACCCAAATGTATAGATTCTGGACTGAGTGCAGATCTATATTACTAAATAAATGAATAAGCTTGGCTTGAAAATAGTATAGTGTTTTCATTTTGGACTCATAGATTTATAGTTAATTAAAAAACTAAAACATGGCAGAGTGAGGATTGCATTAGATCCTAAGATCTAATTGCAATGCTCTCAGATCCAAGGCTCCTCAGTGATAAAAGCCACAAGCTAAAAACTAGTCTGGTGACATTGAAAAAACAGATGCTGAAATGCACAATTCTTCTTGCATCTGTTGATTATTTTGGCTTGCACTGGGTTTCACTACTGTTTGGAGAGTTTACCTCTGTTATAAGAGCTTGTGTCAGCATAAGGAATAGTGATCTTGTGATGTTATATGGATTAATACCAATTCTAACAAATAGGATGATGGTAACTATGGTTATTAAAGAACCAAAGATGCCAACCTTTGTAGATGCTAAAGTGGATTCAGATCTACATGACTATACAAGTGAATGGGCTTGGATTGAAAACATTATTATGTTTTCATTTGGGCTCATAGCTTTATAGTTAACTAAAGATATAAGAGGTGGCTGATAGAGAGTTACATTTGATTCTAAGATCTAGGTGCAGTGCTCTCAGATCCAAAGGCTCCTCATTGATGAAAGTCACAATCTAGAAACTATTCTGGGGTATATTAGATGAATGAACACTAGATAGGGATTTTTTTTAAAGTGTCATAGCATCGGCCGGGACGCGAACCCGCAACCTGGGCAACTTCCTGCTAGTTCAAGGCAGTCGTGCTGACCTCTCAACCACCAATGCAAGACTAGATAGGGATTTTATGCACACACATTGCATCCATTGATTATTTTAGTTTGCACTGGGTAGCACTACTCTATGGAGAGTTTTGCCATTGTTATAAGTTTTAAAAATGTTGATGGTCATTTTCAATATTATCATGATAATATTGAAAATGACCATCATAATCTTAAATTATTAATATATATTGTGGGCTCATGAATTATGAAAGAGTTCTATTTTATGGCCATTTTCACCACAAAACAGTTCAATCCGATATTGTTCTTCAATTATTTAGGCACAATCAAATAAACTAAGTTCAATGCAGATATACGAAATAAAAAGCTTTGTTACATGAAGAGACTGATAAAAAGAACTTGTGTATTGAAGGATGCTTTATGTATAGAACAGTGGTTTCATATGATTATAACTAAATAATTGAAGAACAATGCAGAAAAAGATTCACTGCTTTATAGATTAAAAGCTTACATTTTTAACCCTTAAGATTATTTATAATGTTGATATGGATGCTAAATCAATTATTGTTTTTTAAAAAGAAATTTCTTAGCTTTAATTAAATAATTTTGAAAATAATATTTAGGCCAAATTCTCTAATTAGCTCAAATTAAAACTATATATATATATATATATATATAATCAATCTTCTTTTTTTAAAACTATATATATATATATATATATATAATCAATCTTCTTTTTTTAAAATTTTTTTTTACAAAATAATTTAAAATATTTATAACTAAATCCAATCTTATTTTATTTTTTAAATAAGTAATTAAAAAAAAAATCAAAAAAGTGCTTTAATTTTAAAAAATTCACTGATTTTATTTTTCATTAATCCATTTATTTGATATTGATTATACTATTAGTGATTTGGTTAAAATATAAAGAAAAATGCGGAGTTTCAAAAGCAACATAAGCATACAAAAGTAAAATTTCAATGGTTAATCATAGTTTAAAGTTATTTTGACATATTAAAAAAAACATAAGGCTACAAAGTTATATTTTTATATCAGTAGAAATTATTCTTTTATTTAATAATAATGCTACTTTGAGAAAATAGAGAAATTTTTTGATTACCATATGAAAAATGTTACTCAAATTTAATTAGCTACTTTAATTAAATTATATATTCATTAAAACTATTTCTTTATATTTAGAGACAAATATTTAGTATGATGATATTAAAATGGCTCTTTGTAGTGTCAAATAAAGTAAAAAAAAAACATATAGGTTTTGAAGAGAAACTAGGAGAAAATTTAAAATATAATATTATATTCATTTCAAAACTATGGAATCATTTAAGAATATATGGATTTATGAAATTGTAATACTTGATCTTATGGCGAAGTCTGCAGTAATTGTTATTGAATATGATTACACACTAGAATAAAAATATAATGAAGAAACCTATAAAATAAGATTGCCTTTTGTCAAAATGAATAGTTACCAGAGAAAAAATCAAAAAAAATATATAAATTGCATTTGTTGTCATAAAAACTCAGCAAAAGGGTAAATAAAAACTGAATTTGTCAAAGCATTTGAACCAATGAAAATATTTTGTGATACTTTTAAAATTATCTGGTTGTTCAGAAAAGTTTATTTCTATTCTACAGATTCTATGTAATAATATGGAAAAAGCAAGATTATTGTTGTCTGAAAATCACAGTCAATTATATATATATTTATACCATTTTCATTTTTCATTTTTATGACTATGATCTATGGAACAGCATATAGATAGTTTTTAAAGCATACATCAAATGCTATTAATATGAGGTGGTGAAATTTTTAACTTAAAATATATAAGAATAAACACTTTATTTTATTGGTTTTTTAAATTTCAAGTGTGCTGATGATTGTATTATCTTTCTAAATCTAAGGCTAATCAACATTTTTTTATTTATTTTGAATTTAACATATAATGACATCCAAAAACGAATATTTTTTTAATTACTATAATAAAAAAGTTTTTACAACATTAACTTAGATAATTAATAACCTGAATATTAAAATCATTTCAAATTTTATGGTAGATTTTTATATAAAAATGCAATACAAATTACACTAAGATAAGGCAGAATTTAAGAAATTAATATAGTTTTTCATAATAGTGATTTATAACAATTTTACCAGTTGAGTTCTATAGAATGTAATAACACATGGAATCGTACTAATTTAAATGAGGAATTAAAAATGTAATTCTTATGTATGATATATTTGTTTGGTGGATTATCATGTGATATGATTAAAAAGTTAATAAAATTTTATCGAAGATATTTTAAAAATGAAATTCAGTAAGTATTTCATGGGAATGACATGCTCATTTATATTATAACAGTTAACTCTTCCAAAGAGGAAAAATATTGACTTTATTTATGGAACATCAACTGAGAAAAACATATAAACAAAGTAGTAAACTTTATTAAAAAAATAATTTAATGCAAAAAAAAAATTACTCACTACAGTGTTAGACATTAAATAATAAACTAGGATATGCTTATCATCAATAAAACGTACTTTTGACTGATGTATTTATTTATAATATTGCATTTAGGAGTAATATTTTATTAACACACATCCTAAAATATTTATTATAAACTTGAGAAGTGAGTGTATAATAGATGGTAGTGCTATATCCACATCACACACTAAATCATATATTATTACATTATTAAGAATAAAAAAAAGATAATATTGTTTTATTATTGGATATTGTACGTTTGAATGAGTTTTAATCACACATTTGATGTGTAAAAAAGAATTTCCATAATAGTTATGTAAATAAACTTTGTATCCTAATCCTTCATCCAGAAGAATTGAAAATAATATTAGTATTGCTGTAATAAACCTATTAATAAATGAGATTGAAAAACATTGGCAAAAAAAAAAAGCAGAAACATTCTCCTGTGATGCAGATAATCACTTACCATATTACACTATACATACAAGATATTAGGTAAGCATATTATCAATCTGAAAAATATAGATTATATATGTATTTTGTCAAAAGTTTTTCAGAAATAAACTTAATACCCTTAGAATCATAAAAAAATGCATCATTTTAATTATTGGACATATAGATTTCAAAAGATTACTTGCATATTTTTAATACTCATTGGTAGAAAGATAATATTTTTAGATAAATAATTTGAAAATAGTTTATATTTATTATTCGTGCTGTTAATTAGATCTAATGTAGAATTTTGTATATTATCCAGCTCACAAAGATTAATTCATAATTATTATATATATATATATATATATATATATATAATAATATATGAATATATATATATATATATATATATATTGTAACTATTAAAAAGATGATAAGAAGAATAACTCTGATCTTTTATACCAATGGAATACGATCAAACTTAACTTTTGAAACACTTAGATGGTCACTTTATAAGATTCTTTATAATAAATATTTAGAGTTTAAAAAAGCACTATACAGAGGTGTATTTATAAATAATCACAATAATATCTCAGGATTCAACTATAATTTAAAAAATAACTGTAAATTAGCAAGAATAAATACATCTTATAAAATTCATGTATTTGGCTAGAAAGTTTGATCTGAGCATTCATTTATACGTAAATATGATTTTAAGTTATCTCAGAGTTATAAGATTAAAGTATAGTAAATACTACTCTTAAAATGTTAAAACTATAAATTATTATTATTGATATGATTAAATAGTAAAGGCATTTTATTGTACTTAATTCATATCTTAAGCAACTAAATATTAAGATGATAGTATAAGTGTATAAAATAATAAACAACATTTTTTAGAAAGCAGTATACCTTTAGATAATGTATAATAATTATAAAATCATGTGAGCATATTTATTTATAAAATAGTAGATGATGAGTATTAATTAATTAATGACAAAGACCAGATAATTAACCAAATGTATAATTAATTTATTAACAATAAAGGATATAAAATATTTTAAATAAAGAAAATAACAATAGTGACAAATTCTCTGCAATGAATAAAAATATTCTACGATGTCATTAATTGAAAAATAACTTCTACTTTATTAATAATTAAATGTGTAATGTATCTTGACATGATATAAAACAAAACTTTATTGAAGATTAATTATAAGAAATGAACAAAATAAAAGAATGTTTTATTACACCTTTAATTAAATAATAAGATCTGTTTCTTCTAGGTATCTGATTTATAAACTTAGTTAAAAATTCATTAACCACACTTATAATATTCTTCTTAAAGTATGGCTTTAATTAATCTGATCTGATCTCAATAGGTATTGCTAGCATTCAACAAGAGGCTTATCTATCTCAAATTATAAATAAAAATGAGAATATTGTTAGGAATTTAACTCAACTAAATAATATTTATGCAAGTATAAGTAACACAAATGTAATTAAATATACATATAACATTTATAAAATCTTGAGAATAATAAATAAGAAGGGTAATATTTTTAAATATTTACACAATATATTTTAGATACCTTTAATTATAGACAATATTAAATCAACAGATCAATAAAACATAAAAATGTCAGGTTTTATGACTTGACTATAAACAATTGTTAATCAACTTTATATAATATTCCCAGTCTCCATAGAACTAAAATCAATAATACATACCTATACTAAATTGTAATCATAAATTTCATATACTATCTGTGTATTCTTTTATTGTATGTTGCTCCTTGTGAGAACTTTTACTGAACAAGATAACTCTAGATATTATAACAATTAAATAAATATGAGAAATATAGTATATCATTATAATTTAATATTAATTCAAAGTCTAAAAAAGTTCAAAATATTTATTCTTATGTAAGTTTTTTTAATTTTTTGAAAGGAATTAAATCCTTTGGCATTTTGAATTGTAAAATCCTAATGGATGAGTAAAACAAATTTAAATCCTTATAATAGAATAAGCAGTATTGAAGTTTGAGGTTTATAATACAATCTAATAATAGTGAATTAAAAATCTTTTAAACTCACAATAAGTTGTTTATTTCCTAAATGTAGAATAAAATAATTTTTTGGATCCACTAATAGTGAGTTAAAATTATCAATAGAATCACAATACATTGTTTTATTTCCTATACATAGAATAGGGATATTAATTTTTTAAAGAATGGTATCTATACATTATAACTTTTCTCTAAATATTTATGTAAATAAGCATTTATTTTATATAGCGTATGTTTACAATTGTATTACATTCAAATATCAGCCTTTCAAGCTAATTCTGAATACACTTTGCAAGTGTTAATAATAAATGAATACTTTCTCTCCAATAAAAGATATAGTATTTATGCAGAAATAAAAGGAATCCTCTTATTCCTATGACTCAAATGCTTATATATGCGCAAATCTGAAGTACTGGCAAGGAAAGCATGAGGATGGAACAGTCACTTTAAATTACTATATACAATGTCTGAATGAATGACGTCGATGAAATTGTCTAGAATTTACTAAACGTCATTCTAACTGAAACTTAATCATATGTAAATAAGCATTTATTTTATATAGCGTATGTTTACAATTGTATTACATTCAAATATCAGCTTTTCAAGTAAATTCTAGACAATTTCACTGACATCATTCATTCAGACATTGTATATAGTAGTTTAAAGTGACTGTTCCATCCTCACACTTTCCTTGCCAGTACTTCAGATTTGCTCATATATAAGCATTTGAGTCATAGGAATAAGAGGATTCCTTTTATTCCTGCATAAATACTATATCTTGTATTGGAGAGAAAGTATTCATTTATTATTAACACTTGCAAAGCGTATGCACAATTAGCTTGAAAGGCTGATATTTGAATGTAATCTAAATATTTATGAAAATAAATCCATTGGTTAAAAATATTTACATTAACAGAAATTATGCAATATAAAAATGTTTTCCAGATGAAGATAAAATTCATTAGTTAAAAGTCATTTTATTGATAATTGTCTAATACATAAAAACTCTAGGCTGCAGTAGTAATTATATCACAAAGCAAATATTTTGAGAATAGATAAGTGAGTAACATGGTTTACAGATAGTAGCATTCCTGAACTTGTTTTGAAAATTCATAATCAAATCCAAGTTTTAAAATGTAATTACATTTAAAATGCATTATAAGATGATTAACATGATTAGATATTTTGTTTTTCATTAAGAACAGTTTTGAGGTACATTTCCGATTAAGGCAAATGTTTTTTGGTTATCTACTCCATGATCATTGTACTCCAAGATGCCAATATGACTAATTTTAAATTTAAGTCCAATACAATTTTAAACATGTAGATGTATTTATAGGTTTGTGACATGTGATTAATGAGATCTTTATTTTTATTGAAAATTCTTCACACATTTGGCTTTTTATGAAAAAATAAAATAAAATTGTTGCCAGACTATGATATGAAACACATAATCTTTGGAAGTTTTAAAAATTTGTAGCACCAAATTTGTAATAAAATTATTTAAAAATAACAAAATAATATTTTAAAATATTTTGAAATATTTTTTTACATTAATATATAAAAATAAAATACATGTTATTGTTTTACAAACAAATAGTTATGCTGTAAATATTAAAATAAATGATTTTACTTTATATACTTTTAAATTCTTATTATAATTAATATATTATTATTAAAACTAATAAATTTTCTTAACTATTTTGATATTATATCCTTTTAACTTCTACATTTAAGAACTAGAACCATTCATATATTTACATATTATGTTAAAATGTTTAATAATTATTCAGTGTAATTTTAATGTTATATATTATTTCTATACTAATACTATTTTTAAATTAAAAATATATAATGCTAATAATAATGAGATATATTGTTCTTTTAAAATTAATTTTATGTGTGATGGAGTTTATAGAACTAAATATAAATCATGATAAAAAAATTTGATACACATATTTGAAAATGCTGTATTTATAAAATATATACAAGAAGACATCTATCTTGAATCAATTTAATAATTTACCTTATAAGATTCTATTACCAATAATATTAGTAAAATTTTAATATTGTTATTTACTGTAATGATAATAATGATATTAATACTAATTAATAGTTGCAATATTTATAAGTCAATAATTTTTTTTTAAAATTATGATTATTGTTGCCAATTTATATATTAAATCTTGGTACATTATATATGAATGTATAATATAACATTAAACAAGGCATTGCATGCTAGTATAAGAGATGGTGATCATGTGATGTTTAGTGATATAATATAACATTATACAATGAATAAGAAAACACTATTAAACTAATATCTAAAACATGTAACACTAATAATTAGTAATAATCATTAAAAAAAATTCACATACCTATGCCTGTAGTTTAAAATCAATCTATTCTGAGATAAAATTTAGAAAAACTAACAGGAGTCAATGTATGGAATAACTTCAATGGTATATAAATATTTTCTCACCATTTCTTTTTTTTTTTTTTTGAACAGGTTTAGCAAGCTTATACCAATAGCTGCCAAAAGTCCATTTTTCAAAGATATCGAAAGCAATGCATTCTGGATTAAAATAAACCATTATAGTAAAGTCAATAATTATTTACCAAAAATCAGAAAACATTCACAGTATAACGCTAAATTAAAAAAAAAAAAACATAAAGAGATTATAGAAAAATAAACATCACAAGATTTAATCAAAAGACCTATAGTAAAGTTTATTATATATAGCTTTAAAGTTGTGGAGCATTTTTAAAAAGATATTAATGTAATGACTAATTAGTCTTCCATTCTTGTTTATCAGATTTTTAAACTCAATATTGGTAGAACAACAAAAAACATTGTAAAGCAGAACTATATATTTTTCTTTCATAATGTTTCTCTTATATCAATATAATAGAAATAGTAATTATTAATAAACTTAAATTTGTTCTTTATTCTCTTAAAGAAGAAAAGATTAAACAAACATGTATACTTTCAGAATTTTGATCATATTAACAAAAAATTTTCTAATCATTGAGAATCACTTATCTGTCTATATTTAGTTCAGAAAAAAGTTTCAAAACAAATTTTATCTTTACTAATATACAATAAAAAGTTTTTAATATCTATTAAAAACTAATGCTGCCTTTATGACCTAACCTCAGCTTATAATTTTATTTAGAAAAATATTTTTATGCTGAGGTTTTAAATGACATAAAAGGATTACTTTACTTGACAAAATGATCCAATAAAATAATTAAGTGAGCCTAAATGATGATCATAACTGATGCCTGAGATTACTAAATGAACTCTATCATAATTCTTCACTTTCATCTACTTTATATAACATATTAATTAGTGATCTTTATTTGCTGAAGACATTACATTGGCTTCATGAAAATATACTTTTCACAAATAAACAAATCTTTTAATATGGATATGAAAATTGTAAATATTTTTTTCTAAGTTTGGAGTCATATTTCTAATCCAATAAAAGCACTGTGTTCAATATTCCATATAAACAGCAGAGAAATATCTTATTAATTTGAATACAAATTTTTACAAAAAACTAAAATACAATTTTACCCTATGCTATTTAGGAGTAATTTTGTACCATAGTTAAGATTTTTATTTATTTAAGATCAGATTTATAGTAATTTTTAGTAATAATCTTCTTGGAAAGCACAATATTTGGTATTGTTATACCATTATTTTACAAAAACTGTCATTAATATATTATATTGTGCTCCTATTTGAAGAAAATGTGTTCATTTACAACTTTTGGATGATCAATTACATATTATTTATGAAAAAAATATTACTGGCACATTCAAGTCTTCCTCCTTGCAATGATTTTCCTTTTTTAAATATATAATTTTTATGAATATCAAAAGTTGTCTAACAAAAATGTATTAAAAACCATTACATAGATCAAACTATTACTAAGTGAAAATGTAGTTTTACTGCTTAAGACTTGTCTCATATCAAATTCATTTTTATGACTGACCCATCAAAAATATTTTCAAACAATCAATAAATTGTGAAATAAAAATTAAATTCTTAAATAAATCCAAGCAAATTTCCTTTCCCAGACTTACAATAAATTCAGTTGGTTTTGATTTTTCTCTAAACCTGGATGGAAAAGATATTCATTGTAGTTTACCAATGAATCACAAAAATTTTTGGAAATGTCCATCTGAATTAAGCAAAAATAATATAAACTCAAACTATATTTTTCTAGAATAGATAGCTTTATATAAAAAAAATATACTTTTTTGCAAATGTATATCTATTATAGGCAAAAATTGACTTTTCACAATTGAAGCAGGTATGTGTAGTTAGGAAAGCTGGGTATGTATTTTGACACATATGTTTACAAATTCATCAGTTAAAAATACTGCCCAGTTCAAAGGCATGAAGACAGAATTAAATACCTTCTGTGTGTACAAAGTCTATAAGTGTGCTTTTCTGTGACAGGTGCAAATATTTAAGTATTTTATCATATTATAAGAATAGAATGTAATGTCTTAATTAAATGCATAGAGAAAAAGATAGAATGAAAAAATTTTTTCACACTGATGAATGAAAAGTTAATGTGTTGTATGTCATGAAATTATGTCTCTTACATAAAAAAGAAATGCCAATGACATCTTAAAAAATGCATGCATGTTTTACTAACAATCTTATGTTAAAAAAGCATATTATCTAAGCAAAAGTTAAAATAATTTAAATCACAATTAACCAGGCAACCAGCATAGTTTATTAAGCCTATGATTAAATCTACAACTGTAGCAATCACAATATTTTGTGTTATGTGTTTTTGCAAATGAAGAAATTATAGAATCACCTATTGAAGCCTCAATCCAGTATTTCATTTTTTGAAGAACAAAAACAATTTTTTTCTGCAATTAATGACATACAACTTTCCAATAGAATTGTTGTGCATTATACATAAATTACAAATCCTGATTTGATTTAACAAATAACCAAAAATATGATTCCTTGTAGTTTGATTAATTTTCTGATATTCTTGATATTCCTCAGCTTTCCATTTTTATAATGATATTTAAAGTTATACATTTGTAATAATGATTATTAAGAATATTACCATTTATAAATGTATTAGACCTTCTCTCTTCCAAATCATGATCATCAAATTGTGCTGAACCAGCACTCATCAGTTGGTTGGGTCATCAACTCTATATAATGTGTCCACTCCTATATATATATATATATATATATATATATATTGATAAATATATATATATATATATATATATATATATATATATATATATATAATGTGTATAGTCTTTATCAATAGTAAATTGTTATATCTTGATTTACAAGTATCAAACATATTCATCCCACAATTTTGACACCATCCATTCTAGATAAATATAGTAATGATTAACACTAACCATTTATTAAACTAGATATTGTCTTTAGCTCAGTTGTAAACTTTGAACCTCAGTTAAATATTAATATATCTGCAGTTTTTAATCAAGCACACACACATGAAGTTTTTCAAATTTCTCTTTTCCATGTTTAAAATTTTTGATAAATGTATTATACAGCCTCGTCATTATGACAGATTTTTTTCATATCATATTAATAAAGATATAATAAAGACGAATGACACCCAATATGGATTTCATGTTTAGCCAACACTCATGAGTTGGTACATGTCATCATCTTTTATGTATTTGTTTTCATTATATGTACAACATTTATAATTAGTAACTGTTATATTTTGATTTATAAGTTTCAAACTTATTCCTCCTACACCTTTGACACCATTCACTCTTGATAAATATAGTAATGATTGTCACTAATTATTTATTACTAGAGATAGTGGTTAGTGTTAATGTTGTGATTGGAGCAAGTTTGGTACTTGTAAATCAAAATATAATAATTTAGTATGGATAAATATTGAACATATATATATATAAATATGTGTGTGTGTGTGTGTGTGGGTGTGCGTGTGTGTGATGGTGACATGGGCCAACTGATAAGTATTTGCTTAGCATGAAATGCATTTTGAGGGTCATTTGACTTTTATTGGATCTTTATTTATATGATTTTAAAAGAATGTATGGTGTTGTGAAAGTTAATTAATATATTTATAGAACATATTAAACATGAGAAAGAAAAATGAGAATAATTTTATGTGTGTTTAATTAAAAACATCAGATATATTAATCTTTAACTGAGTTTTAAGTTTATATATCTGTTAGTGACAATCTCTAGTTTAATAAATGATTAGTAATATTCATTATTGCATTTATTTAGAGTGTGAAGTCTTAAAATTGTGGAAGAAATATGTTTGACACTTGTAAATCAAAATATAACAATTCAATATTACCTTTAAAAAAGAAAACAGGAGGTAAAAATATTTATTGTTTTTCCAAAAATATATAGATGATAAAAAATTCCAATTTATAAAATTGCATCAATGACAATGTATGCTGTCAATAACCAAAATAATTAATGATTTTTGGCTCTGTCTTCCAGAAATGATGATTTCCCAATATTTTTTGAAACATTGGATTATTCATTAGCAGACTCTTGGTTTTAAAATTTGAAATATGCATGTAAATTATGACATTTATTCAAGTAAAGCCTTCAGAGGTGATGTTTTGTGTTCAATTAGTATAAGTCAGGATTATTTTTACAAAAATTAAGGAAAGTTAAAAGAAAGTGGATATTGAACTTAATGAAGTTATTAGATGAATTTAGCACTTATTGTCAATAGAATGATATAACTAAGCAACCATCTTAATAAATTGAATTTACAATTGCAAAAAAAAAAAAAAAAACAATTATTGAAGACTGAATTTCAACATTTCAAAAATATTTCTGATGAGTTGTCAATAAATGGAAGTACATAAGACAAATATAAATATTATGAGGAAATAACAAGTTTTCACCACTAATTTCAGAGATATTTCAAATAATTTAATATCCTGGAATCACTAATTATCTTCATGCGTTTTCCATTTGAAATAATTGATGTGGAACACTTGACTGAAAATATAATAATATATTTTCTACCTGTAGAATAAAACATAATTTTAAGACATAATTTTAAAACATACAGTTTGACTTAAAAATCACTTTTGAGCCAAAATGGAAGAATAGCATTTAAATTTAAAAGAAATTTCATTGAATTTACATTATCTTTCAGCTCCATCTATCTATTTATGCAAATCTATACTCTTGATAATAAATATAATTAAGTCAAAATATATTTTCTCCCACAGGAGACCACTTAGAATCTTGTGCAATTGTAGCAATTAGTTATGGTATATTCAGACATTCAACATTAGCAGACAGAAATGGTGCAAAACTTAGACAATTTAGTAATATTTTTATTCTTCTACTTGGAATTTATATTTTATACAGATTTTTTTGTTTTATATTAAATATTTTGGTAAATTAATATGATATGAAATAGTTGATTATTATTATTATTACCTTTTAATATATAGGTGATAGAATGATACTTGAAGAAAATTACAATTAGTTCTTGTCCTGTAAAGACAATTGAGAAAATTGCAATAGTCATTGCCTGGCAAAAATCTGTCATTCCTATTCTAATCTTTACTAGAACCAATCATTCCTACTCTAGACTTTACTAGAATCTTATTGATAAATTTAGGACAACCCATTGTTATTAACTCATTTTTGTTACACTACTCATTTGTTTCATAAATAAAATATAACAATTACTGGTTTATGTGGATATTTAATAATTTTGATATCTATGGTTGCAGATAGAATCACTTGTGAATCCATTTTCTGGTTGGAATCCTGCAGATTATTTTATTTGTTTAGCTATGTATTTATTATTATTAAAGGAATTTGTAGACATCCCAATCAAGAACAAAATTCAGTAGTGATATTAAAGTTCTTTAATTCTGCAATGTTTATCATTAACTATGTGATTCATAGTTTGTATTTAATCATATCACTATAGCTTTTATGAATATATTTAGATCAATTCATACTCATTGAGCTTATATGGGATTTGAACACAGACTTTCAAGCTCACTTCAGATAACTCTATCTCATACAATTGATACACACCATGTGTGAAAAAGATAAATTATCTCAAATATACATATTTCTTGCATAGCCAGCACCAATTAGTTGGCCCAGATCATCATCTTCTGCACAGATACATACACACACACATATGGACCAGGTTCAACACAAAATACATATACTAAAAATCATTTATTTTTTTTCACAAGTGTGTGTCATGTGTATCAGTTGTATGAGAGAGAGAGAGAGAGAGTAGATAACTGAAGGGAGGATGAAAATCTGTGTTCAAATCCCTATAATTAAGTCTAAACTCCAAGTATATAAATTATACTGGTATTCAAATACTGAATTACTTTTATATTTTGAAAACAGATAAACTGTATAAAAAAAACCATAAGTTAAATAAAAACTTAAAAAAAAAAACCAGAATTTATTTTTTACTCCAATAAAGATTTTAAAAAATGTTTATGATTAGATTTACTATCAGTTGATTAATGGAATTTTGTTTTTATATATTACATACCTAAGGCGAAATATATTTATTATAATTGTTTATTAATACATTATATGGGCATAATACCTGCAGTTATATATGTAATATATGCAGGATTCGAACTAAGACTTTTATATGACTCACACTTCTCAAGGCCATCTTATATTGCTGACCCACCTGATCACACACATGTTAAAAAGATAAATAATTACCAATACACATATTTCATGCTAAACCAGCACTCATCAGTTGTTCCAGATTACCATCTCCACACATGTATATAATCAGTACTCAGCTTTATATTAAGATAACCAATCTTCATACTTTAATAGACAGGCTTCAAACTATTCCAATTCACAAGACTTCAGCCTTCCATTTTATTGAAAATCTGATGATGGAATGTTCAAAGCCCATGTGACTAAACATCAACATGGGTAGGATGACAATCTTGGCACTAACCTGGGCTTTGAACATTTCATCATCAGATTTTCAATGAAATAGAAGGCTGAAGATTTGTGGGTTGGAGTAGTTTGAAACCTGTCCATTAAAGTATGAAAATTGGATATCTTAATATAAAGCTAAGTACTGATTATATATATATATATATATGGCGATGGTAATCTGGACCAACTGATGAGTGCTGGTTTAACATGAAATACATATATTGGTAATTATTCATCTTTTCAACATGTGTGTGATCAGGTGGTCCAGCAATATAAAATGGTACTGAGAATTGTGGGTCATGTGAAAGTCTGGGTTCAAATCCTGCATATAATTGTTTATGTAAAGTTATTTTTAAACCAAACTTAAAATGATATATATCTTTTTGAAATAAGTGAATCTGATACCATCTATTGTATTTGCTTAATTGTTTATGTAAAGTTACCTTTAAACTAAAATTAAAATGATATATTATATTTTTGAAATAAGTGAATCTTATATCATCTATTGTATTTACTTAATTAGCATTTAGGTTGTCATATACCTTAGAATAGTTCTCTTCTTTTTTTATTAATATTGTCCTATGAAGTTTAATACAGTATAGAATAATTAATACAAAAACAACTATATCTGGATTAATTTTCAGCTTAGAAATGTTAAAACAATCTTAGTTTGGTCATTAAATAACTATTGTGTTTATTATGCTATTTGGATATTCAATGATCTTAAGATAAAGACATGATTATTTTTAATAAAAATTAAAGATTGTAAATTAATACAATATATAATCATAATTAGTGACTGATACACAACTGAAAAAGCTATTTACATAAATATTAAAATCTTAGTTAAAGACTTTGTTATTTTTAGTTCAACTTAAGTGTTTATTGACAGCATTCAGCATTATTAGCTGCTCTATTTGTTTAATAGTGCTTTATATATATATATATATATATATATATATATATATATATATATATATAATATATATATATATATATATATATATATTGTAACCCTTATATCTGAGTTTACAAGTGTTATTTTTATGCTAATTTTTTTCTTCATTATGTATAACAAAATATTAAAAGATATGGATATAAAATAAACTTTAAAGTAGTTTTAAAATGTTAAAAGTAAGTGTAAAGATAAAATGTGTTATTATTTTATTCTTTTAAAATAAAGAATTTTTTTTAAAAACAAAAAAAAACAAAAATGTTGTTATGGGAACCAACGAAAACTTTCTAATTTGTCTGCTTAGTAAAAAGAATTGCAACACTTCATCATTAGTCTTTTACTATAATAGAAGCCAATAAAATTTTATAAAGATTTTTTTATGTTAATATCGTGCATTTTAAGGAGTAAAAAATTCCCCAGAATGTCTTACCTAATCTTTCCAATATTGTAACTGAATATAAAGCTGTAAGCAAAGAAATGCCTTAAAAAATAACATTGATTCTGCCAATCTATTCATCACTATTGAATGCTGAAGAAATATTTGACATTTACTTGCTAAAAAAGAAAAAACTAGTCAGCTAAAGTGATTATTTCATAGAAATGTATTTCTACAAATTAATCTGTAAATCTCTCTATTTTAAATGCTCTGAAAAAAATTGCAATGGAAACACTCATAGGAAAACTGCCTTGGAATGAACCAACAAAAGCTAAAATATTATATTGCCAGAAGACATTAAAACTTGATGATTAATAGCCATATTTCCACATTTATGAATACAAAATATATGTGAGCTATTCTCAAAGAGATTGTAAGTTACACAAAATTTTTATCTCTCATGCATGATTGCCATATACTTTTCCTAATTGTAAATACAATTTTTTACTTATCTTTATCATTATCATATAATTTTATTTTTTAATTAAAATTATTGTTGTTAATTAATAATTTTATTGTTTGTCATTCTTCATCTGAGCCAAGCTAATTATTTATTTGGTTAATGTAATAAATTTTTAGATGAAGGGGATGATGAGCAGGAAATATAATTAAATCTACATGGAAACTTCTTTTTATGTGGATTCAATTTGGTCATTAGTTGTGACTAGTACTGACTTTCCAATTAAAAATAATTTTGATGTAGTCACTCCACCATGTACACATTTGCCTTAAATTGTGTTAGATAAAAATTAATTTGCTAAATATTGTATTTTTAATTTTATGATTAACTGGAGTCATTACCAATTGTTAAAAGGGTAGCTACTGTTACAATATATATATAAAAGACATATTTTGCGGGTTTATTTGTGTTAAAAAATTTTAAATATTGATATACCAACATTTTGACTTGATCACACAAGTCATCTACTGGATGATAAAAGGTAGAAAGATGGTTGTAGAGGTACTATAATCACCGATTTGAAAAAACGTTAAAGTTCCACCAATAGCAAAAATGTTAAATTAAGAATAATTTGAAAAAACATTAAAGTTCCACCAATAGCAAAAATGTAACATTTTTGCTATTGGTGGAACTTTAACATTTTTTCAAATTGGTGATTGTAGCACCTCTACAACCATCTTTCTACCTTTTATCATCCAGTAGATGACTTGTGTGATCAAGTCAAAATGTTGGTATATCACTATCTAAATTTTTTAACATGGATGAATCTGCAAAATATGTCTTTTATATATGCAACTCGTGAAAATCTTTATATCAACTTACATAAATATGTTGAAATGAGTATTTACCTGAGCAAAAAATGTTTATGAATCACATGACACAATTATTATCTCTATAATAACAATTACGTCACTCTGTTGTACAAATATTAAATTGTCAAAATGTCAAAATTTTACTTTAATTTTATTTTATTAAATATGGTTACTTTTGAAAATATGGTTTACAATATATATCTAGTAAAGCAATAATATATTAATAATGATAAATTTAACAAATAACCATTTTAAATTGTAGAAGCACTTTCTATTATTTTCATAACCATTTTTAACTTCTGCATTTGATAATAATTATTTTCAAAATTTATTATAACCATTAATAGTTTAATGTTTATTGTTATTATCAATTAATGTACAACAGATATCTTATTTAATATATATAAAACTAAATTTTTCACAAAGCTAGATAATCTAAAAATGTAAATTATATAATAACCCAATTTATCTACAGTGTATGTATTAAATCTGTTATTGAGGAAACTTTTGTATGCAAAAGATGAATTTCACCTCTCATTATGATATAATCTCTTAATATAAACAAAAAAAATTGACACTTAGACTATAACATATTGAGATTTTTAAATTCATATAAATTAAATAAACCATATTAAACAAACAAATAAAATTTGTTTTTAGAAGTAGAATAATGATCATTTTTAAAACTTTCAAACAACACTGCTATTCATTATTGTTAGATAATAAACCTGATTTTGCACAAAGCTGCATAGTTTACAAATCTAAATCACATGATAAGAAACCAAGTATATCTATACTACAAATCTTTAATCAGTTGTCAACAAAAATTATATAAATGAAAGATGGATTTCTCCTTTCACTATGATCTACGATGTTATTTAAAACCTTAATATAAATAAGAAAGGTAATACTCAGACTGTTTTAATTTACCTTTTTAGAGGATGCCTTATTAAAAGATTGAAGATTTATTGTACAGATACGTTTAGTTTGTTATGTGATTTCCATTTGTGAACTAATGGCTTTGTGCAAAATCAGGTTTATCATTTAAATAATAATGTATAGCAGTCAGGTTTAACGTTTTAAAATGATTATTATTAATTTTGCTATTTGCCTGATTAACAGGGCTTATTTAAACTTTTAGGAATTTTAAAATCTCTATCTGTTACAACCCAGCATCAACTTTCTATATTAAAGACCATAGTGAAAGATGGAATCCATCTTTTACATATGAAGGTTACGTTGACAACAGAGTGAAGATTTTGGATATAAGTAAACCTAGGCTGTTATTACTATAGATTTGCTACCTAGCTTTGTGCAAAATCAGGTTTGTTATCAAAACTAATAATGAATAACAGTGGGATTTAGAAAAAATGAATTATTATTGATCTACTTTCAAAAACAGATTTTATTTACATATTTAATGAGGTTTATTTAAACTTTTATGAATTTTAAATTCTCAAACTCTTACAGTCCAAATATCAAAATTCTTATCTATATTAAGATCATAGACTATATTGAAAGGTGGATTCCATATTTTATTTATACATGTTGACAAGCCAATATATTGAAGATTTTTGGTGTAGATAAGGTTGGGCTATTATCGTGCAATTTATAAATATATAAAGTACTATAATCTTTTTCACACACATACTGTAAGATAAATCTTGACATGTTAATTCAAAAGTCATTTTAGCTTTTGATACATTTACATATTATGTTAATCTTGATCTTTCTTAAAGTTATTTTTGAATGAGTGTTACTAACTAGGTCTTGAGAATATTAAGTAAAACCAAATTTATTCAAACACTGTTTTTCATTTGCAATGAATACAATTTCGTTTTTGCAGTTATGGCTGGTAAAGTTTGCTTCTACATAAGATTTTTAGCAATGACAAAAGGGGTTTATTTTTGTTTACTAAGTATTTTGAGCAATAACATTGTGTGACTTAACAGTAATTTAAGATAAGATGAATGAGAAGGATTTGTAGCTCTTAATTTATTATATATATATTATAAATTTACTGGCATTTATATACATATAACCTTAAATTTATTATTAGAATAAATATATGATAGTGAAAAAGAATGAGAACAATAAAGATATGATTTAGTTGCATTATTTGATACAAATATTAGCAAAATAATAATTTATATATGATGTGCATATATACAGTATACATCTCTATATATTTGTACAATACTTAATTTCAAAAGAAGTTTTACAATAATGTAGCTGAGAAATTTATTATATATATAAAGTATGTGCCTTATTTAAATTATCAATATATATTTTTAAAAAAATCTCTAAATTTGGTTTTATAGGGTGTTTCGATTATTGATGAGTAGCTTTTAATAAATTGCCTAATGTATATGCTACTAAATAAAGGTTATACAGTTCTTTAAGTTTAATACAAAACGGTTTTAAAAATGCTTTGATCCTGTAACATTGGCTCATGTTCCGCAATAGATAAGCTAATACCTTCGCTCCTCTCATGTCGACCTTCTCTTACTGAGAGCTTGCTGTCCAGTCAACTTGTAATACATGACTCCATGCAGATCAATCAGCATTTGTATTAGAACTCTATTCTCTACCTTCGCAGTAGCAATTCACGGATTACATCAATTGTGCTTACGACAAATGAAGCCAATCATAAGGTCACAGCCCTGAATTCGACGTCAAAAATCCGACTTAAAGGTTATCGTCGGTGACCACCAATCTTCGGTTGAACGCCTCGTTGCTTTAATGTGTGAGTAAATTTGTCAGCAATGTCAAGCAGCTTCCTGCGACTGGTCTTGAACAGTCGGTAGGTAAACAATCAACGGATATCCGAGAACAATCAGCCGGCAGTGCTGCGAGCATCTCCGGCTGCCAGCTGTAAAACATCGTCACTTTATAGACATAGATTATTCAAGCAAAAAGTAAAACGTACAATTTCAATTTGTTTTTAATAAAAACCCAAAATAAATAAAATAAGGAAAAAAATTCTGTATATTTTTCTATTAAAAAGAATGTTTATTTTTAATTTTATTATTTAAATTGAAAAAGAAAAGAATATAAATCTTCAGCAAACAATTAACGCCCCCCTTCCTCCTTTAAAAAAAAAAAAAAACGGCAAAAAATTATATATATATGTAAATCTATCAGAATAATATATATTATTAAATCTAAAATTTAAAGTAATCAATTTTATTTTAATAAAATATTTAGTATTTTCAACGTAATCGAAACCATATAAACACACATATAAAACGTTCATATTTTATAAGCATATGCTTCGTTATTTTAATCCAATAATTGTTTTATTTTATAGAGATTAAGCTTATGTTATCTAAGTTTTGTAAACACTGCACAGTAATATTGTTCATTGTACATGGAAGTAAAGAACATGACCCATATATTTACATTATTTATATAAAAAATCATCTTCAAAGTCATATTTTAGTTTTTAGAGTAAAAAATTAGCAGTTAATCAAAAGCTTAATCGACGACGTGCCAACATCAATATCAAGAACAGAATACGACACTTATGTCAGCCAACCAAATTAAAACTATCTTATATGAGCTACAGTTAGTAAATTGAACAAGCTAATAGATTAACGCGTATCTTTATATGCAACTATTTATTAATACTTTATTCTTCAGAGAATTACCAAAAAAAAAACACAATACATTTTACATTTTAATTTCTAAAGTGTGTGTTCAATTTATATTTACCTCTATACAAAGTTAGTAACAAAGAAAGCATCCTCATCAGTCTTGCCAAAAGCTGGGTGATGAAGAGATGAACAGTTTTGAAACATTCTTATTTATGCTCTGCTTATATATAATAATTAATTACTTATTTATCAATCAATGTGGATAGTTTGCTGGGCTGACTAAGGGAAAGCTAACAGAAAAAAAATCTCTATAGAAAAATACAATAAAAAAGACATTTATAACACAATGTATTATTTTTTGTCAATTATTGAACTTAATTAGTTAACCATTAAATTCTAGAATGATTATAATAAGCTTACAATGTCTATAGTTCATTGATAATTATTGTTTCCTCAGCTATATTAAATCCTATCATTTACTATTTATATGTGTTGCACTTATGTTTCTGGGATAACTTTCAGGCTATAAAATTGATAAGAATATTCATAAATATTTATAAAGAATGTCTATTACTACTAGTTTATTGAATAATAATTATTTGGGCTTTATTTGTAGCTAATAAATTAAAAGTAATGTCAAATTCAATACTGCAAAAATGATCTTTTCTAGCAATACAATGGCTAATTGTTTACAATCATTATTAGCATTAGTTTCAAATAGACAACTTTGACTATATTTGTAAATATATTAAAATAATATATTTAGCACAAAATGAAAATACAGTTTTTGGGAATATCCATGATTGTCTTGTTATTACTATTATAGCATCAATGTTTCAATTGGATTCTCTTTGATATCATCTAGATATTATTGGAAGCTTGGAAAAAAATACTGGTCAACAGAAAATTCTTCCTTAGACAGTCTGTAACAAAAATTAATGTATTTATTGCAGTAATATTTCTACCAACAACTACTGATACATCTACCTTACCCTTATGATTACAAGTAAAATACAGTCAAAACATTAATGCTTTAATGATATAATAATGAGCATGTACCCAAACATATACATGTATTAGGAATTTGTTATGCAAAAATTGTATTACAAAAAATAATCACTGATAAAAGTCATTTAGTAAATACAGAAAAACATTATTTATAAAATTAAAAAAATATCTTTTTTAAAATATGATAAAATGGAGACTTTAAATTTTTATGTTTGATCTTTAATTTGACTTGATATATTTAATCTTTTAATTTTTTTATTATTTATATAAAACGTGAAAAGAGAGTTTATTATTAAATAAAAAGAATTTTATTTTTACTTAAAATATTAGCGAAATTGAGCAGAATAAAATACTAATATTAATTTTAAGTTTTTTTTTATTGCAAAAACACATCATAGATTGATTACTCATTAGAAGCATAAATCAGCACAATGAGTTTATTAGCTATTACATAATAACTCGTCGGATAGTTCTTATTTGAGTCATTAGTCATTCTTTTTGATAAGGGTATGATTTAGTGAATATATGAATAAAAATAATTCTGTTTTATATTAATAATATTAGCAGTTAAAATTAAATTATGGTTCTTATTATTAACAAGTATAAAATCGTTAGACCAAGACACCAAAGGCAGAGGCTGCTATTTTACGATGATGATTATTTAATGATTTGCAATAATAGTTAACATTCAAGCAAGGAAGACTTGCCCAAAAGTAAAGATTAACTATTTAGTGAGTCTGATTTTGGGAAGAAATAATTGTTTTGAAAATACTAACAGATTTAAAAGTGACTCAGATTTGAATAAAATCAATATAAATATAACTACATAAATACATAATGAAATGATTTGAAGAGGTCAGAAATGCAAATAAATATATGAATAATAGAAAAGTTTCAGAATATGATCAAGATTTATGTAAAAAAAAATCTGAAAAGAAATAAAAAAAAGTTGACAAAGTCATGTAGTATATGATTGGAAGAATAGAAGAGTATACTGATATTTTAAAAAGATAAAAAGATCTTTATTAAGATTATTTACCACTAAAGAAAAGTGGATTGAAATAGTATAAAACAGTGTATTACAAAGAGATACCAAATGAAGTTATTGGCAACTCCACTGTGTATATTTACCTGCCATATTCTGTGTATTGAAACAGGAAAAAAATAAAACTTTTATCTGGAATTTGTAGATAATGATGATGATGTTGTTGTTGTTGTTATTATTATTATTATTATTATTATTATTATTATTATTATTATTATTATTATTATTATTATTATTATTATTATTATTATTATTATTATTATTATTATTTCAAAAGAAATTTTATTTGTACTTAAGAAATGGTTACATCAGTAAAAACAATAACTAAATAATGAATACATAAAGAAACAAAGATTACCGATATTATTATGGATACCATTCTTCAATCAATGCAATTGTTCATTAGTAATTTAAGAATGGGATGACACTTGAATGATCTCAATTGGTTTGAAAAATAGAGTTCCATGAATGATTATATTTATTATTTAATTAAAATAATGTGGGTCTGATTGAAGTTTGCTTAGGTCTCATTAAAGCATTTAACAATGTTTAGCATAATTCTGTAATAGATAAATAAAGCACACTAGTAACAAAAAACGAATGTTATACATATAGCAAAGTCATAACCTTCCAATAGAGAAGGCTTTGCTATGAACAATATAAATGAAGAAAGCCTCTTGTTTAAAATCAATGAATTACTTATTGAAATGTTTTATCAGTTATATTATTCAATGTTTTTCTGCATGATTACAATATGTGTCAATCAAATGATTACTACTGTTATATGCAGATGATTTCAAAGTTTTCAATCGGTTACAAACGAATGAAGATAATGATAATTTGTAAGTATATATTAATAATTTTTTATAATGATATATGTTTTGAAGTGATGTTTAGAGTCTATAGAGAGTGGTATATTTTTGGTGGCTAAAAATTCTTGTTTGAAGGTTGGGAAGACCAGTCGATAACATTTTTGACTGGTTGTCCACTCCATGGGTATTTTTTTCAAAACAAGTTATTTTTATTTGTTGAATTGTATTTATTATTTATATATATTTGATTATTATTTGGAAAAAAGTGCATTTGAGAATTTTTTCTGGGTTCAAACATGGAGACTTGTTAAACTTTGAAGTAACTCTTGTCAGGTTTATTGCAGGTAACATGGCTTAGTGCCATGTTATCAGATTTTGCCATTCAGAAAATATTTGTTTTCAGAAAAATTTCAGTGATTAATTTTATCAATCAAAAAAAAATTTTTTTTACATGCTAAATTGTACTTAATATCTATGTATATTTGGTTCTTACTTGGAAAAAAGTGCATTTTGAGAATTTTTCTGGGCTCAACCATGGAGACTTGTGAAACTTTAAACCAGCTCTTGCAGCATTTGCTGTGGGACTTGTTGTTGTTGTTGTTGTTGTTGTTATTATTATTATTATTATTATTATTATTATTATTATTATTATTATTATTATTATTATTATTATTATTATTATTATTATTATTATTATTATTATGTTTCAAAGACTTAAAAGGGTTACAATGAGTTACTTTTGTATACATTTGTTTACATTGGTGATCATATAAATGTCTAGACATGTTTGACTAAATATGACTACTTAGGTCAGTGGGATTTTACACATATAAATGAGGCAGGAGATTAAATTGTTTGGATAGATTTGTATTAGTATAGGCACATGTTTAGCTACTATTTATTATGATATAGGTTCAAATTTATTTGTATTATAGGGTTATATTGATTTTACACATCAGATTTAAAGATTAAACATGTATACATTACAACATTTACTACAAATGTGTACTATAAAGTTCATTGCCATGCTGGTATTGTTTTGATATCTGCTGGTAAATGTCTCTACTGCCAGTGTTATGTGGGTCAATATCCTGGGATATTGTGTTACTATTAATTGCCTGGGTGGTGGGTAAACTCATGCAGTTTTTTCTGGTTCTGTTGGTGTTTATTTCAGGAGATTGCATGCTTGTTGGTTTGCTTAAGTGCATTAAAACTATATCTGAGTGTATTTCCACTGGCTATACACTTTTATATGATCTAGTGAATTAATGGGCTTGGGTTGTGGTGGCATTGTATAGTAATCCAATAAGTTGCACACAGAGAAGTGTCTCAGATGTTCATTTTGATGGACTTTAGAGTCTGTAGCAGTGTGTAAATTGCATTGGTGTCATCCATCTTGTCATAACATTGTGGCCACTATGTTGCATTTGCTTTGTCATTAAATAAATATTTTTTTTTAGAAAAATCACTATTCAATTTTTTTAGATTTTAGAGCAGAATTATTTCTATTTGTTAAATTAGGTTTATTCTTTGTGCATATTTTATTTTTACCTCAAAGTATGTGGCCTTTGCCAGTTTTCTTGGGGTTTAAACCTAGATACTTGTAAAATTACCAAGGTTTGCTGCAGACCTATTATGTTCTTTGTGTTATTGGATATTTCTTTTTGAAAAGTTTTTCTAATAAATTTAAGTTTCTAAAAAAAATAATTTAAATTGTTCAAATTTGCCCATTAATCTTATATATGTGATTTTTATCTTGAAAAATGGAGATATTGGACAGTTTTTTGGGCTTCAAATTGAAATTTTTTTCTTGATCATGTGATAATGTGGCAGCCATTTTGGCAGACTGAAATGATTTGGAAAAGTCAAATTTTTGATGAAAAAGCTTTGATGGATTTAAAATTGTCATAGAAAAAATGCTTGGGATAGTTAATTATTGTTATTTACTTAAGTATATTTTAAATCTATCTGAAAAATATCAGATTTTAGGAGGTTCTTTTGGGGTTTAAACTTGGAATTTTTTTTTCAATGGCATTACCAATATTTGCTGAGGGACTAATATTACTATTACTACTACTACTACTTATTATTATTATTATTATTATTATTTTGAATGAATGAGAATAAGGAAACACACCCATGAAAATATATATGGAAGTGTGATTTCAATTTATTAATAATTATATTATCATTTTTAAAAGGTTTATATTACAATGCTAAAGTACCTATGTGTGTGTGTATGTGTGCATTGAAAACTATTGTAGACCTGCAGGAAAGTGCAGTATTTAATACATATTGCGATCGTTATAAATAAAGCATGAGTTGTTATTCATTATATTCAATATATGCTAGAGGACTTAGAATAAAATATAATAGATATTGTAGCTCAGAATAATTATATTTGAAGATAATTGTAGTATAAATTCTAATAAAAACTGGGTGTTGAATTTATCCAAGTTTGAGATGAGTGGTGTTGATCTAAAAGTTTTTAACAAACGTTCTTTGTTTGTATTTTTTAGTAATAAAAATGTAACAATTGAGTTTGTGAGTCAATTGAAGCCTCTAAAATTTCTGAAGAAAAAAAGTTTAAAAGTTGTTTTAAATAAAATTAAAATTATCTTTCTTTTCCCAGTCAAATAGATGGAAATCATTGAAAATAGATTGGCATTTAAATGATATGGTTCGTTTGAAGAAGAAAAGAAGATTGCTTTGCATTGTTAATAAAGAATGCTTGAAAAATGTTTTAAAATAATTTAACAATGAAACTCTGGAAAGAAGATAAAATCTAGATTAATTGATATTAAGAAAGTAATGGAAAAATTAGAATTTTTCATAGATCAATATACTTACCCTGTTACACCATAGTCATATTCACATCTTAATTCTCATGAAAATGATTTTTCTTTCAGATGTATTTTGATTTTTCTACGATGAGATAGTTAATAGAATTTTTAAATATTTGATAAAATATTTAAAAGTTTATGTTAGTCTATTGAGTGTCTTTTGTTAAGACTTTCAGTAAAATTAAAAGTCTTAACATTAATGAGGATTACATACTTGGTAGATTTTCATAATAAAAATATAAATCAATCTGATGACGTTTAAAAAAAGTATTGATGTATATATTGTCTGAACCTACCCTGACACCTCTCTGAGGAATGCCAAAGCACGAAACCATGGTCAGGGGTTTGGGGAGGGGTTCCTGACAGAGATATTTTAAGTGCTCGCTCTGGCTAAGCATTTATCATAAAGCTTGTAGAGGAATTGGCAATCCTCACTGTTTATTTTAAAGAAGGAAAATATTTTCTCTGCTATTAAAATTAATATTGTTTATAATATGCGTTTATTATTAGAAAAGTCAATATATTTAAGGTATAATGAATAAATAATATCAAAACTCTGTCAGATAATGAAAATTATTCTACATGAATAAAGCTTGATAAACAGAGCACAAAAACATTAATTATAAACAACAATTAGCCAAGCGCTTTCGGTACTGTATACCAGAATCATGGCGACATACTGGAACTGAATGGTTAATATTCCAGTGCATGCTCAGTGAAACACTAGTGTTATACTGATTAATAACGTTTTTAGACTTCTCAATAAACCAAGCCTCTTTCAACTTCCTTTTCCGATCATTTGACTCATTGCACACAGTAGTAATATTTTGAGGATAAAACTCATGACCACAATTACTTTCATGATTTGAAAAAAAACAGAATTAACCTGCAAATCACTTTTAGATTTTTTGTACTGATAAATATGCTGTTGCAAATGCGTTAAAACATTGGCTTTCATTTCCCCGAAATAAATAGCATTACAATCAATTTTTTTGCAAGTAATGAAATAAAACACTTCAAACTTATTCATTTCTTCTACATTATCCTTTGAATTGTTTATTAATCTATTCAAACACAAAGGGAAACGGAATCCTACATTATAATCTTCACTGACAATATTTTTTAATTTCTTACTTATAAGTGGCACCTAAACTAAAGAAAACCACTTTTTGACAGCTTTATTATTTATATCCACTGGAATATTAACCGATCAGTTCCAGTATGTCACCATGATTCTGGTAAACAGTACCGAAATCGCTTGGCTAATTGTTGTTTATAATTAATGTTTTTGTGCTCTGTTTATCCCGATTTATTCGTGTAGAATAATTAAGGTATAATGATAAATTTTATAAAATTAAAAAATATTGAGTTTTTGGCTATGTTAATGTTTATTAATGTGTTTCATTTTTTTTTAAGAAAGTAATACGATTAGTCAAAATATGTTTTTTTGAAAGTAGTTGTCAGAGATATAGATGAATGTTATTGATAAAAACAAATTGAATATTTTTTAAATGTGTTGGATGGGTTTGATTCTAATATTAAATTTATTGTGGGGGAGGTATAATTAAAATTTATTAAAATGATTCTAATAGTAAATTTACTGTGGGGGAGATATCGCAGGCTTTGAATTTTATTTATTAAAATCATTTTATTAAAGATAAAAAAATAAAAATATGATTAATTAGGCTGGATAATCACCATTTCTTTGATCATAAGGAATATGCATCGATGAGCTTTGGTTATAAAAAATTAAAAAATTGAATAATCTTGATAGTAATGTATTGATTCAAAGAAAAACAATTTGATAATAATTATATTAGTTTAGGACATTTTCAAAAATTTATTAAAAGATTTTATTTAATAAGAATAATTACGATTTTGACCTAAATAGTATGGTTGGTAGTACAGTATTAATAAAAAAAAATTTTCTTTTCTTTTTAAATTAACAATTCATAAATTGATTAATAAAAATAATCGTTCCTTAAGAAAAGTAATATATGAGGGCTGCTTGCTTTAAATTTATTACAAACTCATTCTAAAGAGTTGGTAGATAGTAAAAATATTCCAGAGATAGTTTATTAAATATTATGTAAATTTAAGGTAAATTGAAGTTTTTGAAAAAGAGATAATTAATAAAAGTAATGTTAAAATAAATACTTTATCTTAGTTATGTGTATTCATGATTATAGGAACAATTATAAAATATTGTTTGATCATGCAAATGTTATATTTTATTATTGGAATCAAGTCAACCATTGCAATATTATAAGAACTTATTTTAATGTTAAAGATGATTATTAGTTTCTTGTGTAGATTTTCAGTAATGTTTTATTAGGATATAAATTGTTGTATTGTTTAATTCTAAACATGAAGTTTAATTTATTCCAAATATGTCATTTATTATTTTTATATGCATGATCAACTCTTTTATAATCATTCATTTTCCATTTCCACACATAAAATGTTATATATAATTAAAGGACAATATTTTTTACTCCGTGACTCTAAAAGAAAAACTTTCTGAATGCCTTTCCTCTACTAAACATGTGGTATATGCTGTGACTTTATATTCTACTGTTTGCCAAACTATTGCAAGGAAAGTGATACTGCATATTTTATAAGGAAATACAGTGATATTTCTAAAATTTGATGTTGTTATGTTGATAATACACTTGTTGTATGACCACATGGTGAAGCACTATTACATACATTCTGGACATGCATCAACAAAGTATTCTCTTCAATTAAATTTGTAATAGAATCAGAACTATAAAAAATGGCATTTTTAGATGTTACTGTGACAAAACTTCTTTGTAGCAAAATTAAAACTACTATTTACAGAAAATATATTCATATAGGTAAATTATTTATCATGTATGTGAAATCATGTCAGAAAAAATATGGATTTTTATTATCATTATAGAACTGGGTGCAAAAGTTTATTCAGTAATCAATGAATTAGCATAAAGAGATCTATCTAGAACAAAATCTCATAAAAATTGTTGTACATCAACTGTTATTAAGCAAAACTTAAATAGATAACACAAAAAACCATTAAGGAAAACAAATGGTACTGTAGTTTATCCTTACATCACAAGAATAACTAAAGAAAATATGCAATCATTATAACATCATAACAGCTTTTCAGAACCATATTACATTATGAGAAATTCTAGCATCTACAAAACCTAAACTTAAAATACTGAAAAATAAAAACTGCTTCTATAAAATACCATATAAATGTGTCACCTCATTGAAAAATAATTGAAAGCCCACAACCTGATTCTTAAAAAATAAAAAAAAAACAGACATGTCTAAAGAAGAAGATCATATATGTACCAATAAAAATACAAAATATTGGCTAGACAGAAAAAGGTACAAAGAAGAAAATTCAAAGTAGCTGCTCTCATGACAATGGCAAATAATTGTATAAATTAACCTAGTGTGTTTGAAAGCAATTAATTAATGTTGATTTTTGGAAAAAATGGAAAAACTAGAAAGAACATCATAGATAAGTATATAAAATTCCTACTGACTCTTAGAATTTCTAACTCACAAAAGGAAATGCCATAAATATAATGACACACAAACAAATTTTGTTATTTTAATAAATACTATGTGATTAATTTTTATTAAGCTAACATACAATAATAACAAATTGTTAATTATTATACACAAGTCAAAGTTAGAAAAAAAATTATGTGAAAGCAATACACTGATCAGGGACATTTATAAATATGTTAAATATTATTTTCTGATTTTCACTTTTAGGCATGGAATTTCACTTCATAAGTATCACTTCTAGAAATATGTATGATAGATAACTCTGATTCAATGTTTTAAGTAACCCATAAAAATTACTAAAAAAATAATGAAGTTTAAATTGTAACTTGTTTCACCCATTTGTGAAAATATAAGACAGTTCCTCTATTTACTATAATTTCAATATTTGAGAATAAAACAATTTACAAAAGTTTTAATATCATATTAAAAGAATAAAATTAAAAAGGTACATTTAATATTTTTATGAATAAATAATGAAAAGAACTATTGTACTGCTAAAGCATTTTAAAAAATCAAATGAGGAAAAGTTTCTTGCTGATATTATTTACTGTATGTGCATTTATATAATCCAAAGTTTTTAACTAAATCATAGATGTATATTAATTTGTCTGTTGTTTTTATTCTGCAATATGGCAGCTTCTTTCAGAAATATAGTTAATGATTTATTTGGATTGCAGTTTCAAAGACAGTCTAAAATTAATTTCCACCAGTTTACTTAAATGATTATAAACTTATATATTTTATAATAACTTTGATTTTCATTGAATTTGGAAACATTCTAGTAGCTAAGAAATAGTATCCAAATCAGGTCACTATACAGACATCATTTTATGCTGTGACTGCAACATGCAGTTTCCTTTTTCTTAGTTGCAACATGGATAGATAATAAAGACAGACACATTTTTAGAGTGTCTTAGCTAGATGTTAGATCAACTAGATTCACAAGCATAGTGGGTCACTGCTTCAATGGTGGTACACTTAAAAGTATTAATAGTACTTATGAGTAGCAAGATCAGTTTATCACATAATCAGATATAATGCATAAAACAACAAAGAAAGGATACTGAAATATTTTTTTGTCAAATATCTTTGGAATATATTAATAATTGTTTTTGAAAAAAAAAACTGCTAAGGTTTTTTTCCATCTTGATATATTATTTTGGTGCAATCTGATCTTATTTTTCTTTTGAAGTCCTTTTCTAGTTTTATCACTATCTGTCTCTAACCCTTTTTTAAAAAAAAAATAATATTTTTCTTAACTCATATAGTAATTTGTCTATCTTCACAGAATATTTTTTAAAGCAAATAAAACTCTTTTAACTAATTCCTCATCTTCAGTTATTTATTGTTTATCTTTAATGAATTTTAATTACTTTTGATTTATCTGTAAACAATTTAACTTATTCTATTAATTAATGTTTTCAGAATAAATTAGTTTTTAAAAAATATTATTTATACTAGAATAGTCATTATATAAGTTTATAATTATAATATATAAGGTATGTGAGCACAGACTTTCACATAATTCACCACTCACCACTCTATCTCATATCACTGATACACCCGAACACATATATGTCAAAAAGATAAACAATCACCAATATACATATATCATGCTAAACCAGCAATCATCATTTGGTCCAGAATATCATCTCCACACATATATACAATAAGTGCTCAGATATATATTAAGATAGCTAATCCTCATACTTGAATGGACAGGCTTCAATCCACTTTCCACTCCAACTCTTCAACTGTCCTTTCAATTGAAAATCCGATGATGGAAGATGAGATTCTTGTCACACCCATATTGACCTAAAGTCAATCTGATCCCTCATGTACAGGACATAATCCATTTATTACATATACAAGGAGTGGGCAGACATCTCTGCTATGTAATAACTGAAATACAGGCTTATTTCCATTATATTTAATACAAATTTTTTAAAAAATTATTATCATAATTTACTGTCATCATGACCAGCATTTCAAGTTGGACTGCTCTTGATCTTTATCAAGATTATTGTTTTCCATTTAAAACATTTTTGTGAACTTATATTATGATAATTAATTTTAATATTTTGTTATGACATTCATTTTATTGAAATAAATTACTATTTAAATATCCTCCAAAATATAGGTTTTAGTTTTTATACTTCTCTTTACTTAATTAAACTATCATTTATTTATTAATTTCTTTGAACATGTGACAGAATGACAGAATATCTATATATTTGTTGAATCCCACTTTAATTTCTTACTGCTCTATTTAAGATTACCTATACATATTACATGCTTTATGACTCAATTCATAATTGTCACAATATATTGAAATCATAACAAGAATTTTTGTATATTTTTCTAAATAATTTAAGCTATAACAATAGCAGATAGACAAACAATTTACATTAGTATTCCAAACTAAAATCATACTATCTAGTAATATTACTTGTCTGACTCACTTGTAAACTAAATGTAAAACTAAAATGTGATATGTTGGACTATTTCCAACATTTAAGAGTGAATGTTAAATGTACAGAAAATTTTAAACTTTATTTAAACTTTCCAAATACAAACAACTTGTTAGTAATAACACACAAATAGACAATACACATTAGTAATTACACAACATTTCAAGTAGTATTATTCTTCACTCTTCTTAAGGTATTGCTGGCCTATATGCACAGTGACAATATTCACTTAGAAGTTGAACTCGCACCTTTTTAAAATTTGATATTGAAGAATCTAAAGGTGCGAGTTCAACTTCTAAGTGAATATTGTCACTGTGCATATAGGCCAGTAACATCTGAAGAAGAATGGAGAATAATACTCCTCGAAACGTTGTGTAATTACTAACCTGTATTGTCCATTTGGGTGTTATTACTAGCAAGTTGTTTGTATTTGAAAAGTTTAAAGAAAGTTTAAAATTTTGTGTACATTCAACATTCACTGATAAATGATGGAAATAGTCCAACATATCACATCTTATACTATCATTACAAACCTTCAGACAAATGTAAAACTACTTTCAGCTTATTACTCAGAATTATATAAATTTGTTTCAGTCAGATGTAGATACTTTATATGTGTGAAAAATTGAAGAATCATAAATTCTCAAATATTTTTATAAGAAAGCTAGTCTATCTGTCCCATGCAATTAAATATAATAAACAATAGATTTTGATCTTGATTTTATGTGTATATAGGTATATATAAATATTGAAATCACAACAACAATTTCCTCGCAATTTCCATGTATATCCCTAGATAATTTTAATTATAATGTAACCAAGTAAACAACCAATTAAAACTGGTTTTGAAAAATGAAAGAATATTATTTAGTAATAGACTTAATGCGTACATATATACTGGAATGTAGAATGCTTTAAATATTAAATCTTGCCATTAATAATTTTTTTAGTTAGTAAGTTTATAATATTTCAAAGATATTGTCTTTTAAATCAATCTTTATTCAATCAACGACAATATAAATTTATATCAGTGATTAATAATGAATTTAAAACATAAGACATATATAGAAGAATAAATAATGATTTTAAAAAAAAATTTTTACTTAAAAGTGGGGGATTTTTTTTTTTAATAGTTTGAAACTTTGTTTTTAGACTTCATAAATTAAAAACTTTTGATTTTAATTTTTAATCTTTGTAAGATGAAATTTGAATTTTTGCAGAAATCCTCTTTTTTTTTTTTTTTTTTTTATAAAAAAAAATTATGAAAATGAATTTATTTTTTTTTGTGCATAAAAATAATTCAAATTTTAATATTCAACTTTAGCTGCTGAAAATACATATGATTTGTCTTAAATAATTATGGATGAACTTCGTTTTATTATTATATTTAACTTTTTGTTTAATATTTTGTCATGATTGCGATATTATTATTTAAAATTATGAATAAAATTATTAAAATCTAATTAAAAGCAAGAGTAATGAATTAATGATATATGTATAACGTTTTTTTTTTTACTACTTTTTTAATATTTTTGTATCTAAAAAACAGCTCAGTAAATAAGACATAAAAGTACAAATGTCAAACTGTGCCTCAAAAATTTAAAAAAGGAAAGCAGCACCAACAAAAGGCTTTTAATGCTTTTATCAAAAACAGTAATTCTGAAGTTGATGCTATATACAAAATAGCATATATTTAGTGATGAAGAAATAATAGAATGTATTATTAAAACTGGAGTGTTTAGATTCTGAAAAAGTTGATGAATGCAAACAATTATCTCTTTCAAGAAGAACCATAACTAATAGACAGCAAGAATTAGCTTAGAATGTGACAGAACAATTTTTCATGATAATTCAAATTAAAAAATATATATATTTTCAATTGTGTTATATAATACCACTGATAAAACTGACTTGGTTTATGTATTATATTTTAGTAGTGCTATGACTGAAGATTTTTATTGTTTTAATGAACTACTTACTTTGGGTACACTTACTGGTATGACTAGTGCTGTTTGGACATTTTTAATAATTTTAAAGAAATATTTTATAAAACAAAAGTAAACCTTGATAATCAGGTGCAACATATGTATTTATAATGCATCCTCTATAAGAGGTAAGCTAGAAGAATTCGTTTCTTTCTTTAAAAAAAAGAAAATAATTTTGAAAAGTTAAAATCGTTCAACTGTATATTACACTAACTATTTTACACAATGTTTTACATAAAATCTTTGCAATTGTTAACTTTATTTAGCAAATGCAATGCAACATAATAAATTCAAAAACCTGCATGCAGTGTTGATTTAGTAGATTATTGTAAAGTACACTGGTTATCAAGAGGAGGAATTTTTCATTAAAGTCTTAACTTTAGAGAACACATTTTAAATTTTACAAGGAACAAGAAAAACAATGGGAATTATCCGATAAAGAATTTTGTAAAAATGTTATATTTTTGTGTAATATTATGGCAAAGCAAAATGAATGAAACATTTCCCTGCAAGATAAAGAAAAGCATATATAATATGTTGCAAAAAGTTTAGACTTTTTGAAAAAAAATAGTCATTTTTTAAAACTTTGTTCTCTCAATCAGATATAGACTCCCCCCTCTTGAAATTAGAAAAAATATTAAACGAGCAGAAATATATATGGGAAACTCTCAATGATTACATAAATGATGATTGCGTAAATGTATTGGACTCCTTAATTGAAAAATATACTGAAAGAGTTTATTATTTGAAAAGCATATTATTGCCATAAAACTAGCTTTTGTACACATAGTTGATATCTCAAAAGCACCTATGGAACTACAAATGGATTTAATTGAATTAGGGGATGATAATATTATAAAATGTCTTTTTGATACCAAAAGAGACACCATTAAAATAAAGAAAAATTCAGTAAATACTCATGATCAACCTGCTTCTCTGTTTTGAAATTATTTACTGTTGCGAATCAACATTTTCCTATGGAATCCAAATTAAGACTTGTTTAAAGTCCCAGATAATTGAAATTCATTTAGAAGACCAACTCAAATTATATGTATATTCAATTTCTTTCAAATAAAAAACAAATGAAAATGTCTCATTAAATTGTTCATCAATTTTTTTCTAAACCTAAAATAATACAATTAGTACCATTTATAACTTTAATGTACATAATTATATGGAATGCTCACATAAATATTCATATTCTTTTATAATTTTGTTTATAATATTTTGAATGTATAACAAAAAATAATAAATGATAATTTAAAGATAATTTAAATAATAGTTTGAAAAATTATTATTTTTATCCTAATATGTAATTTTTATACTGTATTAATAAATTTAATCAATAATGAGTTTACAGTATGTGCTAATGTAAATAAATTTTCCGAAATCCTAGAATCAGTTACTATGAATGGTATTTTTACTACTGCTTAAGTTGAATGGACTTCCATGGAAAAAAGATTCCCCATCCCTTGTTAAAATCATTTACAGAAAAAAAGAGAAAAAATTGCATAAAGTTTTAGGAGAAAAATGTTTTGCAAATATCATAAAGATCGTGAAAAGTTCCAATAAATATTTAAAGAAAAAACATTGATTAATTTAAATATGGAAATTATCAATTTTAACATATATATACAATGTTATTTTGACAATTATATATTTTTATTATAATTATGTATGATTTTATAATAAATCATCAATGTTCTTGAGACTAAATAGTGATAACAAGTATAAAAGACACCTAGAACATAATAGTAATAAAAAAGTTGATATGTCATGTTATGTTGTATTACTTAACTTTAGAGATTTTTCAAAAGTTGTAAAGTATGGTCTCTGTCAAGGTTATTCAATCTACACTAAAATTCGGATATTTTTTGATATCAACACTTTCTCTGCTCACAGGGATAATAATTGAATTTGTGAAAAAAAAAAAAAATTCAGAAATCAAGCAATGTTAAAATATTCATTTATAAAATAAATTTTTAAGAAATAATAAACTAAAACATAGTCAAAATAAGAGTCATAGATCAATTCATAGATCACATGATCCTATCTCTTAAGCTTGTAAGTTATAAACAGTGAGGATTGTCAATTCCTCTACAAGCTTTATGATAAATGCTTAGCCAGAGCCAGCACTTAAAATATCTCTGTCAGAAACCCCTCCACAAACCAGCACTTAAAATATCTCTGTCAGAAACTCCTCCACAAACCCCTGACCATGGTCATGGTCAGGGGTTTGTGGAGGGGTTCCTGACAGAGATATTTTAAGTGCTGGCTCTGGCTAAGCATTTATCATAAAGCTTGTAGAGGAATTGGCAATCCTCACTGTTAATAAACTAAACAGTTTTATATTTCCAATACAAATGTAATATTTAAAAGTTAAAATTTTTTAAAAATTCCATGGGTATAAAGATACACTTATTTATTAGTAATTTTACTTTTTTATTTTGATTTAACTTCATTGCATAACAGCCTACTACTTGTTAAACTCTGGATAAGGAAAACTATAATTTTTTTCTAGTTTTATTGCCTTAGAATTTTTACTTCACACATTTGGTCCTTAAATAAATCAGCAAACTGTCAAATATTAGTTAGTGTCTAGACATATTAGGTAATAGATTAAACAAAGAGATAACAGAAACCAAGGCCTCACTATCTGGAGATTTGCAAGCCTGATGATCAATGTTGTATTCTTTAGTGTGCACTAAAAGTTTTGTTCAGTAGTGGACATATAATGATGAGTTTCTGCATTTAAAACATGAATATTTTTTCTTTAAACTATATTTTTTAAAACTGAATAGTTTTCATCATAAACATTCACATTGTAATTACTTTTTATTTCAGTATCAATCAAAATTCACCAATTAGATTTTCAGTTTAATTTGCGATATTTAGGATATTTAAATTATTTAGAAATGAATTATTGACCAAAAAAAAAAAAACCCCAATGTCATAAGTTTGATCAGAGTCTTTAAATCTTGATTGAATTTCTCAGACAACTTTTTAATTTTATTAGCTTTTTTTAAAAAAATATTATTTAACACTGTAAGATTTTTTTTTTCCAAAACAAAATATAACATATTTGGAAAAAAGTTTGTGTTAACATCATTTAAATGCGATTTTAATATTTCTAGAAAAGTTCTTTATTAATTTACTATCTTATTATATCTATTTTATCTTTTAAAAATGCAATTTAAGTTAAGTTTGAGCATCAACCTCATTGAAAACTTTCATTTTTATTTAAGAAAACAACATTTAAGGTGAACAAAAAATATAAACTAATAGTGATATGATGTATTAAAGTGCATCTTTTTCTATTTACAGAGCATTATCACATTAATTTTTTTTTTTGATAAAACAACTATAAAAAGAGTTAGTAATTATATGATGGTTGCATTTAGAGTTAATTGTAAATGTCTTTAGAAAAATTCAAACTTGATTTAAAAAATACCCAAATACATTCAACTGCTGTAATAACATACAGTTAGTACATAATGTAACATTTTAAGAAATATTATTTCCGCTTTTTCAAGTGTTGAAGAATTGACCAGAAATATTACAAGAATTGGAATCATAACTGAAACCTAGTGGATTCATGAATACTGTTAAGATGATGTTCTAACTATCTAAATTATTCTGTCAAACAGCAAAAAGAGTATTCGAAAAATCTTACTTTTAATATGCTTTATTATTAGTAATTTTATTGAAAAAAAAAAAAGAAATTATTTTGTCGCTAATAATGCAATCCAATATATACATATATATTGTTAAATTGAATTCTTACTCAATTTTTTTAATAAATAAAAAATAGCCTTCTTTATTTAATTAGTATTATTTTTCGCTTAAATAGTAAAGTAAATTAGTGAAGTTAGTTTGTTACTTAAAGTAAATAAATAGATATTGTTACTAATAAGAATATTTTTTCAATTTTTTATGTTATTAGCTGGATTATGATGCAATTGTAAATGATGTGGCATAGTTTATATATATAATATTATAATTCGATGTCTGTATTTCTTCAAATCAATATACGTAATCTTATAATTGAATATTTTTAAATACAGTAATAAGATATATGTAAAGTATAACTTTAAAATTTTTATCCATTTATATCTGATTACTGTATTTATAATTATTCAATTATAAGATTATATATATATATAATAAATGGTATAACATTCTTATTTTATAAAAATATAGTCTAGTATAAATATTTTAATGTATTCTTCTATCTATCTATCTATCTATCTATCTATCTATCTATCTATCTATCTATCTATCTATCTATCTATCTATCTATCTATCTATCTATCTATCTATCTATCTATCTATCTATCTATCTATCTATCCATCCATCCATCCATCCATCCATCCATCCATCCACCCACCCACCCACCTACCTACCTACCTACCTACCTACCTACCTATCTATCTATCTATCTATCTATCTATCTATCTATCTATCTATCTATCTATCTATCTATCTGTCTATCTGTCTATCTATCTATCTGTCTATCTGTCTGTCTGTCTTTCTATCTATCTACCTATCTATCTATCTATCTATCTGTCTATCTGTCTGTCTGTCTATCTGTCTGTCTATCTGTCTGTCTGTCTGTCTGTCTGTCTGTCTGTCTATCTATCTATCTATCTATCTATCTATCTATCTATCTATCTATCTATCTATCTATCTATCTATCTATCTATCTATCTATCTATCTATCTATCTATCTATCTATCTATCCACCAACCTTTCATTAATCTTCCATTCTTACCTATAACTATACATTCATCTATCTATCTATCTATTCATAAATTCATTCATTGATCATTTATTCATCAATTTTTCTATTTATCTACATATTTATACATTTATCCACCTGCCCTTATATATATATATATATATATATATAGGTATATATATATATATATATATATATATATGTCTACCTATCTAAATTACTTATTTACTTACCTATCTAACTGCCAACCCAACCCATTATCTACTAGGCTACATATCCCCAATCAACTATATATCCATCTATGGCTGATATTTTTTTGTATCAATTTACAATATTTTGTTAGATTTATATAATAACCTGATCTGTTAATATATTTTTATTTAGGTGCATTTTTATATCAATTTAAATGTAATAAATGCGTTTTACAAAGGCAATTACACTTTTTAACAAGACAATGTCTTACTTTAACATATTGATTGATGGATAGCTCATTATAATCATAACGATATTAGAGATTTGTTTTTCTTTATGTTTTAAGCTTTAATATGTTCATTATTCTCATTATAAATTTGTAGAATTCTATCATAAAACAGCAGATCGGCTTTTTTTGATACATTGTAGACATATTTTCCATTGATTAATTATATCAAGTATTTTGTTCCTTCTTCAGCTTTAGAAAATATCCAATAAAATATATAAAAAGATAGGGGATGAAGATTTATATTGAATAGTGCGTTATAGCTTTAAATAGGGAATGTCGCTTTGCAAGTTATGGAATTAGATATGGTTTTACAAGTAATAGTGCTTTTCAATAAACCTTTCTAATTTGCTGATATTAAAAATGCAAAATCACACAAATATATCTTTTTAAAAAGTTATATATTTCAGCAACATTTTTGGAAATGTATATAATTATAAAGGAGTAATTTACTTCTGCCAATGCTTTAGTCTTATTCTTTTTTTTTCTCATGTGTCAATGCATCAGCCGGGAGGCGAACCCACTAACCCGGGGCAACTGCTTGTAAAGCAGCCGTCGCTGACCTCTCGATCACCAATATTCTTTGATTTATTTTCTGAACAGAGTGTCTTGTCCTAGCTTGTGAAGTTTAGTATAGTAATAGAAAAGCCGATTTAAGAACCAAAAGTTTTTGAAACAAATCTTAATTGAAAAAAAAAACAAAAAACATTTAGTCACTTAATCAGCACTATCACAGACTTTTGAAATAATTAAACATAAGATTTTATTATATTATTATTTATTTTAGATATAATTAATTTAAATTTTCATTTTGGATATTTTATGAGAGATACATTCTGAAAAGTTTTTAATCGGTTATTATTATGGTGAAATGTGGAATAAGTAAAACTTTATAAGTTAGTTACTTTTATTTATGAATTTAATATTTTTAAATTTTTGGTCGGTTTTGACTAAGAGTTTTTTTAATTTTACATTTTTTAACGTCTTTTTTGTATGTGAATGTTTAATAGAATTTTTTTTTTACAATAAATTAATTTATTTTCCAAAGAGTTGTTTTTGTAAAAAGTACTACTTTGAATGTTATTTTTGTTGAAACATATATAAATGAAATAAATTTAACCATATCTAATATGGCTTCACTGTTATGGTTTTTTATTTCTTAAAGATTTCAATTTTTCACAAACAATTTTTAAATTATCCATAATCTCTATTACTTTATTATTACATATTGGCAGGGCCGGCAAAAGGTGGTAAGTAAGATAAGCAAGGCATGAGGGTGCCTAGACAAGAGAAGTCTGAAAATGATGCAGAATTAACCCTTTAGTGATGCTTTTCAAAAACCTTGAAATTAATTTTATTGATCATGTAGATAAAAGTCTGAAGTAATGTTATTCATCAATTACATTTTGAGTGTGCTTCTGTTCAAAAATTTTAAACCCTCAATAAACAGAACTGTCTTAGTTTAGCTTCTAAAAATCGATTTATTTCACATTCAAATTGGTAAAATGTAATGAAAAATTAAAAATAATGTTAATAACTGAAGAAAAATAGAAGAAAAGCATTTAAAAAATAGCCAGTGATAAAACAAAAGAATTATGTTTCAACCAATCATGATGTGATAATGTTGGTTTTTTTTTTTTTTTGACTTAGAAATTAAGATCTGTGAATATTCATTTTTGTCATTTTTTTCTAGTCTAAAATACAATATTTTAAATAAAAATCTATATCAACACACACTATTGGTCAATATAGACACGTTATTAACAATATAATGTAAAAAGTAATTATAAATTACTTAAATATTTATGAAAAATAGTTGAATATTTCTAGAACATCATATTTTATTTATATCCAAATAGTGATCACTTGTCATGTATAGTGGTCAAAAGCTATGCTCTTTCTCTTGATTATTTTTCTTCTAAAATTTAAAAATGTTCAAAGCAAAATTTATATTTAAGTAAATAAATGTCAAAACTTAATTATCAATGTAAAAAATTACCAGAAATATATTTTATTTACATTCAAAATCTATTGTGAAAGCTTTAAACATTCACAAACAGTTTGTTTTGATTTCTGAATTTGACAGAAAGTCATGCCTAGCGGACAATGGCCAAAGCTTGAAAGGCTTGACTATGTCAAAGTAGACAGCAATAAAAAAACGATTTTTTTTTCAAAAATTAGTGCCAAATGTGGATTTTTTTGGAATTAAAATTTTAAATACACCATTTTTTTTGGAAATAAACATAAAATGTCGATTTTGAGGCCAAAAGATAGTGCATGCACTTCCTACTCGAATTAACCCATTGCAAGGTTAAGAATACATTTTGTTGTTATGAATATTAATTAATGCAACTTGATTTATTATTTCTACAAAGTAAGAAAATATAAACACATTAAAGTAAACAACCACTTCTTGAAATGCAATTTGTCAGTTATGTCTTTTTACACTGGATTTACATGATCCATATTTTACATTGTGTTGCTATGTGATGTGAAAATAGTACAGTACATTTTACTATTACTATCCATGCTTTTATATATATATATATATTGCTGTGGTGAATTATTATCTCTAAAATAATAATAATAATGATAAACATAACTTCAAAATTTTTATTGGTTTATTATAAAAACAATATTATCTTAAATTTGTCATATCAAGCAAAAACATTTGAAATTCTTGTAATAATTTTAGAAAAATCATAACTTTCTGTTTAGTTTTAAAAAGACACAAAGATAACTTTAAAAAAAGGTGGTAATACACTAATAAAATATATAATATTCTATACATGTGAATAAATTAGAGAAAATATAATCAGTGAAACAATATTTATATTAGAGTACACCTAATAGTAAAACTATTTACAGTAGTGATATAAACTTTTAATGCAATAATTAAATGAGAATGCGTGTATATATTTAAGTATAAAGGGATACTATTCGAAAATATTTAGGTAAAGTTATTTTGAATATGAAATAAAATCTCAATTATTGTGAAAATGGTAAATAAATACTCATTTCTTTTAATATCTGTAATATAATAATAATCAGAAAATAATAAATTCTTTACAACAGTTATATAAAAAATTAATTATTTTCTGATTATTATTTTATGGAAGAATAACATAAAGATATTTATTCTTTTTCAATTTTGATGATATCTGTAATATAAACAGTTATTGTAACATTGTGATTTGTATATTTAATTTTAATTTAAAAGAGATTTCACATCTGATATATTCCCTTCTAAATTACATTAATTTCAGTATAGACAATACAGTACACTTGCATTTAAATATTACATATTTAATTTTATTAAAATATATTTTATTTAAATGTTCTAAAATGTTAACTGCTTATCTCTCAGTTGCTCTAATAAATAAGTAAAACATCTGAAAAATATTTATCTTAGTAAAATTCATTTAAAAAATAAAATTAAAGATGTTTTTGATATGGAAAATTATAAGTTATATGTCAAAAGTTGTTTACTGTTACAATTTAAAGCAAATATTTAAAAATTGGTACAACATTTCATGTATTTGTTCTGATTCAGTTTTAAAAATTGATAAAAATAATATTTGTAAACAATTTTCTCACAAATGCTAGCGAATTTCACTTCTCAGAAAATTACAAATTATTTTTTCCACAGCTATACAAACGAAGAAACATAACTTATTGTGATTTTCTTAAAGTTTGCTGCATAAATGGATTGTTCAAAAGATAAATTTTCATCATTATTTATTGTTTTACCAGACTTAGTTCTTCTCCATTCTCTGTGATTTTGTAATTAAAGTGCCAAAGGTTTTCACTCATTAAAATTTTTTTTTTTAAAGATTTCAACCAAATAATATATGGAACTCTTAAAGACTTTAAGTAAAATTTAGATCGTAAAGAATATTTGTTTTTACTTATATATATATATAGTTGCTTTGTTGAAATAAAGACAATAGGAAAGCTCATTTTAAAAAAAAGAGGTTTGATTAGTGATTATTAATTATCCATAATTTAAATATAATAATTTATATGTTTTATTGGTCTTAAAGTTGTCTATACTATTACTATTAAAGCCCATAAGTTATCTAAAAAGAAAGTGTAAATGATTATATAGTTTGAAATATTTGATAAGAATTAACCCCTTTGTTTATCAATATAGGCATGTTAAATTCTATATGAAAATTTATATAATCAATTACTTTTGTGGCGAAAAGACTGACATATAAATAATATTATTGTTTATTAAAGGAAAGCTTCTAGCAACAAGCAGCAGTCTTTTGTTGATAAATTTAGCTGAGATAAGCATCTTATGCAATAAAAAAATATTTTCAAGTGAATTATTTTAATTCAAAAATGAGCTTGATATTCTAATTTATATTCAGGAAAATGATTTGATCGTTTCGTACCCAAATTTGAGCATATCATTAAAAATATTACTAACTCTTCCTACAAGTGTTTCTAGAAGAAAGAGATCATTTTCGAAATTAAAAATTATAAAAAGATTGGCTGGTAAATTTGTTAGTGATTGCTAAGTGTTGATGATATTATATCTAAATTTAACCCTGTAAAAGCTCCGACAGTAAATTTATAATTATGTAATTGTAATTTTTTTCATTGTTATCTTTAATAAAATATTAAAATGTATATAAAATTACTTAGAATTTTTATTTTTTTGTTGGGTGGGTGGGGGCAAATATTGTTTTGCCATAAGTGCGCTGATGACCCTTCCTCCGGTCATGCATGTTGGTAACATTTTCACCCTATTTTCGCATTTATAATCTTTAAAATAGCTACTTTAAAATTTGTTCTGGGATTAAAAGGTTTGATTCGATGAATTAGGTTTTTGGATGCATGTTTAATTTGTAATAGAACCTTATAATAATAGCTATTAAATGGCATATAAGTTTTAGACGAGTTAACGTTTTTAATTGTTCGTTTTAACACGCATATATGTATATAAATATCTGCAAGTATAATGTTTGTTTATAATAAAATATTAAATCTACTTTATTTTTGAATCAATTTTCGTTATTAGTTTTTCGCTTAAAATATTTACAGTAACAAAAAACAATTTTTATAATTATAAGCAATAATAATAATAATAGAAATATTAAAGCATATTTACGAACTTTTACAATGCTCTTAATTCTTCATCTACACTTAGATCTTATTTAATCCTATTTCACTAGAGAATATAATAATTGAAGTTAAGCCAAAAATTTATTAGGTCTGACGGTGTTAATTATACGAATATCTTATCATTATTCCCAAGATATCAAATGTGAAAATCTTTAATAAAAACAAATATAGAATAAGGAATAGACGAACGTAATTACCAGCGTCATTCGTTTAAGTAATACGCACAATATTGGGTTAAAAAAGAGAAGTAAAGAAGCTTTATAATCAACATTCAATAGATTAAAAGGTGATAAATTAACATGACATATATATTTTTCAATAAGAGTTTGTTCTGTTACTCTTTCTTCCCACGGCTAAACGATATTTTATCTACAATCAATTTAGATTATTTAATGCATGAACAATATATACTATTATTTTTATAGTAGTTCAGACCATAAATTCGTAATAATTTGGTTTATTTTTTAATATACGAATCTAGGCTTTGTAATCATCCATAGAATCTAAATCAGACTTAGGATATTTTTTATGTAGGTGACTTAAGCTAATCTTCTAATATTGATTAGTAAATGGATACCTAGCTATTTCTAGCTGGGCAACATAAGGATAAGAAGGTGCTTAAACCCTCATCAGCCACAATTCGCAAACCCAATGAATCACGTCTTTTTTATTTTTTCTCAATAAAGATCTCATGGATAAGCATCTTACATGCAATAGTATATTTAACAAAATATTGGTTTGCTTTTTCTTTTTAAACTTATAACAATATCTTCTATCTCCATACATAAATAATAAAATGAAATTAGCCTAGTTTCCTTTTAGTATATTATACAACATTGCAGAAAACAAATCGATGCTTTTACAATTTTTTTAAAACCAAAGCTTCCATTGTTAATTTGTATTTATGTTTATAAAACTTTAACTCAAATTTTTTTTTTTTTTTTTTTTGGTTGGGTGGTTGGTTTTGCTTTCTTTGGGGGTTTGTTTTGGTCTTCCCCCCTTTGTTTTCTGGGGGTGGGGGTTTTTTCGGGAAGGAAAAGGCCCCCAGGGAGTGGGGAGAGAAAAGGGAGGGGGGGGGGGGGGGGGGAGGGGAAGGGGGAGGGAGGGGGGCCGGGGGGGTTAATAAACGATATAAGAACTATGTGGTTTATTTAATAATGCTTGCTTGATACTAAATGCAAAAAATATTAAATAATTCATTCAGAACTTTACTTTGTAGCTAAGAATATGTCAATGTTAAAATTATTAAAATAATTTTATTAAAACTAGTCTTTGAAAGGAAGGTTTTAATTAAATAGGTAAATATGTATATAATTGTTGCAACAACAGAGCGTCAATTAAAAGAAAACAGCGAGTTTAATAAAATTTAATGGGATAATTTAGTATGTTGTCTCATGGAATTGTAGATATATCAATGGGTGATATTAAAATTGTTTCAAAAAATATGAAAAAAAAGTATCTGTGCCAATTGTTTAACATTTATGCTCTAACATTAAATTAACAAAGTTTTAAAATTTATTTATTTTTTTGTGTTGGATAAGATTAATGGGGATGGGAGTTATGTCGAAAATGCAGGCGTTATTAGCGATATTACACTATAACCACGAGTTATTGAAAATAATGTTTTGGAATCTATGATCTTAAAAATTCTGTTGTTAGAGAATTTTTGAATAGCATAGAAATTAACTATTATGAATATTTATTTTATTTAGCCAACAAATTAGTGAAAAAAGGTGAAAGTATCCAAAACTCAAAACAACAGTCTTTGAGAGATAATATTTAGTCAAATAATGGCATACCAAAAAAATCAGTATTATACAGGCATTTTAAAACTCAGATATCTGAAAATTTTGTAGGTTATTACATAACAAGGTCAAAATAATAATTGCGTTAAATACGTCCTATTCTATATATAATTAAAATTAAAAGTTCTTTTACTATTAAGGGTGGATGGGAAGTAAATAAATTTGTGGGTAATGTTTAGTATATATATATATAGTGTTGTTTTTGTAGTTCTTTACACTTGAGAAGTCTGCTTGTAACAGTGAAACCTTTGACTGTGTTTTTGATTTTGTTTTTTCGTGGCTAGTCTGATTGAGTTTTGGATTTGGGGTAATTTTAATTATTTATTCACTAGTTTAGCTTTATGATTGTAATGTTTATATTCTATATATATATATTGGTAAAAGTTTTTTTATTTTTAATTTTATATATATATATTGGTAAAAGTTTTTTTATTTTTAATTTTAAAAGCAATAGCTGTTAAATGTTAAAATTGCAAAATTGTATTTTCAAACTTGCCATGACTACTGAGGTAAGAAATTTGTTAAGAAGTGGGTTGTTGATATAAGAAAGCCTGTTTTTGACTTTACTAATGAAGCTGGAAATATAGTACATATTCCTGCTTCACCTAATGCCAATGTCATCAGCACTAGTCTGGGTTTGAACCCCATCCTTATTAACTGACACCCATCTCATATTAGGTGATAGTATATTTTAAGCAATATTATAATCTTTTATAATTCATTAATCTTATTTTATAATTAAAACTAACCTTTTTATATTAGTTTGTTATTTTATATTTGTAAAAATGTATACTATGTTTATTTTATTAAATTGGCATTTATATGTAATTGAATCCTAGATATCTATAAAATGTTACAAATATTTCAAATTCTTTATTAAAGTTCATTTTCTTCAAATAATTAGTGGGTAACATTTTATATTTATCTTTTAATCAATGTACACTTGAGAATAAATTATTTAAACAATGTAATATTTTTAAGAAATATTTTGTAAATTTCTGCTTAAGTTTATGTCAAATATGTGTGAAAGTCATTGTACCAAATTCCTAAAATTTTTCTGAATAAAATCTATATTTTTGTTAATTTAAACCTTAATTAAATAGATTTTGTTAGTACAATGACTGATAAACTTAATATGCTTGTTGTTGTTTTTGTAATTAGGAAATCAACCCTTGGGGCATGTAGGATTATAGATTTCCCTCCAAAGCACCAACCTCAGAGTACTGCTTAGAGCAATTACAATTGGTGGTCAGTATAGATTGAATCCTGTAGATAAGACCAGAACACATAAATAGTGAAAAATTTGATAAGAGAGGAATAATTATTATTATTGAGTTTACTGAAGAGAAGTGATTAATCTATATACAAGACATCGTGCCTAAAAGAATGGCTGGATAAAAGATCGACCGTGCTTCCCGGAGCTCTGTCTCACCAGCTTATCAATGCCATCCAGGGCTGTCAACATCTAGCCAGAGCCTGTCTGTGTCAAGTAAACCTGCTAATACTCTGACTGTAACTGCCTCTGTCAAGCCGTGAAACATCTTCCCATAGGTATATTATTAAAATCTCCAATTTGCTGCAAGCCACTGATTTTATTTCACTTGTTTAAATCAATATTAATTTATCTATTTTATATATATGTGTAATGTTTATACGGCTTGGTTAAAATGTGTCTTTTAATTTTATTCAATTTAAAATATCAATTCATATAAAATTTTACATTATTTTGATGCGGCAAAATTAAATTAATTTTTGTCGGTTTGTTTAGATTATTTGACTTACTGAAATGGCCAACTACAAAATTCAATGAGCTATTAACTTTAAATCCTCCCCCTGTTATTTTTTTTTTAATTTAAAAATTATTACAAGAAGACTTCCTTCCGTAAATTAATTAATAGAAAGCTCATTTAGTTTTGTACCTCATATATATATATTTATTTGAATGATTGAAATTATTTTAAAAGTATCTTACTATTACCTCCAATTTAAAATAGCCCTGTAATTATTTTTGAAAGAATAAATAATTTTAGTGAATCAATTAAGTAAAATTTATCATAGAATTTTATCAGTATATATATATTTCATACATATATTTTATTTGTCAGAAAATATTAAAATTATGATTTACAGTTTATTAGTTTGATATTTAATGCCAGTCTATGTTAATTAAAGACAAGTCTATTTTGTAATCTTCCATGATGAGTGGGGAAAACAATTTTATATTTTTGTTTTAATTTTTGCCTTCCTTTTGTAATATAATTTACTATTCATTCATTAATGACCTAACATTTCTGGGACTTTACATTATATCAGGGAGCCAATGATTTTAATCAGGATTTATTATTTTGTTAATGATACACTATCTATCTATATATGTCTAAGGCATTGTGTATTTATAGTTACAATCATTTCTTTTTGTTGTTATTCTTGCTTTGCTACAAACCTCTTAGGACCTTCGGAAATTTAACTGACCAGTCCAATCTTTCACACTCCCTCAAAGTAGACATAGTTCATACCAAGGGATCCATTTTTGGGCATTGCCATTTAAAATATGGGTTTGGGAAGTCCAGCACATCAAAATACTTGATTATTATTCAGAGACATGCTTTGCCTAGAGGGCCAACATTTCTCTTATCTACCTGTACATATCAGGAATTTCTTTTAGCAAAGCCACCTCATTTATTTTGTTGTAATCTATAATAGCATACTGCCTTCTTCATCATTTTATATCTTTATTTAGCAAACCTGAAATGCTCTCTGCCATGATGGCACATCCTTTACAAACAAATTTTGTAATTATTTAAATCTGACTGTATAATTGTCAATTATTTATTTAAGAACTATTTTGCTTCCCACACTCATTATATACAAATGATTTTAAATGTAATAGTGTTTTAAATGCCCATCTTTCATATTTTGTAATATATATATATAAAGCAAATTTATTTATAATATTTTATTTTATTGCTGATTGGTTTTTGGCCGACCAATTAACAAACTTTTACATTGTTTGTCAAAGCCACATCAAAACGAATTAAAGAAAATAACCAAGTTGTATAAATAAAGACTACTTATTTTGTACTAAATTCTTTAATAAATTCCTATAATATTGTCATTTAAATAAGCTTAGTTTGTGATCACTACCAATCTCTAAGGTTAATTACTCTATTTGTTTATAATATTTATTTGATATAAATTCACTTCTTTATAATGTTGCCATAAAGAATTATCATTATTATGGTTCAAACCATTAGTAATCGATCAAATCATATCTGTACCATTCTGCAATCATCAGAATCCATTAAATCATTGATTTTTCATATAGACCCTCTTATTATTTTGAGTCTCTATGTGAACCATGACCTCCAGCTGGGACGGAATAAAACCAAGCACTGCTAGTGTCATCACAAACGTTACCCATTAGTCAGAGGGGCAATAATTTAGGCAAATAGGTTAGGATTCATCCTTGTCCTGACATATGTATCTTGTGCATGGTTGGATTCAAGGTACTTTTGTTTGGATTATTGGTCTTGTTGAATGAATACATGATTTTGACCAGCACACTAAAAAGAATAATTCTAAACATCAATAATGCTATTATTATTAACTTGATTAAAATGAAACTTGAGACTTTCTTTTTTGGAAGACTATTAGAACAACTGAAAAATTTCATAAACAATATATTTTTTTAAAAGAAACATTAATGATTAACAAGAAAATTAAATAATTATTGATATATTAAAACTACAAAGAAAATACCTTTTGTTATAATATTTGAAAATTAATGTATGAAAATTACTCTTTTCAATGAGTGGATGACAAATTTCTCAATAATAATGATGATTTTAGAAAATATAATATTTTGATGTCTTAGAAATATAATATAAAAGTTAAGAAAAAACTTTCAATGATATATGTATCCTACTTGTTCATTTAAATACTCAAAAGAATATCCAGATTACAGAAGCAAAAATAGATTATTTTAAGGCAGAGTACTCGAAAAAAATTAAAATGTAAGAAATGATTGCAAAATTATTTGAAGTTGTGTTATCTGAATATAATAAGATGATTTATTACTTTATTTTATAAAAATTAAAGAAATAGAAAAGATTGCACTAATTTTCGTGGAATACCATTATTATATAATTCAGAAAAGGTAATATCAAACATTTTATAAAACAAGTTGATTCCACTTATAGATGAATGTCTATCAGAAATTCACTATCGTTTTAAAGAATTAAGAAGCACTATATGCAAAGTTAGACAAATATAAAAAAGTATCCTGACCAAGCTGTATAAATAAAGATTGTATTTAAGTTATATAATTAGAGGATTGAATGTTTGAATGAATAATGAACATTAACATTACCTTAGAAAATAAGAGAAAATGAAACCATAAAGTTAGATAGATTAATTAAAAAAAATGTTTAAAAAAAACTTTAGAAATATGCTTTTATTGATTTGATCAAGATATATAATAAGTTAGTTAATAGGTTGATGAAAATTTTTGAAAATAGGTAGTAGTTCCCAAAAGTTTATTTACATTCTTAAATTTTACATGATAGTATGAGAAGTGTTACTATTGGTAAAATATTTTTAAATTTATATAGTAGTGGTTTTTAATTATTTATAGACAACTTCATGAAATAGAAATCAAGATAAACCATAGATTGTATACAGTTTTTAATTTGAACTGATTAAAAATAAAAATAAGTATATATCATCAGTTTTTAGATTTATGATATGCTGATAATAGTGCTATTCATTTCAAGTCAAAGTGTAATCTTCTATACAATGTTTTAATATTTTGAATAATATGTTTCTTATTTCTGTAAAAATTCTATATTACATATTTAATAATTCATGAATTGTTAGCAGAATTATTAAAATGAATTTGAATATAATTTGATTCAAATAAATCTGCAATAACATTCAAGTTTACTTGTTATTCATTCATTCATTTATTCATTCATTCACTCATTCATTCATTCTTCTTCTTATTATTATTATATTGATCCGAGCGATAACTTGATCAAACAAATATAAATGGAGTCATTGTTTTATCAGCAATTGATTAAGTTAGATAGTAAGAAGTATGAAATTTTTGTAGCTAATATTTAGATATTTATTGTTCTGTGTTTAACTCTTGGCCTAGGGCAGTTGTTCTAGATAAAATGCTTTCTAATTAAGTTGATTTAAAATGGATAACTCCACACATTCAAGATTTCCATATATATATATAATATGTGTGTGTATTCATATGTATATTGATCATTGCACATTTTAGATAAGCTTGAATATTTTAAAATGATTTTATTTTATTTGTATATAATAACAATACAAAAGTAAAACTATCAATAAATAAATAGGAAGAAAGAACAATATTTAATTATCCTGTTTAATATTTCAATGAAGACTTAGATTTCAATAGAAACTAGATAAGACAAAAGTCACTCTCTAAAATATTAAAAAATATATTTATTTTAGACATATTACTACTATTTCAAATAGCATTAATTTGAACCCTTCTATTTCAAAGTAATTTTGGATTAGTCATTATGGTATCACAAAAATATTCATAAAGACAATTCTTATAGAATATAAAAAGTGAAAAAAACTGAGTAGTAAAAAAATTAGAAGTCAAAAGTTGTTTATTCATATGCAATTTGAAAATGTATATTATATATTGATTTTCAATTATAGAACAAAAAAATGCAACTCTAAAATAAAATTTAATTTTTAAAACAAAAAACAAAATGTGTATAGTGGTGGTTTCTAATGTCAGGACATTATTTATAATTAACTCTGTATGAAATATAAAAGCAAAATGTTTGCATATAAACACAAAATGCATATTCTCAAAATATTAGCAAAAATAAAATTTCCTTCAATTTTTTTATGATTTTTTTGTCACTAAATAATGCAAAATTTTAAATAAATGTAAATAATTACGGATTAATATATATATTTGATTATTTTTTTTAATCAATACAGATTTTCATTGATAAATTGAAAAAGACTTTAAATTTACATTTCCTTTGCAATGTCACTTTTTCAATATAAAAATGATGTAATTTTTATTATGGTACACTATCAAATTTCTGTTTCTTATCAATATAAATTTACTAAATATATAATGGAATTATCAAAACAACAAATTGAAAATTATGTACAATTTTGTATTAAAGGTATTATTGAATTACTGAAATTTAAATCAGTTTTAACTGAACTTAAATTAAATGCTCCATTTGGGAAAATATGAAACACATTAGAGTATGCCCTTAACTTATGTAAAAAAGTTTGGTTTTGATGTTCAGTTATAATTATAGCTTATATTTAAAAAACTTCTTTTTTTTTTCAGACATGCTATTGATATTGAACTTAGGTTTTCATGTTATGCTAATAAATAGAGTGAAAATAAGAGAAAACTTATTCCTCACCAGTCTTGTAATTGAATTGCCATTAAAAACAAATTAATTTAAGCCATTAAATATATATATATATAACTTTTCATGAATTAGTTAATTCATTTTCAATTATTTATATATTGAAAATGAGAATATTTTAATTATGTTCAACATGTAAAATTTTAAATAAATTAACTAAGTATTAAAAAGTTTTATTTAAAAGTTTTTTAAATTTAATAAGCAAATTTTAATATGTGGAAATATCTGTTGTAAAAATTATTAGTTTATATTATCTGATTAACTGATGGAGTGTATTATGTATAAGGAATTGTGAAAGGTTATTAGCATTTTTTCCTTGAACAATAATTATTTTTATAGTGCTTTAATTTCTATACATCAGCAAGAGATCATGTTTAAAAATGTACACATTTGAATGGAAAAAGTGTTTACAGTTCAGTACTTTTAGTAATTACTATTGTCTACATCTGATAGTAATATTTATAATCGGAAAAATACAATTGATATTTTCATTTATTAAAATATTTATAAATTACTTCTGTTAAAAATTATTAATAAATATTATCTAACTGGTGGAATGGTCTTTTATTTATAAAGAATTGTGAGAGGTTATTAGTTTTCTTTTCTTGAGCCTAAATAAATACTGTAATGCTTTACTTTCTATATAACATCAAGAGATTACATTTAAATGTGCACACTTTTGACTGCAAAGAGTGTTTACAGTTCAGTATTTTTATTAATTACTACTGTTTATGACATCTGACAATAATATTTATATAAAAAATCCAACATATATTTCTACATATGTAAATATTTATAAATTACATCTGTTGAAAATTATTAGTTTATATACTCACATAAAAAAAGTGTGACAGAAATAAGCATAAGAAATACACATATCTAATATTTAAACAGACAAATAAATATAAAATGAAATAAAAGAAATTCAAGTTTTATCAGGTTATGGCATTCAGTTTTAAAAATATATCTGCTAAGCCGAAATTAGAGGAGTTGGAATTATTTTTTACTTTTTCATTCTTTATTAAGAACATTTTAAAATATATCTTTAAATACTTTGAATTTAAGCAGAAAAAAAATAGCTTCATCTTTTACAAATAAACAAATAATGAATAATTATATATTAGTTATAAAAAATTGTGCATTAATTCTTTTCAAGTTATAATTCTTCCCCTGAATTGATTTTACATGATATCAGATGCTTATTATCATAAGAGAATATATTTAAAGTAACCAGGAGATTTTTATGCTACTATGTTATTTGACTAATATTGTTAAATAGCATAACTAATAACAACTCATCATCAAAATCTTACATTTAGTGACACTAATGCATCAACAATTTTTTTTTATGCGTCATTTAGATTTTGTTAGGCTAAGATAAATCTTTTATCATTAAAGCTCTTTAACAATTGTAAAGTAATAAAAACATCATGATTTCTGTCAGCAATTGTTTATTTAACTTTTATACAAATTACAATAAAATTCTGCAGTGACCTATGGGATAATTTAAAAGTGAACTTTATGAGGAATTTATTTAAAAATATAGCTTGAATTTGGGTTTTTTGATAATCTCTGATATAAGCAGAATGATATAATCAGATTATGAACAATATGTAGCACTTTCATGGATAATTACATATAAAATTTGGATTACAAAAATTGTAAATTACTAGATTATAATATTTTTATCTCTATAGAAATCACCAAAACATATATAATTTTGTGGTTATTTGCTGCTTTGGAGATTATATAATATTCAAGAACCTAAATTCTAGATTGAGAACAAGGGATATATTTGTTTAAACAATATCAGTTTTTTTTAAAACTTAACTCAGCTGAAAATTGATCCAGGTAACGATTAAATCTACTTTTCCTATGGTAATTAGCATATAACATAAAATCTGTGAAAGTATTTAAATATAAAATTATGTTTGAATACAAAACCCTATTTAATAAATTGTACTTTTCTTAACTTAATTTCATTATGATTGTTAGAATATTTTCATCACGAATTTAAAAAATACATATATTTATTATAATTACTTTAAGCAGTATTAATATTTTTGATCCAAAAACGTATATTTATTAGGCTAAAATTTCTTATCTTAATGCATGTAATTATTTTAAATAATAAGATTTTTACTTAAATATATCACTAATAAAAAAATAGGCAATTAAAATTTAAAATATTTTTTATATGTAAATTCAAATGCATATTGTTTAAAATTTTGTTTTTTATTAAAAGTATTGTTAGATTTTTTTTTTTTTGTAACATCATCATATCCACAAATATGCTCATATTTTTTTAAAAAAAAGTTATTAAAAAAATAAAGATTTATTTCAATAGTACTATTATTTTTATGTAATCTATAGATACAATTTTTTTGATAATAGAAGTACTGTTTTTTTTTTTTTTTTTTTGCATATATTGAACCTTAGTCAAGATCATACTTGTGTTTTTAAAGCAGATATCCTTTCAGATTAATTAAAGATTGCAGTACTTTAACAAATAGAATCAGCAAATAAGATGATGACTTAGTTCACAAAATTTTACATAAAATTAATATATTTTCATGAGTTGCTATAATATTCATGTTAAATGCTGATTGATTTTGGTTGCTTAAAGCCCAGAAATCAAATGAACCCATATCTTATAATCTAAAATCATGGTCACAGTATGGAATTGAAATCCAATAATTCTTGAATCAATTTTTAGATGAATAACATTAAAAAGAGTAGAATATATCAATTTTATTACATTTGAGCTATTAAAATGGTACTCAAATATTATGTGACTTTCAAATCATTTTTGTTATCCTAGACATGCTTATATATCTTTTCTAATGAACGTTTTACTTTTTTTTTCATTTTTAAAATGTTAAAATCTCAATTGGTTTGAAATAAAACGAGTTCATTTATTTATATACATATTCACTTTATACTTTTTGATAGTTTATCAGGCTAAATGTATTTATAAATATATGGTATGGATGTGTTATTTTTATAAAAGTTAAAAACAGACTTTAAATATAATCAAATACTAATTCTTTTTGAGAGTAGAGTTAAACATCTGATTTAACATCAATACATAAAAAACAAACTAGTTTTATAAGATATCTCAACACATGGATAATTATATGTGTTTTATTGCCAACGTGAATGGCAAATTCAAGACTAAAAGTATTAGGACGGATTTTTTAACCTAAAAAAGTAATAAAAAAAACACAATTGATTGATTAATTAAATAGAACTATTTTGCTTGAACTTTACATAATCCCCAGAGCATCCATCTAACAGTTTTATTTTAAATCAAGACACACCAACTTGCACTCATATAGATCCACTTGTATGCTTCATACAATGCGGCAAAAACCTAATAAAAATCAACTTTTTAAACATTAGAAAAGGAAATATGCTGCATTTTGAAAATTAAGAGGCAGTTACATATATATTTATTCATTGTTTATTATGATTACTTTATACATTTATTCATTATCTTTTTTTTCAACAAGATTCATAACTCATATATAAATGTAAGTATTTATTTATGAAGACATATATCCGGTTGTAGTTTTTGAGTCTCTTGATAAAAACTTTTTGCGATAGAAAATAAAATCAATATTTGAATAAAAATAGTCTTTTTTTTTTTAAAGAAAATACTATCTATATATAATCTTTAATTTTTTTTTTTTTACTAAAGCATAAGCTCTCGGAAAATCAGATCTTAAAACGCCTCAAGGTTTTAATACCAGGATTTTCAAAAAATGGTGACTAATTTTAATTAAATTGGTTTAATAAACAAAATTAATTAAAAACATTACATATTTATTCAAAAGTTTAAATTTCTTAATATTTTCTTTAATAATAAAATATACAAAATTTTAAAATTAAAATAACTAGATTTATGATTTAAAGATATATATTTTTTAAAAAAAATTCAATGCCCGTTAGGTTTATCCTGCTCCATTTTTGAAATTCAAGCTCGTTTTCTTCAAGATTTTGTAGAGAGTCAGATAAGCTTAGAAAAACGGATTTAGCCAGTTAAATCCTAAAATAATCTAAAAATTATTGATTAATAAAAATATCAATTATTGTTTTTTTATCTCTCTCTATATATATTGAAAGTAAACGAATTGTTTCTCAAGCCAGTTATCTTTATAAAATATAATCAAATTTATTCAGACACCGTCTGAACGCTACATAAATTACACTTTATTACTGACATCTTCTCTTCTACAGATTGAGTCTTGATAAGTTTTATATTGTGAAAATTATAATATCTTAAAAAAAAATCTATTAAATAAAATTAATTTTAATTTATATTCTTTTGCGAAAAATTATATTTATAATTAAATATCTACTAAGTGGGTTGTTAAATGATATAATCTCTTAGTTATCGCACAAGTTTATAAAATGACATTTTTAATACTTCCAAGTAAATGATTTTTGATTAATGTCAGGCATATTTGTAAGGGAATGGAAGAGATTAGGATTACATTTAAGTTGAAGAGCTTCGCTAGACAAATGGCTATTTACAATAATTAATACAGGATTAGTCGGTTAGAGCCGTGCAAGTTTGACAATTAAAATGTATAATCGCTGATTGGATTTCTAACGACACGGTACTCTTTTAAGAGCAACAATGTCACATTAGTGAATTCAGTAGTAGAAAACGTCAAATAAATTACAAACTCGTAATGTGACGTTCTTCAGTTAGATTATTGTAATACGGCTATTAAAAGAAAAATCTGCTGACTATCTACAATCAAACAGAAAGAAATTCTTTTAAAACAAGCCCTTATTCTCATCTGCATTGTATTAAGCGGCCTTCATTATTGTAGTTTTAATTGATGACATCTATCGCTGATAATTCTTTTTTATTGTATGCATAGGTTATGATAACTGCTAAAGAAATAAATCCCATTAACACTTCACCAAGATCTGAATTTCACAGATCAAAAGTCGTAGTTATAGAATGATAAGGTATAAAATATAAAAAACGCTGTGCCAAAAGGTCAAAGAGGATAATTATTAGAATACAAGGTCAATTGAAATTGGAAATTTTATCGCTTCAGAAGTAGGTGGATTGCAATATTTGAATTTTAAATAAAAATAACAGTGCATCGTATATTATCAAAATATCTTCACTTTATACGCGGAAATATTAAAAGCTTGAAAATTTTATATATAAACGTATGTGCTAAACTTTAATCTGAAAGCAAATACAATATAAATTTATTACAAGTAATCATGGATAATAATGATTTGCTATTGCTTACCTCTTTTCTAATGCAGATTATCCCAATATATTCTTTTTGTAAGGCTGTATATTATTTGCATAGGTTCTAAATAAGCTTACTATTTTTATTTAAGATAGCTAACCCATATCAACTCAATTAGCTTTCTAACTATTGATCGATAAAAAGAGGCTATCTCATTTATTTTAAGCAGAATGTAAATCCTTCATTACCTGCCATTCAACCAAGTTTGCTCATTTACAATCTTTTTATATAGGAATTTTGGAAGAATCGTTGATTTATATATGTATGTTTATGATTCCGACATGTTACTAATGGGTTCCCAAGTAGTAAATAGTGGAATAACTTCTAGATATGAGAATTAATTGCATCTTTCATGGAAAAGTTTATTTGTTGTATAATAGTAAGTAATGTATCCAGGAACAGATGAGGTCACAGATAATGGATAGAGGAATAGCCATTAGATCTTGTAAGATTAACTATTGGATGTTGATATATGAAAGATTTAGATGTTTCTGATCCAAACAGTTCTTGTCATCTTTTTTGTATCTTCACAAATTTAAGTTAAAGTAAAGTTTAATTTGCACCAATAAGTCTGTTCATGCAATGCTACTTTCATTTCTTTTATTACACTTGTAATAAGTCTGTCTCTAATTTTCCAAGTTATCCATACATGAAAAGAAAAAGTATTGAAAGTTTTAGTAATGATTTATCATCAAGACAGTAAATACAATTACTATTCAGTCAATTTATAAGTAATTTTTAGACAGGAAATTTAATTAGGGGAAAATAGTTTAGTAAACTCTATTTAGGAACCTCCCTATCTATCATGGAAATGAAAAAGAGCTAGAAAAGTGGTTAAAATAATCCCTCTCATAAAATCTGAAAAAATTCTTGTACCTGCTACATTATTAATATAATGATAGAAGCAATTGTAAAATTAGTATTGTTAATTTGGATAAATAAATCCAGAAAGCAATAATAGTAAATAAAAATAATTATTTTAAAATTTTCCACTTACTTGATGAAAACTCTTCAGATACATCTTGATTTAATAACATTAATCTTCCACAGAAAATCAATTTAACAGAATAGGTAAATATTACAATATTTTTGGTAGAACAGAATAAAGAACAAAAGAAAAATGCATGATATTGAGATTGCTATAAAGTGTAATTCAGTATTTTTTATTCTTAAAAATCTTAAATTTATTAAAGAAGAATTTATAGTAATATAATTGATTTATGCAGGAATACCTAATCTCAATTTATTAGTGCATATAATAAAATAATAAGAGTAAACAGGAACCTATAAAATGAATACATATATTCAAATTTATAATAAAAAACACAACAGAAAGAAAAGAGAGAGAAATAAAAAAAACTATTTTAAAAATGAGTTTTGGGATGAATATACAAACCAATCCGTGAGCTACAAATATATTTATATATAAAACATGGTAGTTCACATTTCTTTTCACTTAATATTTTGCAATTTCTTTAGAAAAAAAAACTTTTTGTATGAAATAGTTCAATGTCAAGATTAGTGCTAGTTCTTCAATGTATTCTATTCCCTGCCATATCTTCCTAATGAAACAATTTACACTGCATTTCTTTAGAATGCCTTTAAGATAAAGTTTATATTGTAGATAAGGTCTCCTTCTATCATGCACAAATTTATCATAAACTATACTTTTGGGAAATCTAGAAGGTCATTCATACAATCCAATGCAGATGTGATTTTAAAAACAGTGAACTCTATAATATCACATCCAGAAAGCTGAAAAATATACTCATTGGTTTTATAATCTTGCCATTATATTCTTCAAATTTTATGAAGTATTCATAAATAAAACTTTTTTATTATTTTTATATTGCACTGATAAGATGTCTAAGTTTTACTTCCAGGTAACAAATTAAGTAAAATAATATCCTCATATATAGATAACTTAAATGCAATAGCTATTTTCCTGTGATTAAATATTCTTTTGTTTAACTTTTTGTACTTGTAAAACTATCAAGGTATTTAAACTGGTTTACAGATTTAGATTGATAATCAGACAAGGTAAAATTTGCTGGGTATTCTTCTTTCAATACTAGCTGATTAAAAACTAACCAAAGACTTTATACATTGCATTCAAAATATTAAGATTATTGGAAAAATGGAACAACCATTAGAATATTTTAAATCAGCAATCCCAAAAAAAGTATCTTCTTGTTTTACCTTTTACATGATTTAAATAAAAAATTTCATCTTCAAACATATATTATAACAATCCATGTTAGATTAAGTTGCCTGTAAACAAATGCAAATAATGTTAGAGAAAATGCACATCCAATGGTTTTCATTTTAAACACCTCAGATTTTCTACCTGTGATAAAAACACTTCCTCTCCTTTTATCATGTAGAAACTATACATTATGAAAAAGTTTTGGTAGATAACTAACAAATTTTAAATAATGTCAATGACCTGTTCTATTAACTAAATCAATGAAAGCCATTATGTAAATCACTCCTTTTTTCCTGAATATTTTCCTTACATTTGGCTGACAACAAAATTTATGTTTATAACACATCTTGATTTTCTAAAAAAACATATTGAATCTTTGATAACCATTCATCTATAACTGAAACCAAAATATTCAACATAATTTTCCAAACATCTTTGCTAAAGTAGATAATAGTAATATTCCATAATAATTATTGAAATCTTGTTCATTCCCTTTGTTTTTAAAAACTGAATTAATAAAAGTATTCTTAAGATTGGCTAAAAAATTTTTATGGATCAATATATATATATATATATATATATATATATTTTTTTTGAAAAAATTTTTATGGATCAATATATATATATATATATATATATATATATTTTTTTTGAAATGAAAATTTATCTGTATATTTTAAATTTTTTTTTAGGTATTCCATCAAGACCTGCAGAATTTTTATTTTTAATATAAAGAGCTGTTTTGATTTCATTAAGCTGGATATTTTTATTCAGATTTAGCTGAATAGATAAAATGGATCTATTATCAAAAGTATTATCTCAATTCTTGTATCGTTATTCAAAAGATGTTTAAATTACTCTTTTTACCTTTTCAAAATATCATTGTCATCATATAAGAATATATTTTTATATTTAATAGGATTGTAATATTATTTTTCAGAACCATATGTTGCTTTCAATGCATAAAAAAATCTAGAGTTTCCAGTATTAGACAAATATCCATAATTTTTGACAGTTTTAATACATCAATCATTTTTAAGTCTTTTTTCAAAGCATTCTGCTGTTAGAGGTTTATATTTGTTAAGAAGTTCTACATTTAATCTATGATTCTTCCAAGTAGAAAATGCTATGTTTCCCTTCTAATCAAATCTAAATAATATTATTGTTAGAAAACCAGTCATAATTTGCCATTTTAGTAAATGCAACAATAGAATTATTAGTATCCATAAGACTCTTTTTAAGAGAATTATTGGCTTAGTTAAAATGACAGCCCTTATGATACAAATTAGCAATTGTATTAAATCATTTAGTACATAAGGCATATTATTTTAAAGAAATAACATCAAACTATTTGTTAATGTAACTATCATTTTAATTTTGGAGCATACTAAACTATGATCTCACAATCTGTACTTATAAGAGCTCACATAATGTGTATTCTATTAAATGCCATTGTTATGAGAGCCAGATGCATTAATATTTCTTTACAGAGGTTTTTCTGCCTAAACTAAGTGTTGTGACAGTCAATCTGCTGTTGTGCATAAATTCAACATTAACACACAATTTGAATCTATAGAATCATTACCATTTCTATTAACTTTGGGCCAAAGTACCCTATTTGTATGTAAACATAAATTAAAGTATTCATGAAAAAAAATTAAATATTTTAAATGTATTGGTGTAATAATACTACTTAATAAAGAATAAAACATTTTCTTCCCTAAATTCTCTGAATTTAAGATTAGATAATAGGTAGTAATAAATTGTGCAAAACAAGTTTTAACATTACAATAAATCTAATATTAGAAGGTAGTAAATTAGATGATAGCAAATTAGAAAATCCAACACCATGCATTTTTCTTTCACTGACTGACTGATTGCCTAACTTGTATTTATTTCTCTGTTCTATTGAATTTACTTTATCTGAGAAATAATGTTCACTAAAATCAGTGATATTGATCCTAAATCTTGACAGCTACTTAGCAACTAGTGCAGTTCTCTATTGTGATTTTGAAAGGTTTATATCAAATAAATTTCACACATTCAGGTACTTAGAAAAACAATAGTTTTATGATACTGACTTTTAATAATACCACTGTCCCCTGTTTTACCAGTAATATTGCCTTTATTATTGTTGTTGTTATTATTTCAACTGCTGAAATGAGTAATCTGGAAGGCATGCCAAGCACGAGACTGAGCATTTTTAGGTTATATTTTCTAGGCACTTTTATGATAGGTGGTAGGATTCTAAATAGAACTATTTAAACATAAAGCATTGCCTACTGAAACTATTTTCTCACTGAAGTTTAATCCCAAATAAATACATAAGTGAATGTATGCACTCCCCTTAGCATGTATTCTAATATTATATTCAGAAAGTAAAATAAAGTTTTCATTCAGAGAAAAAAGTGTTTATTCCTTGCAGGATACCATAATTAGATCTGTACTATTAAAATGATGAAAAAAGTTTATAGAGATTTTAATTTAGAAACGTTGATCAAAGTTATTGAAAATAATGTTTTGCTATTATGAATTTTTTCAACATCACATACAATGGATACAATAATGCTTATCATATGTGAAACTGCTATAAGAAAATTTGAATACATCTGTATTCATAACATTTGCAACTACTATACTATATTAATGTTAGAACTGAAAATACAAAGGAAGACATGTACACATAGCTGAACAGTTTGTAGTATGGTCTGGATCTAGTTTAAAATGATAGTTGTATTAAAATAATTTATTGTTGCAATTATAGTCATAATAAAAACTTTAGATTTGAATTCTTTAATAACATTTGCTATTAGTGCTAAAATTCAACTATTAAATACTACAATTACTAATTTGGACTTTCAGGATTGTCATATTACTGAAGCATAAAATTATTTTAAGGATTGAGTTATGGATACCAAGTAAATATATATTTACATTTGCTAAAGAGATGTTATGACTCTATTATTAATTATGTGAAAGAAATCATATAGAATTTTATGTTTAGCAAAAAAATAAATCAAAGATGGAGCTTCATAATGAATATAAATTTTTAAGTCAATATCAACAGCTGGAAAATAAAAATAGAAACTTTTAATCAACTTTTATCTTTTGTTAATAGCACTGGAAGTAAGATAAAAGCCTGGGAACATTATCATAATCCTGATATTTCCATTGGTGACTTTCTTCACATTCAAAAATCATATTTGAAAAGGAGGAGGAAGTTTTTTTGATTAATTTTTGACTAGTGATATAGGAAAAAGATATGATGATGACTTTTAATGATATATCCTTTCTATCATTTAAATTTAGACAAATATATCCTATTTAGTAAAAATAAAACACCATTTTTTAAAATTTTTAAATGAAAAGTTTGTGTGACACATGAGCTTATGCTACATGATCTTAAGAATGCTTTTGATGTTTAAATTAAAAATAAATAAATAAAAGTATAGAAAGTGTGTAGTAATTACCATGAAGTATCATTGTTATTACAAAAAGTGAATATTTCCACTCATAGATGAATGCTTTCTAGAGATTTAGTATGATTTTAGAGAACAAAAAGCATTGTAAACATAATTTTTGTTGCAAAAAAAATGCAAGAAGAGTGTGTAAAACAAGAAATCAAATGGATCAAGTTGCTATCTTTAGTGTCTACATAAATATATTGGACCATAAATAAAGATGGAAATTCACTTTTATTGCTAAATAAAAGTGAGGGTGCTGATTGTTATTGATATTGCGATTGTCTAACTGTTGAATGAGATTTGGTCAAGGCATTTGATCTATAATTTTCGAATCCCGTGGTTCTGTCAGAAATTAATTATTCACCAACAATTATTTATGAAAATTTGTTTATTAACTTCTCATAAATTATATAATATCAATAATTATGTGCTTTTAACGCTCGTTAAAGAAGTTATATTTATTAATAATTTATTTAAAGCTTAGTACTTTCAAAGCTCTGTGGCTTCATACTCATAGCTGTGTGGGGTTGACAGTGATGAGGGGGGTATTAAAATTTATGTTAATTAGTTAGATGTTTCAGTATTTTATTTAAAATATTGTTTGAATTAGTTTGTCCATTTTTTTGAAATGGTGAAACAGGTGTCTTTTCTATTAATTGATTGGGTGTCATTATTTATGAAATATGTCTCCTTTATTTTGTGCCTATGGTCGTTTCTCTCTTTGCACACTATTCTGGGGTTGGTGGGTTCAAATCTGTGTCCAGTAGCTTTTTCATGTTCCACGAATGCTGATGTAGACTCCTTGTTGTTCAGTGCCCTTTTATACATATATATGTGCTGGGATGCTCTGTTTGTAATGGTAGTTTTTGTTTCCCCATAATATGAGGCTTTGCATCTGACCTGGGGGTATTGTATTTGGTACACCACTCGAGATGTTAATTTGGGATCAAGTTTACTTTTGAATTGTTTATTAGTCTATATTTATGATATTGTACAGAATAAGAAGTATTATTACTATAGGTAGAACATTTGAAACATTTACCATAAAAAGTAATATTAAATAAAGATGTTTGCTTTTATTTTTAATGATTAATGATTTTGAACTTGTTTATAGGCAGCTCTAGGAAGCAGGCACAGTGATAAAATAGAAGTTGGGCAGAATTTTTATTATGAATCATTAAAAACAAAAATAAAAATTTCATTTTCTTGGCTTCTGAATTTACAATATTCTGATAATTGAGCTATTGTAATAAGTTCAAAATAAAATCTACAGAATATACTTCATATTTTCAATGCAAAATGAAAAGATTTTTGCTTAGTAATTAATATTAAAAAAACTCATTTTTTTCCATTAGCCATTATATAATAGAACTGACAATGAAACCCTCCAGCACTTCCTGCTTAAATGTCCTTTTCTGATTGGCATGAGAAATGTCATCAACTCCTGCCTTTCCTTGCACAGGAATACCATCTTCAACTTCCAAGAATCCATAAAAACAGGGGTCTTCACAGCTATTAGATTATCAGTTTTTTTCATCTATGCTCTCTGGTTGCTCCAATGCACTACTGTCCTTGACCAGAGAGTACATCCAGTCAATCAAAAGCTCTTGGACCTAATTCGCACTCTCAAAACCTGAGATACCAAACTAGCCCACCTCCACTCCTCACAGACACTTGGGCAATTCTCCAACTCCCATCCTCTCAGCCTCTGTCATAGGATTCAATCATGAAGACATGCATTTCTGACTGGCCTGGACTACACACCATTTCCTCTCTCCACTTCCCATTCCCTTTTTACATGTATCTCTCCTCTCTTACCATGTTGCTCCTGTAATTTCATTTATTTTACTGTATCTGTTTTTTTTTACATGAATAAACATTTCCTCACTGAGAAAAAAAATATTCAGCATCTTTTAACTTGAATGGTTAATTATTTAAGAATACAACTCAACATAAATATCCAGTTAGCTTTTAAGCAGAAAGTTGACTTTTATATTGAGATGAAATATAGACTAAATCAAAATCTGCTGCTTAACAAATTAGAGAATATAACAACTACATTACTTTCCTACAGCATTGATTTATAGTAGGAAAATTAAACCTGAATGAAAAATGATTCTTAATGTTCTAAAAATATGAAGGCAAGATCATAAGGTTAATCAACATATTTTTCAGCTAGATATAGACTATACTATACAGTCTATTGTTGTAAAGTTACATTTTTTATTGGATTGGACATTACTGACCTTCTAAATAGTACTTTATGGTGGAGTGGATTTAAATATGATTTTATTGAAAAGTCAGATATTATTTACATAATGATTGCTTTTATTGGGAAGATATGGCTGAATCTTGTACATAATGGGGAACTATAATTAGGGAATGTGTTGTACTGTTTCAGAAAGAAGTCTTTTGCAGAAAAAGTTAAAAGACAGTATCATAAAATATTAAGAAATCACAATAATGTCCACCACATTCTATATAAGAAAGTATTTGAGATTCAGAAATTGATTCATATGGTTAACACAAAACTCATTCTTAGCATCATAATAATAATAGTAAGACTAATAATGATAATGATAGTAATAATAATAATGGGGTGACTACTTATAGAAAAAAAAAGGAATTTTTTTTAGTTTTATCAAATGTAAGATAAGAACACAGAAGTCATTGGCATAGCACGTAGATTAGCTAATCATGGACATTGAAACTTTTCATCTTTAAACTAAATATTATATTATATTTAAATAACAGACACACAAATAAACCGAAACACTCAGTAACAACAACAACAACAACAAATAATGATAATAGTAATTGTTGTTGCTATTATGTTGTCTTTCAGGTATTTGTGTGTTACTGACATATGTAACGTAATATTTAGTATATATGTGAAAGATTTTAATGTTCCACAATTAGCAGATCCACTTTCCTCATCAATGACTTGCAGATTCAGATGTTACATTAAATGAAATTTTAAGTTTTCTTTCCATAAATAATTATCCCAATGCCATTTTGAAAAAAAAAAACATTCAAAATTGATGGTAAATAAACATATTACTTATTCTTAAATAGAGAGTAAGACAAGAATAAGAAATCATTAAAATCCTTATTACCGAGACTTTTAAAGCCTATTGAGTAATACTTTATTATTCTCCCTAAGAATGCTGTTAAAGAAATTCCTTTTAATCAGTTTTCTGTTTCAATTTATATATATATATATATATATTATAAACGTTAATGGATTTTTGTTCGAAGTTCATAAGATGTGCTCAACTAAAAATGATCCTAGGACGTCTCAATCCCGAATTGGATGCTTTACCAACTATGCCAAATTGTGCAGGATAAAAATGCATATAGTTTTATTGCTCAGGAGTTCACAAAAAGTTCAAATACCAGAACTGTGAGTGCCTGAATCTATCTTAGGACATCCTGATACCAAGTCAGATACTCTACCAAATGTATCAAAACATGCAGGTTATATATAGAATAACTTTGAACCCTTAGGTTAGTGTGCCAGCAATGTGGGTTATTCTGTTTTCTTCAGTTAAAGTGCACTTTGGTGCTGAAAATTATAATCATATATGTATATAAGGTAAATTTTGAATTACAACAATGGTAAATTATAACAATTTAAGCAAAAGCATTTTCAATTACATTGGAATTATTATCAATTTAAGTCATGTAAAAAAAAAGCAGATATCAATTTAATCAAAAATACTCCTATTTAATTTATATATATTATTATTATTATTATTATTATTATTATTATTATTATTATTATTATTATTATTATTATTATTATTATTATTATTATTATTATTATTATTATTATTATTATTATTATTATTATTATTATTATTATTATTATTATTATTATTATTATTATTATTATTATTATTATTATTATTATTATTATTATTATTGTCATTTATCATTATTAAAATTTAAAATTTGCATATAGTATATTTTATGTAAATATAACTTTACATATATTTGTATTATGAATTAGAGAAAACAATTTGATATTAATTAAAAGAAGATCCGTTGATGCCAAATTCCTACTAGTCATTCCATACATTGCTGTTGTTGCAGCTGTTATTATTGTATGATTTTTCATATAGAAAGTGAAAATGGATGAACTACTCACCAACATGCAGCCAGCCACATAATTTTATTGGCTTTTTATTCTAAGATTAAAATCAAAAAATAACAATGTTTTTCATCTTACTTGCCTGGTAGTTCTTAAATGAAATATCACTTGAGTTTTCTTGAAGGCAGAATAATGTGTGTAACTTTTTTTAAACACATTTGTACAACAATGAGAGGCAAAACTAATTATGGCTCTTATTTTGAGAAAGCTGTGAAATAGCAGATAAGGCAATAGTTGGTTGCCAAAGATAAAGGATGCTATGAATCCCTGACTGCATTTCCAAGTTGCCATTTCTTGATAGCTATTTATTTAGGTATATATAACTGCAGATCACTTTCAATGAAAATATTGTACATATTGGAAAAACTATAGATATTATTGAATTTTGTGAACTTAGAAGAAAAACTAAAAAACCAATTGATTTAAAAGTGGATATGTTCTTTATTATAAAGGCCCAGATTTAGAAAGCTCACATTATGAATAAAAAGTGGAAGAACAATATTGTAACAATTTCTGGTATAGAAAGAAACATAATAGGATTTAGGATGCCCAGCCATAGATTGTGATGATAAAACGTACATTTTTTTTTACAGACATACAAAATGATTTTAATCATACCAAACAATTTTCCAAAACTGGCATGGGTCGCTTTATTCTTAAAATTGGTAAATGAGAGAAAGACAAAATATGAATGTGCTGCTGGTAAATTTGATTGTAAAAATAGAAATGAGAGAGGGTCACAAACTTTGGAATTAGCAGAACAAAAAAAGCTTCTGAATTGTTTTGAGAAAAAAGTTGACTGGAAATGGACTTAGAAAATACAATAGAATTGGATTATATTTTGACTCGCAGAAAAAGTGTATTTCGAGAGTTTTCTGTCTTTAATAGAGTATGTAATCATTAATTAGTGAGATGTAAGATAATGTTACTGCAAATCTAGAGATATAAAATAAGAGTTTCGACAGTTAATAATATTAACCTCCGGAAAACTCTTAAATTTTAAAATGAGAAATTGCAATCGTTTTTAAATATTAACATGTATTGAAAGTTGTTCAGATTTGAGTGAACACAATAAGAAGTTATCTGACTGACACACTATTAAGAACTGCTCAAAGATAGCTGATACAAAAAGGCATCAATTTTCTCTTCAATTTTTTAATGAGAGAAGATAATGTATGAAAAACAGGAATCTAAAAATATTCAAAATGATCCTTTAAGGAGAATTGAATAAGTAGAGTTTTCTAAAATAGCATGAAAAAGAGTTATTAAGGATAAAAAAAGTATATTTGCGAATTGGCAAGGTAATCTATAGAAGAGAATAAAAGTTTTAGAACTGTAGAACAATTTCTTGGTATTGGTAGGAAAGTTTTTTCCATGATAAAAGAAAAAGATAGAACTATTAGAAAAAAGAAAGATGACATAATGAAGAATGTGCAAAAGTTATATAAAAATTATGTAGTAATAAATAACAACAAAAAAAAACAGCCCACAGTTGGTATACCTTTAGAACTGCCCAGTATTTTAAATGAAGAAGTGAGATATGCAGTAAAATCTACAAAGATGAAGAATAAAGAGCCAGGAAATAATAAAATTATAGAGATGATAAAAAATTGTTGACAAAATTATTTACTAAATGTATAAATAATATATATTTATCATTTCTGTACAAAATATTTACCAAGATTATTACAACTTATCTTTAGAAAACATTGAATTTTAATCTAGTAAAATAGAAAGCTGGATTTAAAAATATTTATATCATAGTAAATGACATTCATGTTCTGAAATAAATTATAGAAATGATTAATGAATATGATTTGCCTTTATGCTTTGATTTTGTATGTTAAATGAGGTATTTGATGTTACATGCAATTTTTACAATGAGTAAAGCATTGGATCATCAAGAAGAAGATCCATGAAATTGTCATATTCTGAAGAATATTTATTTATAAAAATGCAACAGCAGTGAGTCAATTATGTGGTGATGCTAAGACCATTAACATTGAGGAGAATTTCTGAGTGTATAATATCATATCTAAATGTTTTACAGCAGCAGTTTTACAACAAACTTTTTGTTGATTTCATATAGAGATTTAAGGAATTGAAAATAAATTAATGTTGCATAGGTCATTTAAATTTTGCAGATAATGTGTTGTTTTGCAAATATTGGGTCAGAGCATTAAAAAAAGTTCAGGAATTAATAGATGTTACCTAGAAAGTATAGATTAAAGCTAAATGCTAAAAAGATCACAGTAATGTTCATTGGATTTTCACAGAAGAAAATAAAAATTGATAATCATAAAAGTTAATATTAGATAGGGATTTTATGCATAAGCCTTCTGGCATCCATTGATTACTCTGGTTAGCACAAGGTGACACTGCTATATGGAGAGTTTTTGCCTGTTTACTAACAGTTATGTGCTAGCATGAGATGGTGATCATATGATGTTTAGTGGTTTAAAAGTTAATATTGGTGATATTATTCATACAGCTGATTCATAATAATTGAAATCAATCATAGAATTAATATTGGATGGAGCATTTTGGTAGAAATAACTTTATATTAAAAGAAAATCATCAATCTGAGACTTGTACACTTAACAGAAGAATAATACCAAGACTTTATATCACTCAAAAAAATATAGAGAGAAGTATATTAGGAATAATAAAAAAAAGATTAAAAACAAAATATATGGGTGAAAAACAAATAGGTATCATTGACATTATTGAAGAAAATAAAGAAAAAAGTTAGTCTGAACATATTGCTAATTTAATTGCCAGAAGAGATGAAAATATACAGACAAATGAATTCTTATACTGGCTATATCAAGATATTTAAAAACAAACAATATAAGGAAGTTTGCTGATATTATGAAGGAAGAGAGACCAGGATTCAGAGAAACTGGATGGAATTGGATTAAATTTGAAGAGACCATCTTTTAGTGGATGAAAGTGGTTTAGAATTATGATGGCCATACATGTATATATATATATTGTACCAGTCAAAAATGTATAGAATTATGATGGCCATACATGTATATATATATATTGTACCAGTCAAAAATGTATGTCCATCCATCAATATTTAGAATCTAAGCAAAAGGATCCAAATCCAATCATGCCCAAAATACACAGGTCAGGAGCAATCATGAATTATAACCTATTTGCCCATTCCCTAAATCTATAACACTATGGATACCACCTACAGTGATATCACATGAATTCATTCTATCCTGGCCCAGAGCTACAATGGTTTGCATAAGAACTTAACTGCTGATGATGATGAGAGATTGAGTGAACCCGAGATATAAGTTAAAAACATACATAAATATATTAATAAGATTCAAACAATTGGATTAAGTTTAAAAATATGAATATTTATTGTGACAAAACTCAATATATATATATATATATGTGTGTGTGTATGTAATCAACTTCATGCAGTTTAAACAATTATTTTTGGTTACAAATCTTTGATAAACTTGGGTCAATTATTTTATTTTAACAACTATCAATTTAATGCAGCATTTCAACATATATTTAAAAAACCAGATTTTATTTAATATTACAAAAACATATTTATCTGGGTGTTTGGTGGAAGTTTATACATTAAAACACATATAAAAATATGACAATAATAGAGTTTTGCTGTTTATACGAATTCATAAAATGCCCTTGGCATTTGATTCATAGCTTTATTTTCATTTATAGCATTTATTAATAACACTTAAATAAGGATACATTCTGATCAGTAAGTATAGTAAAACATTTATCTATTACACATTTTTGACATTTAGCAATGGATATTGTGAAACTCTATAAATATGGGAATTGCTTATTTCAATAAAGGGTAGGGCAGCTTCATGAGAAGTTGAATCTAAAATTCCAATGAAAAATATTACAAAGATGAAAAACGTTTCATTATCACATATCATTGTGATTTATTTTGCTAAACAATCTAGAAAATGAAACATAAGAAATTGTGGTGTTAGCATAGTGTCAGTGAGAGTGAGGGTGGCAACTTAGGCTGAGAAAATGTCATTCTATTATTAAGGTAGTACACCAGCTTCATGTTAAGTGGTACCGAAAATGGAAATGGTCGGTAAGAAGTTGCTATGGGCCAGATCACAGCAGAGCCACATGGAGCTTCAATTACACTAACCTGCATATTCCACGAATAGACTTAGACCCTGTTATGAATGAGAACACTAAAAAAGGATGGAAAACTTTGAATCCTTGGCATGAGATACAGGCAAATCAAAGCAGTATATAAATATATACTTGGAGAAGAATGACAAATGAAGATGATCGTGAATCCCTAGAATGAGGTACAGGTGAATCAGATCAAGCCCTATGTGACTTATTAATAATTTGACATATGCTACCAATGCTATTATATGAATATAAAATCATTGGATTTAAATACTAAAAGAAAGCCTTAAGTGGTTTAACAAATATATAATGATATGCTAAAATAATGACCCATGTAAGAGAAAGTCATTCATCAGAAGTTAAAACTATAATTAATGAAGTGTGCATTGCTCCCTCTTCTTGAATTAATCCTATTTCTAAAATTCACACACTTAAAAGTGCAAATAAAAAAATAGAATAAGGTTGCCAGCCTTTTGGCAATGATGATCAATAAAGAAATTAATAAAATTAATGGACACCAATATCCACCTCAGATTGCAAAGTATTTATACATTTTGTATAAATTTATGATCAAATATTTTTTTTAAAAGCATATATTTATTTAAAAGACAAACTCGATCTTACGAGCTATTTGGAAATAAATAACAAGAACTCATTAATTCCCCCCTCCTTTTTTTTATTCCACAGTGGGATATAGAAGAAGTTCATAAGACTGGGTTTGATTGGCATTTACAAATAGAATTTACTGAAAAATATGAAAATATCATTAAAAATAAATTATAACTGCACTAAATTATTAAAATAATAAGAAGCATGAGTTTGATGAAAAATTTTATAGTAACATTAATTTGGATTGCAGAGAATCGACACAAAGAAAATGTTTATTAACTTAACATACTCACCAATTGGAAAATTAAAGAGAGATTCAAAATAAAGAGAACATTAAATTTAACAAGTTTGAATTTAGGTACTATGATTATAATGATTTTGGGCTTGTTACCTCAAGATTCTATGGAATGAAGTATTGATGAGTCTTCTGTGGAAGGTGGCTTCTTTGATTGTTTTGTGGCAGGCAAATTCTACTTGATCTAAAGCATGTTTCTTGAGCTTGGCAGTTCGGTAAAAGTTACATCTCTGCATGGAAAAGAGTTGAGCTGAAGATGGAGAGGAAGGCAGCTTAGGCCCCTCTACTTAAAACTATTTCAAAAATCAGACTGATGAGAAGTGAGCTAGTGACTATTGACCAAACTCTCCCACAGTAGATTTTTGGCCCTATTTATACCAGTTTGAGTTATTCAAAGAATGTTTTTAATTAAATTTCTTAACTCTAATTGAATCTTTAACTTATGGAAATATTTTTTTTATTGTTATGACAGATGCAATTGACAGATAATTGTCCAAAAATAAATTCAAATCAATTTCCAGATTAGAAATAGATTTTATAAATATGTTAATAGCTAACTAAAATCAATTAGCTTTGTATTAAATTTGACTTTCATTAACTTTAATTTAAAAATTTCGTTTAAAATCATGAAATAAACTAATGTTTCCAACCCTTTAATTATTCTTGGACAGTCAATGATTGCATCTTCCATCTTGAAAATTTGTGTAATTATATGAAGAAAAATATACAAAGTATTAAAAATATAATTAAAAAAAAAATACAAAATTATTTATAATATTTGTTTGTGGTTTTATATACATAAAAGCTCCATTAATATATGTATATATCTGAGTCGCATGTAGAGACATTAATATCAAAATTATTAAAGAATTTTTATTTAAAATTTATATTTATAACTTTTATAGATGCTTCTCAGAAATATAAATATAGTTTATATACATGTGACAAAAAAGAAGCAGGATGAAACATGGTTTGTGGTAGAACAGTGAAACTCGATCTTGAACTAAGGTTGATTGTTTCACTATATATATATATATATATATATATATATATATATATATATATATATATATATATATATATATATATATAAACAAACTGAAACTCAATACACATTTAAATGTATATTTCATTTCTCCTAGAAGTACAAATGAAGAGTTTGTTTGCTGTTATTTTTTATAATATTAAGAGATATGATAAGTATAGTTAAATGTATGCTGGGTTGTTGTTTATTGTAATAAATTTGCCAACCAAAATACTTGTTAAGTGCATTTGATGGATATATATACTATAATGGTACAGATTGTAAAACAATGCACATGGGTATACATAAATCATCATCATCCCCATTGAATAGTCCAATCAATGAATATTCAGCAAGAGAATCAGTGTGACTAAAACTATGTAAGTGGCTAGTAGTTATACTAATAATAAATTATAATAAATCACACCACCTGCATTAAACAAGAATAGTCAATTATCAACAATCACCCTTATGATTGGATTTTAAATAGGTACATTACAAACAGGCAACTTATCTAACTACTGCCAAATTTAGGACAGAATATAACACATTTTTTTAGAAACACATACTTAAGAGATAAAATATCCATCAGAATATAAAATACAGTGCTAGGACACTGTTACATATTGATCATAATCAATGTTCTGGCCACATAGTACCATTAGTTTCTTGGCTATCTATAAACTTAATTACTAATAAAAAGACAAAATGCAGTGAATGGATTTTAAAAGTGATAACTGTTTGCCTTCCAGAATTGTAATCTGGATATCCTAACATGAATGTAACCCCTATATCCATATAATTCACCATTATGCTCTTTACAGCTATCTTAACATTATAAGATTTTATAAACCACAACTGTGAACAAAAGAAAGATAAATATAACAGCTTACTCTATTTTAAATAATTTTACTGGGATAACTTAAAAATCTCTAAAACTGTATGCTGTAATAAATACAAGACACATACACAGCACATATACAAAACAGATAGCTGAAGGAATAAACTTTAACACTAGAACATTTTTTAACAATTATTTAATAAACTGGATAGACAATTAAAAAATTAAGAAAATGACATGATACCATTATAATTTAAAATTGTACATTCTTATCAAAAGACATAATATCCTAAAAAGTAACCAATTTATTTTTATACCTTAAATTAATTAACCTTTACTTTCATTGTTTTTTTTTAAATAAAAAAAGGATAACAACTTTTTACAATCAGAGATAAGTCATTTTAAATTAGGGTAGCCCTTTATATAATTTTGGAGGGAAAATAAATGAGTAAAAACATTTCAAAAGTAATGTAAATTTATTAAAATGTAAGTTATCTATAAACCTTTTTAAAATTTTGGAAGAGAAAAGGAATGAATAATAAATAAAACATGTTTCACAAAAATATTAAATTAATAAATTTACTCATTGTGATCAAATATTATTTCTAAAATAAATTATCTACACATGTAGAGATAATGTGAACTTTATAAACTCCTTTTATCATGCTTTTATTTTTGGAGTCCTTCTTTGACACTTGTGATTTCCAGTTTCTATGTAGATTTTATTGAAAGCTTTTCAATTCCAGGTTAATGTACACAGTTAATTTATCTATTGTGCCATACAATATTTTCAGGCTAACATTCAAAAAGATTTATCAATTTTTCTTCCTACTAATTTTGCAGGTAAAAATAACACTTAAAGACAGATAGAATGGAGACAAGGATTTATTTCAGATTACATTAGGGGAATTGATTTTTCTTTACAATTTTTACAGTGAAGCAGGTTTCATGGTGGTAGATGATATTTAGCTTTTAGCTAAACTTAGCATATTTTTAAAGGTTCATTTCTGCTTTTTTTCTTTAGAAGTTGAATCAGGAATACCCACTTTTCTCAACAGTTTAACAAAAACTCTCTTGCTGTTCTCTTCAGTTGCTTGAGTAAGACTCACTGCTACAAATTGCTTCAACAGCTGGACCAAGACTCTTTTTTTACTATCTTCTTTAGAAGCTGGATTAAGACTGACTTCTTTTTACTAAATACTGAGAGTTATTGATTTACTCACACTCCTATTTTGTGAACAATCCTATTCAACCATTCACAGTCCTATCTTACACATAACCAAATTAAAACTGGCCAATTAGTATCCATTTTTAAAAATGTTCAGTTATTTCTGTATTTTTTTTTTTTTTTGCAAAACAAGTGAAAAAACGCCCTGTACTTGTTTTTCTCTTATGGAAAAAGAAAAACATAATAATCAGTAAATTACACTGATTTGAAAAACACTGCCTATTGAAGAAAAAAACAGAAAAAAGAAAAAAAGGAACTTTTTAAAATTAAAATAAAATCAAAATAGTTAAAATTTATTCATTTCTTTTTTTTTTAAAAAAAAAACTTTACAAACAAAAAAATTATGTATTTTTTTTTTTTTTGTAGTGAATGATAAAATTAAAAATTGTTAAAAAATTTACTGAGGAGAAAAATTTTTCTCTCAGAACTTTTCAAAACTAAAATTAAAACGGGTAAATAGTTGAAATTACTGAAGAGGGAGAAAGAAATTATTTATCTGATTTTATATGTTTCTCTCTCTTTTACAAATCTATATCTAATATGAAAATATTGCATATTATTATTAAAAAAACATAATGTTTGAGAGAATTCTCATATTATCATTTAGTAAAGGAAAATATTTAAATCAAGACTTATTATAAGAGTATAATAAAATTAAATGCTATTTTTCCATTCTACAAGCTTGTAATATTTGCATGCATAAATGATCCACTGTCCACAATATTACAATACATCAGAATTCAATTCTGTGTGAAATTGCTTATAAATAGATAAATATAAGGAAAAGTCTCATACTTAGTTTGTCTTTTATCCCAGATAATCTACATACATATTTAACAACTTGTAAATGAATGAATATTTGATGTTCTTACAAATTGTCTATCTGTTTAAAACCTTACAAAATGTAAGTTAACTCAGTCTAGATTCAAACATTAAATTATGGATCATCATCATCAAACATTATCAATCCATTGCAGGATAAAGTTCTCTCCAAGTTCAATCCATCTTCTCTGATCTTTAACTTTTCTTTTCCACATCACCCCTGCACACTTTTTATTTTATCCATCCATCTCACATGTGACTTTTTTCTGGGTCTTTTACAGTCTTTTGGAATCCAGTTTAAGATTTCAATTAGCAATATATCTAGCCCAACTCCATTTCAGTCTTTTAATTTTTTCAATGATGTCAGTAATACCTGTTTGTTCTTTTACCTATATATTGTATTTTCTATATCCTCTTGTGGCTCCTAACACACATCTCTCCATACTTTTTTGAGTGGTCTGAAGTCTCTGTATTGCTCTTCTATTAAGGGTCAAAGTCTCATATCCATAAGTAAGAACTGGTAAAACACATTTATTAAAAACTTTCTCTTTCAAACACATATACATATTTCATTTTAGTATCAAGTTATTTTTACCAAAAGCACTCCAACCAAGTTTAATTCTATGATAAATTTTATCCATTATATTTCCATTTGTAAGAATAATCTGACCAAGATATTTGTAATTATTAACTTCTTCTAACTCATCATAATCGATCTTTATTTCCATATTTTAAGCAAAATTCATTGCATATTACTTTAGTCTTTTTAACATATATCTTTAGTCCTACTTTCCTACTTTCATTTGATAACTCTTGCAGCATTTCCTACAACTCTGAAGTATTATTTGCAAAAACAATTACATCATCTGCAAAATCTTAATGACTTAAATAATCTTCATTTACTTTCATTTCTTTAGCTTTCCATTTTAATCCACAAAATACTTCTTGTAGCACTGCTGTAAAAAGTTTTGGAGATATGGAGTCAACCTGTTTTACACCCTTTTCAATGTTTTATGTAATCTAATTGTTGCTGTTTCCCTTTTATAAATATTCTTTACAATATGACAATATTCTGGATCTATACCTTGATAATACAATGCTTTAATCACTGAAGATATGTTTATAGAATCAAATGCCTTTTTATTATCTACAAATGCAAAGCATAATAGCAACTCATATTCATTTGTCCTTTCTATAACTTCTTTCAATACCTGGATATGATCTACTGTACTAAAACCACTTTTAAATCCTGCTTGTTCTCTTGATTGGTGGGAATCCAATGTTCTCTGTAGACAAGTTGTAATTACCTTGGTAAAATTTTTGTATAAAACTGATAAAAGGCTGATAGGTCTGTAATATCTAATATCTTCTTTATCACCTTTTTAAAATATTAATATTAATACTGCATTCTTTCATTCACCTGGTACTTCTTCATTATTTAGACATTTGGTATATAACTTTGCTAAAAAAAATTCTATTTCTTCCCTGCTTCTTTTAATATATCAATTATAATTCCATCATTACCTGAAGCCTTTTCTTTCTTCATAAATTTAATTGCATGTCTCACTTCTTTATTTATAATTCTGGGCAATTAGAAAGATATAGTAGATATAGGAGGTACTTGTTCTTTATTACTATATAATTCTTGATAGAAGTCTTGTACCCGTTTCATGATGTCATCTCTTTTTTTAGTAATAATTGCATCTTTTTTTCTTATTGCAGGTATAAATTTCCTACCAATACCAAAATGTTGTTTTACACTCCTGAGAGTTTCATTCTCTTCTACAGCTTTCCTTGCTAGTTCACATCTCCAACTCCAAGGACTCCAAAGAAGTGGATGTAGGATATTTTTTTCAAGTGATATTCTGATGGATTAAATATTTAAAAAAAACAAAGATTGTTAAAAGGAAGAAGATAAATGAACCAAAGGAGGGATATGGTTATGAAAATGTTAAGCATGAAATAAGAAATGGAAAAGATTGCTGAAATTTTAACTAGTGAAGAAGACAATGTATATCTTTTGAATATTTTAACAGTCTACTGAAAAATGAAATTTTAATATGGATATAAGAAACTATTGTCCCAGTATTAAATTTCCAATATATCCATAATTATGACTCAGTTCAGTGGTTTTACACATCTGAACATATCTATATCTCAGAGGTAAAGTTTTTAGGCTTTTATAAATAGTTGTCTGTAGACATAGACTCCATATATCATTTTTTTCTACGTCTACTTATTAATTTTTTTTATTTCATTTATATCTAATAGATTATAATTTTGTTCTTTCTTAAATTTTTTTAAAAATATGTTTTATTACTAATTTGTTCAATGAATTTTTATTCTTGATAGTACTCATAATCTTTAGCTTTTCATATCGACTAATTTGCTTTCACCAATTATCTATTAATTCAATATATTCTAATGATATGTATATACACACATTGCATAAGTGTGTGTGTATATATGGATTACATGATTTACTTATTATTTTTTTAAAAATAAAATTTAAAATAATCATTATTAATAGTTTGGAAAAAGTAAAAGTTAAAATAAAAATAAAATTAGGAATAAATTAGATATTATTTATTAATTATAACTTATCTTTTTTTTTTATTTATTTTTATTTTTATATAATTCTGTCAAAAAATAATTTTTGTTAAAAGTACTTTTTAATTAATTTTTTTTTATAATTAATTAAAATAAGTCATATTAAATCAATCAGGCTCTGGGGATTAAGATTCCAGACTGACTAGTTGAACAATATAGTGAATCTCAGTGTAATTAGAATAGAAAAGAAAGGAATGCACTTTTTAATTTAAAGAATTTTAAAATCAAATGTATGGCTTGCGTGGTTAAAATTTGAGCAAAGGTGGGGTTAGGGTAGTATAAAAAGTGAACCTTCTCTATTGTTAGGATTATTATTGATAGATATTTGTTGAGAGTCATATTATTGAGATTCATAATATCATTGAAATCAACCAGCAGCAGTGAGCAAAGTCAACAAGCTGCTAATCTCCCAGCATGATAAAACTATTCTACTATCATGTTATGAAAGAAATGAGTGGCTAAATCTAAACACTGATGTTCAGCTGTTTTCCGTCACTCATTTCCTATGTGCCATTAGTCAAATGCCATGGCAGTTTATTCTGACTCACCCCCTGCCAATGTTTAAACCCTTATGCCAAATAAGAGAACCAGCCCATGCCATAGGACATGGATTCAGGAAGCTTCATTTATGTTACACATATGCTTACCAAGAATCTAACCAGACCCGAAGAAAAGATGATCACCCACAAATGAAAATCAAAGACAGTGCTTAAACCACTTATGGAAACAAGAGATCATGTTGAAACCACATATGGAATTCAGAGACTGTGCTTAATCCTCATATAAAAATCAGAAAACTGTATTTAGACCTAGGTTACTATTATCCATGATGCCATTATTAAAACTCAAATTATTAATAGTAGTATTAAACAAAATCTTCCCTTGAATCATTTTATTATTATTTTTTATTGCTATTGTCTGGTAATAAATTGATGTAAATTATTAGTGTTGTTTACATCTCTTTCTCCATTTATCTAAATAAATGTGTTGTCAATCTTGCTTTTAAAAACTAGCCATTGAGTCAAGCGCTTGAAATGTGTTGCTGACATTTCATGGGTTCCAATGTAAGCACTGAATGTGCCCTGAGTTTAAACCCTTTATAAATAATCCCCATGAGATAATTCATGTTTCATGCAGCCACCTTGGGTCTGAGAAAGTGACCATTGGTTTAATATTTTATTAAATTTCAATCAGACCAAAGGTATGATTGGTAATAAATATTAATCATATTTATTCCTCTGCTTGACTAACAGGGTATTTAAGGTCATATTAGAGATTGATATGTTTTAAAATATAACCCAATAATTAATCAGTAATTATAATTAGAATAAGTAATATAACAATGAGTATCCCATTACAGCTGTTATCCAACATATGACTTCGTATATTTGTTCAAATTTAAAAACCAAAAAAGAGAGAGAAAAATGCATAATATAAAAATAAATTGGCTCACATAAATAAATAAGTAAAAATATATAGTTAAAGTGAATAAATTTACAAGAGATGAAAGAGAACAAATGGCACGAATGATAATTCTATATGTTATAAAAAAGATAAGCAGGATTAGTTTATTAAAATATTATAGTTGGTATTGAAATAAAAAAAATATATACATTGTAGATATGTAAATTTGAAGCCGATAGAAAGACCAACATCGCAATTTATATAAATGATTTGCTTAGCGTAGGTTTCAGCTACAGATCAATTGCAAAGAAAATTAAGCAATTTCACAGTAAACTAATAGCTAACCACAAAAATAAGGATAAGCCTCAAATTACACTCCCTTATATTCCCAAAGTATCACAACAGATAATAAAGACCCTAACTGGGGAATTTAAGGTTGGTTTTTGTACTCCCCCTAATTCTAACAGACTCATTAATAATTCAAAGGATAGAACAGACCCATCTCAAACACCCCAGGTGATCTACAGCATGTCATGTCCACAGGCCGGATGCAAAGCCATATACTATGGGGAAACTAAGGCCACTGTTCACAACAGAGCTGCTCAAAACTTGTATACCTATAGAAGAGCAAAAAAAAACAGCGATAACTTTTCAATATTTCTGGAACATGAAAAGCAGACTGGCCATGTGTTCGAACCAGGCAACCCCAGGATTGTATGCCCTGAAACCAACAACTGTAAGAGAAAGATCAAAGAGGTGTACTTTATTGTTTGCGACAACAATTCTATCAATAGACGTGACATGTGTTTTTCCATTTCAAAAAAATGGTCAAACTGATTTGCATTTACATTTGCATATTTGTTATTTAATAACACTACGTAAAGATTTATTACGTTCATTGGCCATGAATATGAGGGCAAACCTCGAAAGCGCTTGGCCCATTTAATAGTTTTATGCGAAATTTGTTTTGTTTATTTGGAAGCTTCTTCGTCAGTGAGTAAATCGTTTTTAGGCTATTGTAGATATAAGTAAATAAGTGTAGGTAGGCATTGACATTAGGTTAGAAATCAGCAGGCAAAGGATATTAAGGGGAATGTAGTAGTGAAAATTGACTGAACACTCAGTTGTAATTAGAAATTAAATAAAATAAAAAACTAGTAACACGATTAAATTAAAATTATTAAGTAAATAAATTAGTAAATATTTTGGTCTGAATAAAATACAGTATTAAAAATATACTACATACAAAGTTGTTTAAAATCATAAATGATGACAAAAAAAAAAAGCCAAAATGGAAGCTTAAGATAATGAATTAAAGAATGTTCCTAACAAGAAACAGCAAAATAAAACCAAGAGTAATGAAATAGAAAATGTTCCCAGTGAGGAACAAATGGAGGCACAGATTAATAAAGTAGAGAAAGCACCCAGTGAGAAACAGCAAAATAAAAATGAAAAAGAAGTTACAAACAAAAAAGAGAATAGGGAAATCATAGCATTAATAACCAGCATGCTTGAAAAACAAAAGGAAGCAGCTGAAGAAAATAAAAAAATAGCTAAAAAGCTTAGAAAACAAAATAACAAAACAAACAGAAAATTTGAAGGGCAAGCTGAAATGCTTGAAAATTTAAAGGATCAGATTAGAATGGGCTATGATCATATAAAAGAAGAAATTAGGAAAGAAATAAATGAAAGTAAAATACAAGTAGAGAATCAAATAGAGACTTTTACCAAATTATAGAGAAAAATAAGGTAGAAAACAGAAAAGTAATTGAGGATATAAAAGTCAAAATTATTAATTTAACTTTAAAAGTAAATCAAATGAATTGTAGCAAAGCTAGCCCACAAACAGAAATAAAAAAGCCTGACCAGCTGAATGTAAACATGCACATTTTAAATAATCTGGTGATCATGAACCAGTTTCTAAAAAATCTGGATATTTTTTGGCCACCAAGGCGAAGTTCCTATGGAACATTTGAATAGCTTGGAGCAATATTTCACCTTGAATCAGCTAGGCAAGAAGGCCATGATTGCAATAGCATGTAGCCATTTACAAGGGTGGGGTCTCAATCCTGGTGGGATTTTTTTTATTACAAATTCATCACTTTTGCCAAATATAGAAACACTCTATTAAACAGCTTTTGCAGTGAAGATTATCAGAAAGATATTCATCACCAGGCATCACAAGATAAATGGTGATCTTGTAAACTTTACATTTCTTTTTTCAAAAGGAAAGTGGCAAAATTATGCTCTTTCACAGTAGACCCACTATCCAAACAACAAATCATAAGAATAGTTTACCATAATGTCCCTCACAACATCGAGCAAATGCTCATAGGCACCAAGAGAAAAACAGTAGAGCAAATGGCAGAATTGTTGAGTGCTTTTGATAGCATTAGACCAACTTTCAATGTGAAAGATAGGGGATTCAAACCCCAACTGAGAGAGTAAACACCAAAGATAGCCGAAAAATCAGAAAGGAGCCCGAAGAGACGTTATTCCAATAGCCTCAGAACAACAACTTTCAGAGAAAGGAAGGACTGATATCACTTATAAAAAGCCAAGGGGTGATTCACAATTTCTTACAATGAGTGGCTATACATTAAAAAATAAAAAAAAAAGAACCACCAGATAAAAACTAGATATGTAATCCGACAGATTTGCTGGTGTGACCTAATAAATAATGAACAAGGATTTTGAATAAAGAAAATGCTTAAAGTTAGTCTTAATAATAATTAAAATTAGTCTTAAAAAAGTGGATAAATAATAAAAATGATAAAAATAAATTTTTAAAAGATCTCAGTGTCTTGAAAATGTCAAAATAATTTATATTCAATGGCAATTCCCTTGATTATGTCTACTCTATTGTTACGGCAAGCTTAACTTGTAAGTCTGTAAAAACAGCAGAGCTTGACTTAAATAAATATGTAAAACTAAAAGTTTTTTTTTTTTTGAAAAGGTAAAACAAATTAAAATGATGCATTCAAAATAACAGTCAAATAAATAAATATGAAACTAATCATGAAAATAAATCCTTATCAAATGTAAAAAAAAGTGTTAAATTAAGATTGAGGTGTGTAAGAGTATTTGGGCAAAGATATAAATTTCAGGTTTGACTTTGGGTTGGATTAAGCCTTTTCTTGTAATGACTTTGTTTTATGGTAGTGTGAAGATTAGATAATATTGATAATGATGCATCAGTAGAAAGTCCTGGCATATAATGAATCATAAATCTGGAAGAAAAATTCCTAGTAACTAATTAAAATAAATATTTCCAAAAGTTAAATGAGCAGTAGAAGTAATACTGCCATTCACAGACTTAAAGCCCATGTTCATGATTCATTGTGCACAAAAATGGCCCATGCTATATTGACAACTTTTGCAAGAAATTAAAAGTTGGTTTAATCAGCACAAAATCGATCTGTGTGTTGAATTTGCCTAATACTTTACTGTCTACCTCTCTTGATATTACCATTTATTGTTAACCTTTGTGAAGATCACTTCTTTATTGGCCAAGTGAGGCAAAACTCAGAAACTTTTAATTGGCCAACTGACAAACTCTTTGATAGAAATATTTTCATCTTTTAATATATATTAATTTTAGTTTCGTTTTCAAAAAGTATATTAATTATTCGTAATGTTAGGAAAGTAAACGAAAGTTTTTTCAAAAATATATTTTAATTTGTATTTTATAGAAATATTCAAAAGTGAAAAAATCAAAGAAAACATTATGAGCAAATTACAAGCATTGCAAACGTCATTTATATCCCTCCCAAATTTACTGTTACAAATTTTTTAAGAATTTTTTAGTAAAATCTTAGCGTTTTTCTAAAAATAATTATACTTTCAGCTTATTTTAACCAAAATACATTATGATATTTAAATAAATGCCAGAAAAATATTCTAAAACATTAATCTTTGTTTAAAAATTAAATAAACAGCTTGGGGCAATCTAAACTCTTGACAGGATGTCAAAATTATTGCTATCGCTGGTTTCTTTTTCAATTTACAATCGTGTAAAGTATACAATTTTTTAATAAAACCTTACTACTTTTGTAAAATAACTTTATTTTCAGCAGATTTTATGAAGATAATCTATAATATGTACAAAAAATAATAAAAAAAACACTCTAAAACATATATTTTCAGTTTCAGCGGTGAAAAAATATTTATCGGAATCATCAGCCAATAAGCCCTGAGAATAGATGGCCCAACCAATCAGAACTGGCCTTCTTCTTTTGTTAAAGTTAAAACACTCCTAGTATTGATTTTTTACTTGTAAAATAATTCAAGAGAGGGCAGCATCTTATGGGACTTTTTCTAAAGTTTCCAAAAAGTATAAATACGTCACTATAGCTCAAAAAATGGCCGATTTAAAGTGATCCAAAGCCTTTGATGCAACAATGCATTGAACCCTATACAAGGGTTAATAATGAAAACAAAAAGTGACATGCACTTTCAAAAGTAATTAAAGTTATTAAAAATGAAAAATTTAAAGTTGCCAATACCTAATTATAGGAATTGACACATTTAAATTCTCAATTGGGGAGGGGTGTGATATAACAATATGTATATACACACATTGCATAAGTGTGTGTGTATATATGGGTTACATGATTTACTTATTATTTTTTTAAAATAAATTTTAAAATAATCATAATTAATAGTTTGGGAAAAGTAAAAGTTAAAATAAAAAAAAAAGATAGAAATAAGTTAAAAATTATTTATTAATTATAACTTATTTTTCTTTTATATATTTTTATATAATTCTATCAAAAATACTCTTTGTTAAAAGTACTTTTTAATTATTTTTTTTAAATAATTAATTAAATTAAGTTGTACTAAATTAAACAGGCTCTGGAGATTAAGATTCCAGATTGATTAATTGAACAATATAGCAATCTCAGTGTAATTAGAATAGAAAAAGGAAATAAAGGAATGTACTTTTTAATTAAAAGAATTTTAATATCAAATGTATGGATAGCATGGTTAAAGCTTGAGAAAAGGTGGGGCCAGTATAGTATAAAAAGTGGACATTCTCTATTGTTAGGGTTATTATTGATAGATATTTGTTAAGAGTCATATTATTGAGATTTATATTATTGAGATTCATATTCATCATTAAAATCAACCAGAAGCAGTGAGCAAAGTCAATAAGCTACTAATAGCCCAGCATGATGAAACCATTCTACTATTGTACCATGAAAGAAATGAGTGGCTAGATCCAAATGCTGGTGTTCAGCTATTTTCCTCCACTCATCTCCTATGTACCATTAGACAAATGCTGTGGTAGTTTACTCTGACTTGCCTTCTGCCACTGTTTAAACCCATTACACCAAATCAAGAGAACCAGCCCATGTTATAGGATGCATAATCAGGAAGCTTCATTTATGTTGCACATACATTCACCAAGGATCTGACCAAATCCCAAAAAAAGGTGATCACCGACAAATAAAAAACAAAGACAGTGCTTAAGCCACTTATGGAAGACAGAGACCATGTTGAAACCACAAATGGAATCCAGAGACTGTGCTTAAACCACATATGAAAAACAGAAACTGTGCTGTACTTAGACCTAGGTAACTATTATCCATGATGTCATTATTAAAACTTAAATTGTTAATACTAGTATTAAACTTAAAATTTTCCATTAAATATAATTTATTTCAGAAGCATGCATATTTGACTTTAAATATAGAATATCTACTATGGGTATATATATATATATATATATATATATATATATATATATATATATATATATATATATATATATATATATATATATATATATATATATATATATATATATTTTGTTATTGTCTATTAATAAATTGATTTAAATTATTAGTATTGTTTACATTTCTCTTCATTTATCCAAGTAAATGTGTTGTTGGTCTCATATTTAAGAACTAGCCATGGGTTAAGCACTTGAAACATGTTAGTGACATTTCATGGACTCCAGTGTAAGGGTTGGATTGTGCCCTGGGTTTAAACCCTTTATAAATATTCCCCATGAGTGTCTCACATTTTGTGCAGCCAGAGAGTTACCTTGGTCTGGAATAGTGACCATTGATTTAATATTTTATTAAATCTCACTCAGACTGAGGATATGATTGGTATGTAAATATTAATCATATTTACTCCTCTGCTTGAGTAACGGGGTTTTTAATAACATATTAGAGCTTGATATGTTTTAAAATATAATTCAATATTTAACCATTTATACTTCAAATGATAAAAAGGCATCTTTTGGCTAATTCACCCCCTGATGAATTTGTCTGTAAGTATTATATGTTAAAATGCATGTAAAACAATATACTTTATTATAATAAATTTTTTTTCCCACGAAAAAAGCACAAAATTCAAAATTTACACTCTAACAGTAGACATAAGCCCCCCCCCTGACATGATCAGCCATTATGTGTTGCCAAGGCTGTAAAATTTTTAGCATTTTATGCCATTGAAATTTCCTTAAACACAAAAACATGTTTATTTGCAAATTTATTATGGTTTTACATATTTTTTTAAAATAATTTACACTATATTTATTAGATATCAACAAATATAAATTATCAATAACTTATTTTGACTTAAAATATATTATTTTCAAAAATATAATGTTATATTAGCAGCTAACCTAAAGATGGCCTGAAGCAAATTTGGAAACTTACTATGACCTAAACAATTTACTTATATTTATGAGTAAGAAAATAATCATAATTTTGCAATAAATGTTTAAAAAATTTAAACTTTTAAAACATAATTCATTAGATATTAGAGAAATAAATAATTTTACATTCAAGTTTTTAAAAATATTCAGAAACAAACAAGATTTTGTTGATTTTATAAACTGAATATAATCTTTCTAGAAACAATGATGTATAACAACTTTGTTTTGATTACAATCACATTTTTTAAATATTTACATAAACAAAATGAGAACATTTAAAATTTATTTCAGTAGTAAACAAGAATATCTATCAAAGGAAGTCAAATTTGTTATTTTCTGATAAGTAATAATCATTTTATCGTATATTTTATGTTGACATAAACTGAATATATTTTTCTAGAAACGATGACATATAAAGTCTTTATTTTGATTACATCCTCATTTTTTTAATATTTACAGAAACAAAATGTGAACATTTAAAATTTATTTCAATAGTAAACAAGAATACCTATCAAAGGAAGTCAATTTTGATATTTTCTGATAAGTACTAATCATTTTATCATATATTTTACATTGACATGTGAGACAAAGAAAAATGTCAGAAATAATGAAATTCAGTAGGGTTAACAAGTAATTAGACTTAGAATAATTGGAATAAGTAATATAAAAAATTGTGTATTATATTTTTATATATAAAGAGGATTTCCAGTTACAATATATATATTTTCTGCGTTTGCTTTTACTAATTATGCTTGTTTATATATGAGTGTACATGTTTGTATGTGTAAATGTAAACACAAAATTGCACACTGACATATATATATATATATATATATATATGTAAACATAAAATTGCACACTGACATATATATATATCAAAAGAATTTGATTTTGTATTTTCTATGTAAAAAGGTTTTTGTATTTACTTAAGTCCAATTTTTTTAAGTGTTAAAAAAGAGAGAGATAGTCAATTTTAAAGGATCAGATAAATCTAGTGTTAAAAAGGTAGATAAAGTAAATTCTAAATTGCAATGTAACTTCAGTGTTAAAAATTGTGGGAGAGAAGAGACAAACTCATTAGTAAGCAATTAGAGTTAAAAAGAAACTGCTAATTACTTTAGACTATCAAAGAATAAATTTTCAATTATCAGATAATTGTATCACAGCTGTATATATAAGGACATTTTATATATATCAGATTGTATCCCCAGTTGTAGATATTCCAATAGATAAGAGTGCTGCAAGGTCACCAACATGAGCACATATTTAGTCAGAAAAAAAAGGATATTTTTTAAATATTAAGTATTATTGCTTCCAAGAATCAACTCATCATTTATTATATATATTTGAGGAGGTTATAGAACAAAATGCAGTGCCAAAATTGTTATATTTTGTTGGAAGGCCTATTAGTCATCCAAGAATGCTAGCACATCTGAAAATTTAAGCAGAAAATGAAATCAGGAAGCAAAACAGAGTCTTGCAGTGATCGTCGAGAGGTCAGCGCAACTACCTTGTAAGTAGTTGCCTGGGTTGTGGGTTCATGCTATGACACTTAAAAAATAAAAAAAAGAAGCAAAACAGAATAAAATGCAAGAAATGTATGAAGAGAAGAAAAATATCCATTTATTATTGGCATGCCTACAAGCAGAGCAAAAACCAAGAAAGAGAAAATAAAAATTCAAGAATCCATAACAATTCTAAAGTAAATGTTGACTAAAGAAATGCAGACTGTACAGCAACAATTGTTGTCCAAGATCTATGTCATCATCATAATCATCATCAAAGTAAAAATTACAAGCCTGAGCGTAAATGGAATTTTTCAAGTTAATCTGCTGCAATATTTATCTATGCATGTCAAACAATGGTGTGTTGCTGGATTCAAATTTCTAATCTTTAATAAACCTTATTTTGAATAAAATTCATTAAACCAGCTGAAATGGTTTTTACATCAGAAAAAGAAGTTCCCGGTAATATCAAATTATTTTTTTTTCTCAATAACTCTGAACAATTTTTTTTATATCCATTTCTCTCTCTTTCTTTCCAATGCATTAAAATAAGCATAAGTTATTAAATAGGGGTTTTCAATAAGGATTAATATTGACTATATCAAGATTATATTATTTGTTATTTTTTTACAATCATTATATGTAATCATTCATATATGTATGTATTTTTTTAAAGTGTTGTTTTTTTTACTGTTTATTAGTTTTGGTATCATGACAAAAAAGACTTTTTTTAAATATATATATATTATTCTTATTATATTTAAAGTTCGAGTACAGGATTTGTTGATGGTAGGAAATAACACAGACACAATGATATGTATGCTTAAAAGGAAATGTGTTGAGTATGAATGTGAAAATCCATAGAGTGGAGTAGGGTAGAAATTTATTATTATGAGAAATAAATTTAAAGTAATCAGTAACCTAGGTCAATAGGGATTGAGATAAATTATGATTATGATTATGATTAGTATATATTTTATTATTTTTATATAGTTTTTAATAAAATTGAAACAACCAAAAATAACTATTTTCATTCATCGATATAATACCATTGTTTAAACTAAAAAAATATATTAACCAAAACATCGATATAGAGATAACCTTTAAACTCAAGTCGCAGCATAGCAACTAATATAAAGAAAATAGAATTAAATTTCATTTATTGGTTATTAATATAATTAATAATTATAGAATGTAAAATTCCAGAAAACCAAATGATATGCAGTACATGCTACCGGAAGTTGATTCTGCTATAAATACTGAATCAAAATTTTTATTAAATCTTTTATTTTTTGCCGATGTATTAACTACTTCATACAATAATTTTTACTGTGTTCGAATATAGAATATTTATAAAAGATAGATCGATAAATTGAACAATTTGCTTATTGAAGAAAAAAATTATTAGCCAACAAATTCTAATATTACCCAAATAGAAGAATAAATAAATTACTCTCTATTAATAAAAAGCTTATAAAATCATTCTAAATTGGAATTCTGAAACAGATAAACTTTTTCAGAAAATATTTATATAATCAAAGCAATATTATTTTAAGAAGATTATATCTATACAACAATGCCTTCTGAGTAAACTTCACTCATCATATGATATATAATGCTATAGTTTTAATGGAAGATAAATGTAATTTCTTATTCCTACTGAAAGGCCTAAAAGTTATATGAATTTCATCTAAAAAATCTAAATGAAACTCCAATTGGTAATGAAATCAATTGTGGAAGAAGATATTAACATCATGCAAGAAAAATGTTTAGAAACAATCACATATCTGGATAACTTTCCAATAATTGACCTCCATGGAATAATGAACTTTATTCTTAACATTATTTCTAAACATGGAAATGAATAGGATAATAATATGAATTTTTGGTAGTTGTGACTTTTGACCCATGTGGCCACCAGAGGTGCTGGTTGGGGTCAACCACAGAAATACTTAGAGTAGGGGCCCCAAATGCAGCATTGCAAATTCCAGCCAAAAGGTGGCACTGTTCACAATGCGTAAGCACAGAAACATTCCACCAGCTGGATGGCAGCAAAGCTGCCTGCTTGGTGGCACTGGTTGCAGTGCATAAGCCCATTTAGCTTACATCATCTGCTACCAACAGATACCAAGAACCTAGGTGGTGCTGATTGCCATAAACACATCTAGCTTATGTGTCATCTGCTAACAGCGACTACCAAGATTCTAGCCCACTATGTGGTAATGTTCCTCCATGGTTACACATGGAAAAACTATGCACTGATAGTTTATTTACATACTACTTAAAATATAAATGGTGTATAATGTACAGGTGTGATTAATTAAGCAGCTACAAGTATTTAAATATTCTTTCAAACTTAATAGTATCACATGCTATTTCACAGTTTTATAAATGGATGTATTTTTAAATTATTTTCTTTTTTAAAAATCGATCTTTTTTTTTTTAATTATTTACTCTATGTCAAAATGTTATGTATAAGTCGAGTGGTGAAATTTGCTATCATGGCTGCTTGAATGGCATCATAGATTTACATATGAAAGTACGCTATAATTAGACAGGTTTGATAAAATTATCACATAGAAATCCTCATAATTATTCATAAAATATTTTATTAATCTATAAGTCAATTCTAAATTTAAAAATCGATCTTTTTTTTTTTAATTATTTACTCTAAAAGTGTTTTTTTTTCTTTTAATTAAAAAAAAATGTAATTTTTACGACAATCGACAATCGGTTTTTTTTCATTTTAAAAAAAGCTAATTTTTCCCCCTTCTTTCAAAACTAGAGACATTCCAAAAATAAAATGTAATATATTTAATTAATAGGGGCTTTACTAATGAATAGCTATGGCCAATTAGTAAATTGGATTGATTTAATGAGACAGAAACTGATATATGATGAATTGTATTTATTGACAATTTCATATATACTTGATATAACCCATTACTTAGCATTGGATAATGCATGCAGGCATTTTATTTACTAAACAACATTACTCTAGACCATTTAGCAAAATAAATTTGGGGCCATTATTTAATTGTGCTAATTTTATGCTATATAATAAATCACTACATTCCACTTATTAGTTATGGCCTTTCATCATCAGTTTGAATGGCTATTATACATGTAATCAAACCAAGTCTGGAGTGAAGTTTAATAATACATCCGATTATGATAAATTTATATATTAAATATGGGCATATAAAGCCTCACAGATAGCTTTAGATCGAACAGGTTTTCAAGAATGCTTTGTTTCAATGCGAGAGTTGGCTATAAAGATTTTACTAATATGCTACACACAAGTAAAATATAATATTGTGGCTCTGCAGATGGATGAAAAGGTTTTAGGGTTTTCATGATCAACACCGGTTTACCCAATGACCAATCATCATGCTGCTAAAAGGAAACCTTTATTTCATTCATAAGAGGCCGGGGACTTACGTACTAATCTAACCCTTAGCTCAGTTTTAGCTACTGCATTACCCATAAGGGAGGAAGATGAGCTGGACTTACCATGGCTCCATTTTATATATATATATATATAAACAGCACAATGATAAAATATTGATAAATTTCACATCTTCCAAGCTGAAGTATATTATAAATTAAATACCATACATTAAATGAACACTAGTTTTCTCAGCTTGATTAAAAGAGCCAACTCTTCTGTAGCATGAGAAATACATATACACTACTGACAGGAATATATATATAAGCTGGAAATATAGTACATAATTCTGCTTCACCTAGTGTCAATGTCATCAGCACTAGTCTGGGTTTGAACCCAATCCTTATTAACTGACACCCATCTCATCATAGGTGGAAGTATATTTTTAATATTATAATCTTTTATATTTCATTAATTTTATTTTATAATTAAAACTAACCTTTTTATGATAGTTTATTTATTTTGTATTTGTAAAAAATGTATATTGTGTTTATTTTGTTAAATCGAATTGAACCCTGGATATCTATAAAATGTTACAAATATTTTAAATTCTTTTATTAAAATTCATTTTTCTTCAATTAATCAGTTGGTAACATTTTATATTTATCTTTTAATCAATGTACATTAGAGAGTCAATTATTTCAACAATATAATCTCTGTAAGAAATGTTTTGAAAATTTCTGCTTAAGTTTATGTCAAATATGTTTGAAAGTCATTGTACCAAATTCCTAAAATTTTTCTGAATAAAATCTACATTTTTGTTAATCTAAACCTTAATTAAATAGATTTTGTTAGTACAATGACTGATAAACTTAATATGCTTGTTTTTTTTTTTAATTAGCAAATCAACCCTTGGGGCATGTTCATGCAGAGTTATAGATTTTCCCTCCAAAGCAGGCACCAACCTCAGAGAAACATTTACAGTGATTTCAATTGGCAGTTGTCACTGTAGATTCAATCCTATAGATAAAGATCAGAACACATAAATAGTGGAAAATTTGATATGAATTAATTATTTGTTGAGTTTTATCTTAAGAGAATAGTTTAAAGATATAGCACATCGTGCCTACAGAATGATGGGCTAAAAGATCAACCATTCCTTTCTGGAGCTCTGTCCCACCAGCTCATTAATGCCTTTCCAGTGCTTTCAACATCTAGCTGGAGACTGTCTGTGTCAAGAAATCCTGCAAATGATCTGAATGTAAATGCCTGTTTCAAGCCATGGAATGCCTACTGATTGATTCTGAGGTAATGTCCAATTTGCCGCAAGCCATTGATTCCATTTTACTTGTTTTCCAAATCAATGTTAATTTATATTATCTATATTTGTTTATACAACTTAGTTTTAAAATGTGTAGTTTAAATTTATTAAATTTAAAATATCAATTCTTATAAAATCTTACTTTATTTTGATGCGGCAAACTTAAATTAAATTTTGTTGGTTTATATTAATATTTGACTTACTGATATTGCCAAGTACAAAAACTCCATAAAAAACTAACTTTAAATCCCTTTCCTCTTATTTTTTCCAGTTAAAAATTATTACAGGAGATTTACTTTCTGTAAATTAATTAATAGAAAGCTCATTTAGTTTTGTACATCATATATAAATTTATTTGAATGATTGAAATTATTTTAAAAGTATCTTACTATCACTTCCAATTTAAAATAGCCCTGTCATTATTTCTGAAAGAATAAATAATTTTAGTGAATCAATTAAGTAAAATTTATCATAGAATTTTATCAGTCTATATTTCATATATATATATTTTATTTGTCAGAAAAATAATAAAATTATGATTTACAATTTATTAGTTTGATATTCAATGCCCGTCTATGTTAATTAAAACAGTCTTATTTTGTAATTTTTGATAAACTATTTAAGAACTTATTAATAAATGAAATATTTGTGAAGTGTGGAAAACAATTTATATTTTAGTTAATTCTTTATATATATATTGTGCCCTTTTGTATGGGTCTCCATAAATTGTTGTATCAATCTATTTAAAAAATTTTAAATTTAAGATATATTTAACTATATGATGTTAATTTTGTTTATAACAATCTTTTTAAAAGTGTAATTAAAGTAATTCATGAGTATTTGATATGTAAAAATTGTGCTGATGTTTGAGAGAGACGTTTCAATGGGGATGATAATAGTATATGGTTGGGAAAACTGGCCATAAGCAATACTGCATTAATAAATTTAATAAATAAATGTTTAAAGTTAAAAGTTTTAAAAAGACAAGTTAAAATTAAATGCATATATTTATTGTTGATAAAAATTAATATTTAATAAATGAATATAAATATTTTAATTATTAGTATTACATAATAGAAGATTAATATTTGATTTTAATAATATCGAATTATTATTTTAAAAACTGTTATAATATATTATTTATTTTAAAAATATTTATTTTTAAAAAATGAATTGTTAGTTTATTTTTAGATTATTACAAGCGTCTGTAGCTCTGTTGTAAAACAGATGTTAGTTAGACACATACACACATGCTTGGGAGTTTTTTTTAGTAAAGTTGCAAAACTATTTTAGAATTTTGTTATAAAATTTATAAGTATTATATTGACTATCATGAAATAAAAATAATTAATGTGAAACATTAAATCTGATTTTTAAAATACTGTTTAAAAACATAACAAATAAAAATAGACTTAGTTTGTTTATAAAAATAATCTTATAAAAGTTAAAAGTGAAATAAAGTAAGAAAGAATATTTTAAAAAAATGTTTAATGGATTTAAATAAACGATAAAGATTAATTTAAGAATTTAATAATGTGATAAATAATAAATATTAAATACGTCATTATTTATTTTTAATTCTGTCTTGTTGGTAAAATATGTAAATAAGCTAGCAAGTCGATTGTTTAAATCACCAATCAAGTGGGAGTTTTCTTCTGGTATAAAACCAAGGTTCAATTGTTCGGAGGGGACTTGTGATTGAAATTCTTAAAGTAAAGTGTGCTATTAGAAATAGCTAAGTAATTATAGACGCTCTCAAAATCGTTTTAAAATTATAAGAGAGTAATTTTTAAAAATAATTTATAAAAGTTTATCGATAAATATGCAGTGCTAATTTTAATTATAATTTCCTATCGTCTTGATCAAAGCTCAATTTACTATCAAATAATCATGAAGACATCGTATAAGGATAAAATGTATTGGAGACTTTATACTAAAAATTTAACAAACGCTGGATTAACTAGGAGAGTTACTAGATGCACAAAAGTAATACGTTGGACTTTGTATAAATTTAAAAGCTAATGGTAATTAATTTTATAAAATAGATATTTAAAAGAATGAGAAATACTTCTTTATGAAGAAAGTATTTGTGAATTGTAAATCTAAGTATATAACTTAGTAAAGATGGTAAATAATAATGATTACCTAAATACTTGCCTTGTTAAGTCTTTATGGTTTAAAAGACTACATTTTTGATAGTTTTAAAAGGCAAATAAATTGAAAATTTAATTGGCAGAAAAGTACTTATAAGTAAAAATTATGATTATTAAAGTCTGAACGCTGGTCGTACAGAAGAATCTAAAATTAATCTTACCTAAATATTCGTTAAGGAATGCGCAAATCAAATATACGTGGATATCCAAATCAATTAAAAAATAATTAAATAAGAACTTTATAAACTATTGACTAATACTAAAAAATAATAACTTTAAAATAATTTTCTTTTAAAGAAATGAATCTGAATTATAAACTATTTTAATTATTATTTTATTCTTATGGTGGAACTGACTCTTATTTTATTTTATTTTTAAAAAAAAGAACGTTTTCATTTTTTCATAAAAACTTTTAAAAACACGTGATGTACCAGAAAAGGAAGTAATGTTTGGTGAAAATTTGTGCCTAGGAAAAAGAACAATATAGTGAAAGAAGACACCGTTGGATGTTATGTAATATGTTTTATTTATTAACTAACATAAATATTTAATTAATTATTAATTTATTGAAAGATAGGAAAGGTACATTTACATTTTTTTTTAAAGTAATAACTAAATATTAATATAATTTTTTATTGCATAAAGTTTATTTTATAATTATACAACACGTAATATTTTAAAGAATAATTGTTGAGTGTAAATGTGAAATTATTTTGTAAAACTGAAATCTTGGAGGACATCGTGTGACGGACTGTACATTGAAGTATCATTTATGGTAAAAATTGTGTAATAATAATAATAATTTGATGTATTTACTATGTTTTCTTTAGATCAACCAAATGTTATTTGATTGTTGAATGAATGTATTAATATTTAAATAATATACACGCATAAGATTAATAATAGCAGTTTTATTTTAATATGCATACTTTAAATTGATGATGTAAATTTAGTACAACATAATATGAGAACCTAGAAATAATTATATGATTCTTTCGTGAATAAATTTTAATGTTTCTGTTACAATATTAGGAATTAGATTTATTATTAGTGTAAGTTATTTATTTTTCTTTTCAAGTTAGTAAGAGGTATATAAAATCTATATTTTATTTTTATTTTTATTAGATAAGTAAGTTAATTTTACATAGAAATTTATATTTTGATTGAAGGCTTATTGTATATAAAGGATGAGGTATAAGAGAGTTTGGATCGTTATTATTTTTGTTTAAAAATGGGTCATCTATTTTTCTAAAGTTAAATAAGGTTAAAATGATATTTGTAGATAGAAGTTTATTAGGAGGAAATAAGAATAACAAGTAAAAGTATAATAATTAAAATGGAAAAGAATCATAGAATTTTATTTAACATTATACTTTATAAAAGTTGAAATTATTGAATAATTTAAAATATTATTTTTAAAAGTACATATACGTATTGCATATTTTGATAAGACATGTAGTATGACATTATATCGGAATGAAATAAATAGTTATAATATAATAATTGTTATTATATTACAAAGTTATATCAGTTTATACATTGATTAATATTTGAGTAATACTGATAGTAAATGTAATACATCCTAGTACATTATAATATAAATAGCAGTAAGACTTAAGTGAAATAGCATATTTTGATTATTAAAGTCTGTTTATTTACATATATGCTACATGAATGATATTTCACATAAAACCTTTTCTTGTATTAATTGATGACAAATGATGTTTATTAAAATTTAAAGTCATAAACTTAATTAAATGTTATTGATAGAACATTTTAAGAAATGTATAAATTATCTATTTATGATTATGGAAATAGTAACAGTGTAAAAATCTTGTATTATCATTTTTCTTATTTTTGTTTTATTTTCTTTAGTTCCATTTGTAAATGTAAATAGTGTAAATAAGTTATTTGTTAAAGTTGATGTAAATAAATTTGTTAAGTTGTTTTAAAAGTGTGTCGAATTCATTATTTTACACCACAGCATTTGACAACAGATAATTTGAATGTACATAATATTTGCACAATATGAATTTATTATTTTATTATTTGAGAAAGAAACACAATATTTTCTTAATATAATTTATAGAAATTGATTGACATTAACATATAATATTACAATGGTCATAAAGTAATTATAATGCACAATATAAGAGTATAAGATTATTTATTGCCACAGATTGTTAAATTATAAGATTTTGGTCTATTTTAAAATTAAGATACTATATGGAAATGAAAGACATGTATATGATTTACTTATTTTCTTAATGATTAAAAGTATAATCCAATAGATAAGATTAAGCTATACACTAAAGATTATTATTGTGTTAGTTATTGTTATTAGAATAAGTTAGGTGTATTTAGGTTTGATATTAAATCCCTTATCATTCCTATCTACACGAATTATTATTACTTTAAGATAATTAGAAGAACCTGAGATCGTTTAATTATATTTCCTTAACAAAAGATTGAGATTTATTTATCTATTATTATTAAAGATAATTCATTTTATAAAAGTCATAAGAATGCTGTAGAGTTAGTAATGAGATAATAAAGAGGTAATAGTATTCTTATGCCATTGAGATAGTGTCTTGGAGAGACATTGGCTCAATGTAAATCCAATTACCAATTGTAACTTCACTTCACAGTCTCATGATTTTAGTAAATATTTATTTAATTAGTACATAATATTGAACTATATTAATTTTTGATAAGTTTGTAATAAATCTGATAAGTTATAATATTATAAAATATATTAAAGATAGTTGTACATATTTTTAGCTGAGCATAATGATTTAATTGAGCTAGTCATATTTTAAATTATATCATATATCGAGAAGTGAGGGTACAATATATATATATATATAATATTTATGATTCATTTAGTAAAGGCCTAAGGTTTCTGGGACTTTCCATTTTGGCACAAAGATAGTTTAATTAGAAATTAAGTTATTAATTTTGTTAGTGATACACTATCTATCTATCTATCTATCTATCTATCTATCTATCTATCTATCTATCTATCTATCTATCTATCTATCTATCTATCTATCTATCTATCTATCTATCTATCTATCTATCTATCTATCTATCTATCTATCTATCTATCTATCTATCTATCTATCTATCTATCTATCTATCTATCTATCTATCTATCTATCTATCTATCTATCTATCTATCTATCTATCTATCTATCTATCTATCTATCTATCTATCTATCTATCTATCTATCTATCTATCTATCTATCTATCTATCTATCTATCTATCTATCTATCTATCTATCTATCTATCTATCTATCTATCTATCTATCTATCTATCTATCTATCTATCTATCTATCTATCTATCTATCTATCTATCTATCTATCTATCTATCTATCTATCTATCTATCTATCTATCTATCTATCTATCTATCTATCTATCTATCTATCTATCTATCTATCTATCTATCTATCTATCTATCTATCTATCTATCTATCTATCTATCTATGTCTAAGGCGTTAATGTCTTTATAGCTACAACCATTCATTTATTATTTTGCTTTGCTACTTACTCATCAGGACCTTCGGAATTTTAACTGACTAGTCCAACCTTTTACTCTCCCTCCAAGTAGACATAGTTCATACCAAGGGATCCATTTTTAGGCATTGCATTTAAGATGTGTATGGGAAGTCCATCTCATCAAAATATTTTATTATTATTCAGAGATATGTTTTGGCTGGAGGGCCAGCATTTCTCATCATCTAGTTGCATTTACTAGAAATTTCCTTTAGAAAAGCCACCCAGAGGTTCATAACAGACCTCATTTATTTTTGTTGTAATTTTTAATAGCATATTGCCCTCTTCATCATTTTATACCTTTATTTAGCAAACCTGAAATGCTCTCTGCCATGATGGCATGTCCTTCACAAACAAATTTCGTAATTAATTAAATCTGACTGTATAATTGTCAATTATTTATTTAAGAACTATTTTGCTTCCCACACTCATTATATACAAATGATTTTAAATGTATTAGTGTTTTAAATGCCCATCTTTCATGTCTTGTAATATATATATAAAACAGATTTATTTGTAATATCTTTAAGAGGGCTAATAATATTTTATTGCTGATTGGTTCTTGGCAGACCAATTAACAAATTTTACATTGTTATCAAAGCCGCATAAAAACAAATTAAATAAAAATAACCAAGTTGTATAAACAAAGACTTAACTTATTTTGTACTAAATTCCTTAATAAATTCCTATAATATTGTTATTTTAAATAAGCTTAGTTTGTCATCACTCCCAATCTCTAAAGTTAATTACTCTATTTATTTAAATATTTCTTTGATTTAAATTCACTTCTTTATAATGTTGCCAGAAAGAATTATCATTATTATGGTTCAAACCATTAGTAATCGATCAAATCATATCTGTACCATTCTGCAATCGTCAGAATCCATTAAATCATTGGTTTTTCATATAAACCCTTTATTATTTTGAGTCTCTATGTGAACCATGACCTCCAGCTGGGACGGAATAAAACCAAGCACTGCTAGTGTCATCACAAACGTTATCCATTAGTCAGAGAGGCAATAGTTTAGGCAAATAGGTTAGGATTCATCCTTGTCCTGACATATGTATCTTGTGCATGGTTGGATTCAAGGTACTTTTGCTTGGATTATTGGTCTTGTTGAATGAATACACGATTTTGACTGGCACAGAGGCTGCATTTTTTTTTCCGAGTTTGGATGCCCAATCATGGAGCCTGTTAATTATTCCCACACCCTGAATAATTCATTAGCTATATGTGTATAATTTGCTATATATAATTTAATATATACATAATTTTCCAGAATATAAAATGATTTAGTTTTGTCATATTGATTTTATAAAATCAAATACTGTTTTGTTAATAAAGTAAAGAGGAATACCATGTTTTCCATCCATAGTCTGTAATTTTTTTTTTTGATAAACAGATTAATTAAAAGTGAAAACTCATATGGTTAAATAGATTGTATAAAATATGAAAGTAGTTTGAACTACTATATTAATGTATATGTAAGTTTTTTTTTACTTCCAGAGTTTTGTTATGTAGAAATTTTTTTTTTCTACTTTTCTCCCATGTTTGCTAAGAATGGAAATATTTGTATAGAAATTTTTTTTCTTGTTAATTGAGTATATAATGTTGTGATTATTTTAAAGCAAAGTGTAAAGAATTTGACACGTGTATGGATTTTTTTTTTTTTTCACTTTTTCTCCAAAGTTTTTTTTCTCTTTTCCAATAGTGTATAGTATTATGTAAGGTATATAGATGTATGTGTGTGTAAAATCTATGTACTTGTATATGGTAGCGCTGCATATATATGTACATAGGTGTGTATGTGTGATGATAGGAACAGATGTGTTTGAAAGTTTTATATGTATTGCATTGCTATATATTTTCTTGGAAACCCATATGTGTGGAAAAGTTGTATTATATCTCAAGCATAAAAGCTTGAAAACTTTTTCCCAATATATAAATGTTAGATTTATACCAAACTCAAACTATGTAAGATAATCATAAAGTGATGTCAAAGTGATGTAAAGTTTATTTCATGTGAGAGTCAAAAACCAAAACCAAAGACTGTGTTTTACAACCATAAAATGTTGTGTGAAAAGTTTTCTTTTAAATGCAAAGATTATAACTATAAATGTAAAAGTTTTGCTAGCTGTGGTACCTGGTTTTTCAACCATATATATATTTCGTGAAAGTTTTTTTTTTGAAACCCATGTATTCCAGCCATATGTAGAATTTTTTTTTTTTGTATCTGGTTTTACATGCACACATGAATTTGTTTTGTGTTTTCATGTGTTTGAGAAAAAAATGTTAAAGCCCATGTACTACATCCATAAGCCTTATGTGTAAAAGGTTGTCACAAGATGTATTTAATGTTTATTCATATGGGCACACTGTGTTAACAATTGATAAAAATACATATATTTATATATATATATACCTGTTTTTTTATTATTGTTATATAGTAGAGCTATCTGTAAGTGTTATATTAGTGCTGACCTTGATAACTGGTGCCCTGGTGTAGGGAAGAGAGTACCTATTACCATTATAAATTTGTTATCAAGTTCAAAAAAATAAATAAATAAATAAAGAACCGTGGTAATTCTTGGCAACAAATTTTTTTTATATATATGAGATATGGAGAGTGAAGACTTTTGTAACTGGTGTAATATGTAATAAAATTGTAAGCAATGTAATATTCATCACAACAAAATTATATATTAACTTTTGAAAATAATGATTTTTTTGAAGTCCATTTCAGAGGCAAGGAGTGACCAAGGGTGACCAGCTAGAATCAAGAAATAAATCAGTCATTCTCATGATAAAAAAAAAAGTAGTTTTTTTTGTTGAAGTTTGAAACAATTATTTAAATATCCGGCTTAAAACAGACAGAAACTTAGTAGCACAGGACAGAAAGGACACAGTCAGTAAAGCATGATGAGAAGAGTGGACAGAGTAAGGGAAGCAAATGCTCGAATTAGTGATTATATAAATTCCAAGATAAAAATACATTTACATTCTAGTTGTTCAAGATTGTATTAAAGTTTCAGTGAGCCATAGTTCCAGTAAAATAACTTTGAATTCTAAGATAAGCATTATTACCATTATTGTGTCAAACTTTTTGAAATCCAAATGGATAACAGCCCAGAAGAAAAAGAAAGTGAAGATGTTGATGCCAGCATCTCAGTGAAAGAAGAAAATATGGAGGAACAAATTTTGGAGGTCATGATAAACGATCCATTTCCCCTTCTCCATGAACTCAAACATGATCCTATACCTTCTTATCAAAATGAGAACCTGACCACCTTACTCCATAGTATGATGTTTCAAATGTGAAGGAATGCACAGGAATTGTGAACAGAAATGATGAAGGCAATCCATGAAAATTTAAAAGAATGGACAGATGAAAATGTCCATTTTCTAAAAGCAATAAAAAAAATTACCGGATCTATTGAACCAAAGTCAGAAATAAAATCAGCAAGAGATGTAATTACAAAGGAAGAAGAAGCTGATATTGTTATACCTAAACTGTCTGGGCAAAGAATTGATTCAGAGGTTGTAGAAGAAGAAATGTTACAAGTTGATATTCAAAAGATGTCAGAAATGATTGAAAAAAATAATTTAGTGGCGGAACATGTTAAAACAGAAAAGGAGTCAGAGGATATTGTTGAATTAAAGCAAGTTGAAGAAACTTTGGAATTTCCAACCAAAGATATTTTAAAGGAATCACCAGTTGAATATCCAATTACTGATGAAGCAAAATTTGAAAGTGTTAAAAAGGAAGAAATTGAAATTACAAAGGATGTTATTGAAGTTGTCAGTCCACCTTCAGGAAAACTTCTAATTGTGGAATATATCTCTAAAATTGCAAAAAAAGAAGCAGTATATACAGAAGCTGAGACTGAAATAGTATCAAACACAGTAAGAGAATTTAAAATGGATGCAAAGACTGCTTATGAGTTGCAAGCTGATTTAATAAAATCTAAAATTGATTTAAAAATTGTGAAAGAGTCTAAAATCAAGGTTGAGATCATGGCAGAGTCTAAAATTAATGCTGTAAATATTGATAATTGTAATATCAATATGGAGATACCAAAAAAAAATAAAAATCTATTCAGAGACTACAATAGACACAAAAATCTATACAGAAAACATGGAAAAGATGAAATCTGATATAGAAATTATTCCAGAACTTTTTGAACAACAAAAAATAGTTGAGAACATTGAGAGGTCTATAGATACTGAAGTAAATGAAAAGGAATACAAAATAAGTGTGTTAGAAGATAAACCCGTCTCAGCAATTCCCAAAATAAATGATAAGGTAATAGGAAATTCAAATAAAAATGAAATTCCATTAGAAACATTGAAAAATGATGTTGCAAAAGATAATATACAAGAATTAAATAGTGATTTGGAAGTGATTAAATGAAGAGAGAAACTGCTTTCAGAAATAATCAGGAAAATAGCACACAATATGATGAAAGATCAAGATAAAGAACAGGATAAACAGCATAGCCAGGAAGAAGAGAGAAAAACACAAAAATAAACATTGGAAATATAAAAATTGTGCCTTCATCCTAGCTGATGATGGAATAAGCAAAGAAATTTTTAATGAACAAAAAGAGACTTTTAATGCTTGTCATTTAAAATCATATCATAAAATACCTCCAGATCCAGGGGAAGTCTAAATTATTTTCAAAATGTGAGACCCTTTGTGTATGACCCCATATAATTGAAATACATATTGATTGTCCATCTGGACTGTTGATATATAGATCTTGTCTAAGGACTGTTGTTTAATAGTAACTAAATGAAGTGAGAAGACTAAAGTTAGTAGAATGAGGAAGCTAAGAAAGAATTGCTAAGAAAATAAATCATTTAATAAGATGACAGTTTAAGAGTTGTAATTTCAGCAGAGTAATAAATTTAGAAGAAACTAAATGCTTGCAGATCTTGATACAGTTACCATTCCAATAATAATATAATAAACCTTGGTCAGCAAACCCTTGGTAAGCCTCTATTGTCACTGGACACCCAAGTAAAATGTTTTTTTTTTGTTTTTTTCCCCCAAGTCAAGGGATATGAAGCTGGAAATATAGTACATATTTCTGCTTCACCTAGTGCCAATGTCATCAGCACTAGTCTGGGTTTGAACCCAATCCTTATTAACTGACACCCATCTCATATTAGGTGGTAGTATATTTTAAGCAATATTATAATCTTTTATATTTCATTAATTTTATTTTATAATTAAAACTAACCTTTTTATATTAGTTTATTTATTTTATATTTGTAAAAAATGTATATTGTGTTTATTTTATTAAATTGAATTGAACCCTGGATATCTATAAAATGTTACAAATATTTTAAATTCTTTTATTAAAATTCATTTTTCTTCAATTAATTAGTTGGTAACATTTTATATTTATCTTTTAATCAATGTACATTAGAGAGTCAATTATTTCAACAATATAATTTTTGTAAGAAATGTTTTGAAAATTTCTGCTTAAGTTTATGTCAAATATGTTTGAAAGTCATTGTACCAAATTCCTAAAATTTTTCTGAATAAAATATACATTTTTGTTAATCTAAACCTCAATTAAATAGATTTTGTTAGTACAATGACTGATAAACTTAATATGCTTGTTGTTGTTTTTTTTAATTAGCAAATCAACCCTTGGGGCATATTCATGCAGAATTATAGATTTTCCCTCCAAAGCAGGCACCAACCTCAGAGAAACATTTAGAGTGATTTCAATTGGCAGTTGACACTGTAGATTCAATCCTATAGATAAAGATCAGAACACATAAATAGTGGAAAATTTGATATGGATTAATTATTTGTTGAGTTTTATCTGAAGAGAATAGTTTAGAGATATAGTACATCATGCCTACAGAATGACTGACTAAAAGATCGACAATTGCTTTCCGGAGCTCTGTCCGACCAGCTCATCAATGCCTTTCCAGTGCTTTCAACATCTAGCCGGAGACTGTCTGTGTCAAGGAAGCCTGCAAATGATCTGACTGTAAATGCCTGTTTCAGGCCATGGAATGCCTACTGATTGATTCTGAGTTAACGACCAATTTGCCACAAGACATTGATTCCATTTTACTTGTTTCCAGATCAATGTTAATTTATATTATCTATATTTGTTTATACAACTTAGTTTTACAATGCGTAGTTTAAATTTATTAAATTTAAAATATCAATTCTTATAAAATCTTATATTATTTTGATGTGGCAAACTTAAATTAAATTTTGTTGGTTTATTTATAATATTTGACTTACTGACATTGCCAAGTACAAAACTCGATGAAAAACTAACTTTAAAATCCCCTTCCTCTTATTTTTTCCAGTTAAAAATTATTACAGGAGATTTACTTCCCATAAATTAATTAATAGAAAGCTCATTTAGTTTTGTACATCATATATAAATTTATTTGAATGATTGAAATTATTTTAAAAGTATCTTACTATTACCTCCAATTTAAAATAGCCTTGTCATTATTTCTGAAAGAGTAAATAATTTTAGTGAATCAATTAAGTAAAATTTATGATAGAATTTTATCAGTCTATATTTCATATATATATTTTATTTGTCAGAAAAATATTAAAATTATGATTTACAATTTATTAGTTTGATATTCAATGCCTGTCTATGTTAATTAAAACAGTCTTATTTTGTAATCTTTGATAAACTATTTAAGAACTTATTAATAAATGAAATATTTGTGAAGTGTGGAAAACAATTTATATTTTAGTTAATTCTTATATATATATATATATATATATACACATATCAATATATATATATATATATTTATATATATATATATGATTCATTTAGTAAAGGCCTAAGATTTCTGGGACTTTCCATTTTGGTAGGGAGATAGTTTAATTAGAAATTAAGTTATTAATTTTGTTAGTGATACACTATCTATCTATCTATCTATCTATCTATCTATCTATCTATCTATCTATCTATCTATCTATCTATCTATCTATCTATCTATCTATCTATCTATCTATCTATCTATCTATCTATCTATCTATCTATCTATCTATCTATCTATCCATCTACCTACCTACCTACCTACCTATCTATCTATCTATCTATCTATCTATCTATCTATCTATCTATCTATCTATCTATCTATCTTCTATCTATCTATCTATCTATCTATCTATCTATCTATCTATCTATCTATCTATCTATCTATCTATCTATCTATCTATCTATCTATCTATCTATCTATCTATCTATCTATCTATCTATCTATCTATCTATCTATCTATCTATCTATCTATCTATCTATCTATCTATCTATCTATCTATCTATCTATCTATCTATCTATCTATCTATCTATCTATCTATCTATCTATCTATCTATCTATCTATCTATCTATCTATCTATCTATCTATCTATCTATCTATCTATCTATCTATCTATCTATCTATCTATCTATCTATCTATCTATCTATCTATCTATCTATCTATCTATCTATCTATCTATCTATCTATCTATCTATCTATCTATCTATCTATCTATCTATCTATCTATCTATCTATCTATGTCTAAGGCATTAATGTTTTTATAGCTACAACCATTCATTTCTTATTTTGCTTTGCTACTTACTCATCAGAACCTTCGGAAATTTAACTGACCAGTCCAACCTTTTACTCTCCCTCCAAGTAGACATAGTTCATACCAAGGGATCCATTTTCAGGCATTGCATTTAAGATGTGTATGGGAAGTCCAGCACATGAAAATATTTTATTATTATTCAGAGATATGTTTTGGCTGAAGGGCCAGCATTTCTCATCATCTAGTTGCATTTACTAGGAATTTCCTTTAGCAAAGCCACGCAGAGATTCATAACAGACCTCATTTATTTTTGTTGTAATCTATAATAGCATATTGCCTTCTTCATCATTTTATACCTTTATTTAGCAAACCTGAAATGCTCTCTGCCATTATGGCACGTCCTTCACAAACAAATTTCGTAATTAATTAAATCTGACTGTATAATTGTCAATTATTTATTTAAGAACTATTTTGCTTCCCACACTCATTATATAGAAATGATTTTAAATGTATTAGTATTTTAATGTCTTGTAATATATATATAAACAGATTTATTTATATCTTTAAGAGGGCTAATAATATTTTATTGCTGATTGGTTCTTGGCAGAACAGTTCACAAAAAAATTATATTGTTATCAAAGCTGCATCAAAACAAATTAAATAAAAATAACCAAGTTGTATAAACAAAGACTTAACTTATTTTGTACTAAATTCCTTAATAAATTCTATAATATTGTTATTTTAAATAAGCTTAGTTTGTCATCACTCCCAATCTCTCAAGTTAATTACTCTATTTATTTAAATATTTCTTTGATTTAAATTCACTTCTTTATAATGTTGCCGGAAAGAATTATCATTATTATGATTCAAACCATTAGTAATCGATCAAATCATATCTGTACCATTCTGCAATCGTCAGAATCCATTAAATCATTGGTTTTTCATATAAACCCTTTATTATTTTGAGTCTCTATGTGAACCATGACCTCCAGCTGGGATGGAATAAAACCAAGCACTGCTAGTGTCATCACAAACATTATCCATTAGTCAGAGAGGCAATAGTTTAGGCAAATAGGTTAGGATTCATCCTTGTCCTGACATATGTATCTTGTGCATGGTTGGATTGAAGGTACTTTTGCTTGGATTATTGTTCTTGTTGAATGAATACACAATTTTGACCAGCACAATATATATATATATATATATACAAACTTTATACCACTCAATCTCTTCGTTATGTATAATTAATAAACTTTTAAAGGGAGAAAGTATATTTAAAGGACTTTTGAGTACTTTAATAAGAAAAATATACTTCTGATTACACTCCAGGCTAGTTTAATCTTTAGTAACACAATAATTAAAGGTTGGTTTATGCTTTATGAATAAACTTCACTCCTCATATGATATATAATGCTATAATTTTAACGGAAGATAAATGTAATTACTTATTCCTACTGAAATGCCTAAAAGTTATATGAATTTCATCTAAATAATCTAAATGAAACTCCAATTGGTAATAAAATCAATTGTGGAAGAAGATATCAACATCATGCAAGAAGAATGTTTAGGAACAATCACTTATATGGATAGCTTTCCAATGATTGATCTCCAAGGAATAAAGAACTTTATTTTTAACATTATTTCTAAATATGGAAATGAATAGGATAATAATATGAATTTTTTATTATATCACATCATCTTCGTGAAGCAAAAACCATTTAATTTTATTTCCTTTGTTACTAAAGTTCTTTGCTTTGGAATAACTCATTTATGCAGACTAAATAAAGATGAAAAGAAGATCGTTCAGTTAAGTATTTTTTTTAATATTTAATAAAATCAAGGTCTTTTATGAAAGTGACTTGACATGGGTTTAAACTAAGATAAAAAAGTAACCTTAATATGAAAGTAAGAGTTTATTATTCTTCATATTGGATTTACTTATGACATTAACAGAACATTGATGCTACTAATTTAATTAACAGGATAATTTTTATTTGTTATTAGTGGTGCAAATGACTAATATTCTGTATGAAAAAATTTATATTTCTTAATGATGACTTTACATGGGAATGATCTCATGAAGCTGGAACTCTCTCATATGGATTGTATAATATAATATTATTTATTTATGTATTATATTGATATTAGCTAGTTTAGCATTTTTATAATTTCTTTTTCGTAAATTATAAAAAAAAATTATTTATTATATTATACACCATTAGAATCTGTTGGTATTACATTATACATATCTACCATAAAAATATGAAAAAATATTAACTATTTAAACTTATAAAATAGTAGAGATGTGAAACATGCCTTTATAATTATTTTTGTTAATTTAAATAAATTTAACTTGTTATTCGTTAATAAATATTGTTAATGTTTATCTTAAGTTTAAAGAAGTTTTTAATTTATTTATTCATTTTACGAAATCAAAATAAAGTCAAACACATATACCCACACGTATATATTATATTTCTTTAGTATTCTAATAACTAAACTGAAATAAATTTTAAAAATATGTTGAGTTTATATTGAGTATGGTTATTGCTGTAAAACTGATGGAAACCCCTGAAGAGAGTTAACTGCAACTTTTCCCTGAGTTTGAATTCTGAGCATAATGAAACAATTAGTAAGTGTGAAGGTTGAATGATTTATTCTATATTGGATCTATATTACATATTTACTATGAAATTATTATTATTGAAGTAAATTCAATTTTAGATTAAATTTAAATCAACTTATTCACAGCATTCTATGTGAAGACTCAAAATCTATTAATAATGAGATGCGACCACCTAGACGTTTCCTTAGGAAAATTTCCATATATATATATATATATTGTACCAAGATCATATTGGCACATATATAAAATAATTTTATCTAAAAAATTATTAAAATAAAAAATCAACAAATCAATAAATAAGTTATAAAAATCTCAAGTTTCTTTATTAAACAAAATGCAGTTTGTTTTCGTAAACATAAAATTAAAAGTCTAAGTTTTGTTGAAATAAAAGTTACAATTAATTAATTAAAAGAGGGAAGGGGAGTTTTGGTTAGAAAAGTCAAACTAAAAGTTTTGAGTTTTAAAGAGTTGTCATATTATTATTATTAGTTGAAATATAATTCAAAAGTCTAAAAAAATATAAATCTCTTTATTTAAATTAAAGAAAAAAAATCTTAAAACTAGTTTTGATTTTAGAATAGTAAAATATATATGTGCGATTGTAAACAATAGAATAAATGTATGCGTAATAAATGTTATTATAAATAAATGAAAGTTAAAGATTTAAAAAACACCGCGATGGCTATTAAGTTAAACAAATATAAAACAACACATTTGCATGGCTACTGCTAATTAAACAATCTTCAAAAACATAAGATTACCAAAGGAATTTCGACAACAGATATTGCCAGAGGATTCAAAATGAAAACATGTTCATATATAAATAGCCAAATTTTTACCGGACATTCAGTCGAGTTAATTGTTTCAGTTCAGATAACAGTTCAGTTTATTATGCATCAATCAAGAATGCAGTGTTAAAACCACGGGAAGCATGTGGCCTTTTCCAGCCTTGAGTCCAGTAAAACAGCAAGATATGTCCGTGAGAATAATGTCTGCATAACAGCTTGAAGAATCTCCATCAATATCTAACTGTCTCCAGGAATAATCCCAACTAATAATGATCAGATTTCCCAGGAAAACTTATACCCTTTTCCAAAAATCCTAGGTAATAACATATTTTCTTATATTCCTCTCTAAAATAGCCATCGCATTCATAAAAATTCATGTGAATCCTCCAAGAGTCGAATTATATAAACTCTATAGCACATAAAAATGAACTATTGATTTGTGTGTTGTGAATATATGTGTTTATATTATGTAATGCTTTATTATATATGTCAGTGTGTGAATTAATATGTGGGTGATCATTATATTTAAAAAATACCAATATTATGTTAGTTAAAAAATTTATAAAAGTATTTATATTTAGTATAATTAATGTTAATAAATTGTCTTTAAACTTAAGTCTTATTTATCGGTCAATTCTTTTTACCAATTCTTTTACCAATCTTTTATCAATTCTTTTAGCACTAATTACATAATATTTTGTTATTGAATTAAAAATAGACTGAGCTAGTTAAGGGATTGTTTCAAGCACTGGATTATGAGTCTACTGTCCGAATATGTTAGTCTTAGACTAGCTGGCACCAAGGGTTTACTCCAAAACAAATAAAGTGTTTGGATAGTAGGGGTTTGAATCTAGCAGCCGAGGTGAGCCATGATCTTATTGTGGGTATTGTTGATAGTTAAATCTATCAATAATATTTCCCACTTTGCTCAAACGTGCTGTTCATTCACGTAATATTTATAATTAAATAAGATTATAAATGTTTATAAAGAAATTTGAAACCAGCCAAAACATATGCAGCGTAAGTAAGATTATCTGCGGATCGAAACCAGCACATAAATGGCTTCTCCCAACATTGGGGCTGGACCTAAAAAACAATATTAATTTAATACATTGTTTCTTGTTTGAAAATAAAATTTTTATAGAAAAGCGAAATTACGTATTTTAAAGTGGTTTAATTTTTTAAAAAAGAATTGACTGAAAACTTTTTTTTTCCTTTAAATAAAAAGAGATTTTAATGTTTACGTTACTTATAAATAAATTATTCTATTAAATCAGAGACAGTTGGATATTTTGGGTGGAGTTAAGGTGTTAAGAGCAGGTAGAGAAAAAGGACAAAAGGGGTGGAGTTATCCATATGTTCTGGTTAAACAAATAAATGGTTCATATTTAAACTTAGTCAAATAAAATATATATATATATATATATTGTTTCAAAAAAATGAAGGAAATAAAAAAGAAGAGATATCTGAGATGCAGATGATGGTGAATATGATGCAAAATTTTGAGCAAAGTCAACAAGAACTCAAAGCAGAAATACGAGAAGTCAAAGGAGAAATTAAAGAACTCATTGTGGAAATAAGAGAAATAAGATGTGAAATTACAGGCAAGGTAGAGAAAAATCAAGAGATCATAGAATTAGATTTTGTCATAGAAAGCAAGGAAGTTGAGGTCACGAAAGAGATAGTAGAGTCAGATAATGATAAATGTAGTAGTTTAGAAATAAAAATTGAATTAGAATCAAATAGCGTTGCAACAGGTAAAGTAGAAACTTATGTAGATCAAAGGGTAGAAGATAGCGTTAAGTATAGTAGTTTGGAAATAAAATTAATCAAGATAGAAAATAAAAATAAAAAGGTTAAAGTAAACATTCATGTTCATTTTAAATGTAGGGTTAAAACAAAAAGAAAAAATATTAAAAAATATTCATGGTTAGGAAAAATATGGAGGTCTGCGAAGCTTAAAGGTTTTCTTATTTACAAGGCAGAAAATAGAACAGAATGAGAAAAAGATAAAATAATACACTTTAATTGAGGGATAGATGTGAGAATATGGAGTATAATTTATATTAGTGAATTAGTAGAAAGAAAGAAGGAAGCACCTGACATAGTTTAAAAGTTAGTAAATGGGTGTAGTAAAGGAAATAAACAAAAAGAACCGGAAATGGACAATGAGAACGAATATGATTATTCTAACATAAATAATTTGATAAATTTAAATCTGAAACTTCTATTTAAAACTAAAATAATAAATTTAAAAATAAATGTATAATGATAAATGAAATGTTCAAAAGTAATAATAATAACGAAGGCTTCGTAAATTAAGAGATTTTTCCCCCCTCTTCACGCACATATTAATAAAGAAAAATGCTCATAAATAAATAAGTAGGTCAAATAGTTAAAATAAAATTGATAAAATCAAGTTAAATAAATAAGTGTAATATATCTGTATTAAATAATAATGAAGAATGACTCGTAATAAACTAATAGATTTTTTTTGGGAATACATGCACGGTAATAAAAGGAAGTAAATAAATGATTTAGAGTCAAGTCAAATAAAATATCTAAATAATAAAGGATCATAATAAAATAAAATATTTTCTGAATACATGCACGTTAATATATAAGGTAAACAAATGGTAATATAAATAAATATGTAAACTGATGTCTGGGATAGTTTAGAATAGTATTGTAAGATTAAATAAATATTTAGAATGTTTGTAATGGTTTGAAATAATATTGTAAGATTAGATTAATATAAATAAATGTTTAAGATATTGGTCACATGATTTAAAAATGATTTTGTAATGTTCATAAATAAAATATAAAGTCAGTCTAAGTTATATTAGGAATGTATATGGATTCAAAATTAAAGGGAAGAGGGTAGTGTAAAATGTTTAGTTAAGGATAAGTTAAAGCTGCCAACTGGATAAAATTTAGCACCTGTAATGGACTTGTCAGGGATCATTCCTCTTTCCAAAGCATAAGTTGAAAATGGACAGTTGATAATTCCTGCCATTCACAGCGACCCTTTCTTTTTCCAAGTCCAGTAAAAACCTGGCAAATAAAGCTTAGAATTTTCATATGTATAAGCCGGTATAAGTCAGTGAATCTGAATCCACTTCATTTCCAAAAGATCCCTGTGCCATAAAATTAGTTTGTCCCAGTTGTCACTATCCAGGACTCAGAACATTGTAAGCAATGTTGCCAGCATAGAAAGAAGTAAAGCATAATTGAAAATTGCCCTTAGTAAGTAAAGTGAAAGATATGAAAAGCAAACTTAGAAAATTAATAAATATTTAGAATTAAGAATTAAAGTTGTCAGAGATAAAATGGTTAAAAATGATGCATTTTATTCTCAAACAGAGGGAGGGGTGTAATGTACCAAGATCGTATTGGCACATATATAAAATAATTTTACAAGAAACCGATGGCATTCATCATAAGATGCTGCATTGACACCAATAACTTAAAAGACATCTAAATAATACATTTTAGATACTCAATGTAAGGTATCATTATTTACCGAATGTCTATATATTCTAATCAAATATGAAAAAAACCATAATTAACCGATAATGAATCTATGCAAGCATCTATACCCAACTTAAATTTAGCGCATTTAAATATTTTATACAATAAATGTTAATAAAAAAATGGAAATGATTTTTAGCAAACTCAAATATATAAAAATTAAACATTAATAATTGATTTGAAAGTTAAAAGTCAGATAAAAGTTCCTTTATTAAAATTTAGGTTAGCAGAATATTAAAAGCTTGTCAAATCTTGATGAAAGTTCTTAATTACTTTTAAATTTTACAGTTCATATCTTACATTTGTAGAATCCTGGTTCCTGGTGCCAATTCCCATGACATCTCTTTTGGAAGACAGATCTGTTGTTCTGGAGGTGGCCTTAGCTGGTTCAATCCTAGTACTATTTGATTGCAGAACTTATATGATTCAGGGTCTGCAATAATACCATTCATAATTCATCAGTCATTTCATTGTGTCTTATCACACCTCTTTAAAAAAAAATCAAGCTGGAACTGTTTTAATTTGAATATTTTTTTTTTATAGTACTTCTCCGGATTTATTGAACATTGTTTGCTGTTCCAATAATTTCCATTAAGGTCCGAGCAATTGGTTACTGCTTCTATTGGACATTCTAAATTTTTTTTATTCTCTTATCTATATCTTTCATTTGACTTTTTTCTATAAGAGCCCCAAGGGTTAGTTTGCTTTTTGATAATTAATAACACAATCATTTCCATTTTGAGATTTCAGGAATTAATTAATACCTGTTTCTAATTTTTACTTACGTTACTTTTTTCTAAAATATTTTATATTTAAATCTTTTATCTTTTTTTATTATAAAAAAGTACGTTCAAATACTTTTTTTTTTATTTAAAAGAGAAATACTTTTAAAGTTTTGCATCTGTGCGAATACATACATTTAACAACTTTTAATTTTTTAGCTTTTAGTTTTTATTTCTGAATTTTAAAAAAAAAGTTTTTATTCTAATTTTAAATTAATGTAATGGCATTACATTAATGTTTAAATGTAGGCAGTTGACATAATATTACAATAAGATGGATATAAAGTAGATTAAATAAATAAATATCTGAAATCCAGCTTAAGATGTATGTAATATACCAAATAAATATAAAATGAAATGAGTAACTGAATACCCAAAATTAAATAGAAGTGTGAAATAAAATGAGTAAGTAAATGCCTAATACCAAAATAACACAAAATATATAGAAAAAAAAATGAATACACTGTTAATCAATGCAAATTTTGTGGTTTCTGCACAAATGAATACAATATTCTTTGTTAAACGTAAAAAGTACAGATAGTTTGATTGGTGTAAACTTCAGGATCTTCTATTTAATATTATTCATCTTCATTATTTCTTTTTATCTTCTTATTATTTATTTTTTGATACAATTTATCCAGGTTGTATGTTATAATTCTGACACCCTGTTTTCTAAAGATATACAGATTCAGAAAATGTATGTAACAAATAATGTCACTCAAATATGTATCTTTAGTTATAATGGTAAAATTGAAAATATTTTAAAATTATATGTAATGTGTTGCTTTAACTTAATTATAACTTATCAGCAAATAATCCACAAAAATTAATTTAATTTTAAAGAAAATAAATGTAAACTCATTATTTATAATAAACATGAATTTATTACTTATATTAAGTTGATATAAAAAGAGTTATATATCAAAATAGCATAAGTTAATACAGTAATAAAGATTGCTTATAAGTGATCAGCAAAAATATTTAAAATATTTCTATATTTATTGATTAATTCATTATTTTAATTTTTTCCTGGCAAATTCTGTATTGAATTGGAACAACACTTCTGGTTAAATTTACCATAGATAATTTACTTCAGACAGTATTTGCATAATCTGCAGGCTGGTGATTGTATTACAATTTTTGTGGTAAATGCTTTCAAATAATTGATAATGGTTATATACTTAGTTTTCATTTTTATTAATAAAAGACAAAATTTGCACAAAAATGACAGCACTTATTCAGATTTTATTTGTCAAGCAGAAATAATTATAAACGTTATTTTTTTTTTTTTGTTTTCATATTGTTTTCAGTCACTTGAAAAATATTTTCATTGATTTAAATTATACCTTTTTTTTAATTCTATTAGTTATGTTAAAGATTAATTTTTGTAATAAATTTGTTAAAAATATAATTAATTTGGCTAAAAAATATTATTAAAGTGGAAGGGCACATATATGAACATTAATTTATTTATAATTTAGGTTGAAAAAAATAACTAAGTGGGGGAAAAAATATAAATTTAAATTTATCTAATGATAATTTTTCATTCATATGAAAAATTATTGCATTTATATTTAAGTCATTTAGATTTTGTGGGTGATGTATTATTAGATGAAAAGTAGAATTAAAGATAAATACTAAAAGAATAAAGTAAAGTTTAATATTTTTTTCAGAAAAAAAATGCCAATCGTAATGTGAAGTTAACACCTATAATACTTTGTCATATTATTAGTACATATGGAAACATAATGGATGAAATTAATAATACAATTAAATTTGTATAGAAACTTATTAGTAAATAAAATATGCCTAAGTATTTGATAACAAAATTTGGTACTTATTTTTTAGACCACAAAAGCCGCCTGATGGTGTTTTTTATGTGCCAAAACACATTAAAATGTCATTTACGTGGCCAAACTTATGGCCTCTAGAAAAATTCTGTTCATATTAGCTGTTAGCAGGCCTAGATGTTGTTGCACACCAATCTTATGGCCCACTGATGTGCTTTGTGAAACTCTGCAAATGTGTATGCTTTACAGATTGCTACCGTATCATGTGAGGATTTCTAGAAATCAGCTGGCCATAACTATTGAAATGTACAATCCCAGTAATGATCTTACACCCTATATGATGTAATATTACATAGTAATAATTTTAAACCTGTTGCTGAGCTTCCATATACAACATTCAAGGTTTTTAACAATTAGAAAGGGATAGGGACAAGCATTATTGCAGAGAACTCATGCAAAAAGTCAGCTTTGCATGAGAATACATATGAGACAAATCAAATGACTGAGGTTCCATTGCTACTGGATGATCTTTCGGATCATCAAAAATATTGGTCCCCCCTGCTCATTTTATCACTACATGCTGACATATTTTACCTTCCTAATTCTGAAATTGCACAATAAAATAAGTCCAGCATGGTGATGTTATTAAAATAATAGTGTGTTTTTAAAAACAAAAAAGAACTTGTTAATAGATAAATTAATTTATACTTTGTTTTCAATCCAAAAAAAATCAGCAATTAATTTTTGCATGTATTTACTTAATTAATCTCAAAATAATACCTAAAATCACACAATAAAGACAAAAAAAGTCTGACACAGTAATGTTATTAAAATAAAAGCCTGTTTTTAAAAGCAAAAACAAAAAAGAACTTGTTCGTTTCCAATAAAAAATGATTGATAAATTAATATAGACTTTATATATATATATATAAATGTAATACCAGACATCGGACAATAAAGAAATGGAATAATAATTAATGTAGACTTTTTTTTTGTAATACCATAAATCGGACAATAAAGAAAGGCGGGCCAGGTAATGTTATATTTATGTGTATTAAAGAATATAAAGTGCCATCAGGCAGCTTGTATGGTCTAAAAAATAAGTACCTAAAATTTTTAATTTATAACTACATTTTTCAAGTAAGAGATTTCAAATCACTAAACAGAATATGAAAGATATATAAAAAAAGAGGAAGAGATGAAAAATAAAATACAAGGGTGAGAGAATAATTTTGAAAGAATTAAGAAGCACAAATGAATCTTGGGTGAACATATTTCTAAAAGAAATAATAGTAAATGAGAAATCTTACACTGGATTCCAAGAGATTGTAAAACATTTAGAAAAAGACCACATTTGAGGCAATCAATGAAATAAGAAAGTCTGCTAACAAGTTGTGGAAAGAGAAGCTGGAAATCGGGAAACCTAGATTAACACCGGAGAGACTTTTATTTTCTAGTGGATTGATAATGTTTGAAAAGGATGATATATATATAAGCTATTAACGGATATTTTTTTTAAAAAAAGAATACTTTCGTTTTATATGAAAATAGTTATTAGTTTATTAGCTTTCTTTTTTACAGATATGATTATTTTAAAGTTCGCTTAAATGAACTTTTTTGATTTTTATTTAATCAATTATTTTCAAGATGAAAACTCTCCTTGACTTATACCATTTTATATTGCTAAAACTTTGAAAATTAATATCTCTTAAAATAATCTAATTTTTTTGTATACTTCTAAATCTTTTTATTATAATCTGTAAACATTTTAAATAATTCTAATAATTATAAAGACCTTTATAGTTTAGCATAGTGAGAATATCAACGTCAAGTTGTAATAATTATTACATCAAATTTATTTTCAAACTATCAGGTTAATCCTTAAATGTTACACAATCCCTCAAAATCTAATCAAGAAATGATATATATATGAATTTTTCCACATAATTCTCCCGTTATTTATTAGACTATTATTATAAATTCTGATGTGTAGATTGCTTTTGATTTGAATTTTACAATATATATATATTCCTATAATTTGAGCTAGAAGGATCATATTTCTTACTCTCCCCTTACCTTATTCAACATCACCCACTTTAGATAACAAGCATTACTTTTTTTCAGATACCTTTATTCACATGTTTTAGAAATGGGTCATGGAATGGACATTTTAAATATATATATATTATTGTTTTATTAGTCAAACAGTTTTATCACGTTTTCATTGTTTTTGGTTATATATATTAATAAAGAATGCAAGTAGCAGAAATGTTTTTTTTTAGTTTACTATTTTAAATAATAATAACATGTATGATTATAAGCTATAAAAATAAAAAGATTTATTAAAATAGAATTTATATAAGTGTTAAAAAGTCTTGTTTCATTTATTTCTTATGCAGATAAAAAGCTTTCAAAAACAGTAATTTATCAAGATTTATTTAACATTTTTAGGGATAAAATACTTTGCACAAATTAAATTAAATGTGTTATTTTATCTGACGGTAAACACAACGTCAAATCTTGTAATAAAATAATTTGTTTAAAATGTATATAGGATTGTTTTTTTTTTTAAGTCTGTGTGTAATACAAAGTTATTAAGCAGATTTTTATTACTAACAATCTGTACTTTTTCTTAATAAAAGCAAAATATTGGTAGCAATTTTTTTTGCTAATTTAGATTAATCTTCTATAGACTTCTCATTTTTTTACTAAATTATTGTTTATCAAAGTATGTTTAATATATTTAAATTATTTTTAACCCTAACATTTATATAAAGATTACCAATTAAAATAAATATTGTTTTTTTCTCAAAAATAAATTTATTGCCTAAAAAATAAAAATAAATTAAATAATGCAATAATAAATTTGCTAAAGTCAGATATATCATTTGTTTTTCCAGCTATTAATCCATTTTATATAAAATAAAATATTACAAAAAAAAATCAAGTCTGATGTCACATGACATAATTTAATAAGCTTGCGTTTACAAATGTTGTATATAGAGCTCACAGAAACCGGTCTGGGGTTGAAGATATTCTCAAAATAAAATATGAGTGAAAAATATCATTCAGCATATTATTTTTAAATTTACATAACAGTAGGTTGCTTTAAAGTATCAGTTGTGGATAGCTTTTAAAAAAGTAAAAATTATTTTTGAAAAACTAAAAAGAAGTTGTAAACTTATTACAGAGTAATAAAAAAAAGTCTTGTGTGAAATCATATAGTTAGAAGATAATCGATTATTAGATCTGCCAGGTTGTGATTTAATTTAGATAGCTTTATCTTCAAAATCTATCACTCTACAACTGCTCTATACTGAACAGTTAAACAATGGATTAAACAAATCAAATAAAGTTATACAATATTATAGAAAGAGAATATTTCAACTAAAAAATAAATGATTGGCAAAAAAAAAAAATATATACTGAAACAAAAAGTACGAAATTATTAATAAAGAAGGTAAATATATTTTAATGAAACAATACTATATTATCACAACGAGTCATCATTTGTATTAACTGAAAAAATCATAATATAATAATAGGGATGTGTGTGAAGGCAATCATTTTATAACTTTATTTTAATTTCTGAAAATTAAAAACAAAACAACTGAAAGATTTATTAGACAATTTATTATTAAATTTTATAATTTAAAAATAATAAGTAATTTTTTCAGCAAGTACTATTATAAAATAAGGCCAAAATGTTCAATCAATAGTGTTTTCTGTGATTTTCTAGGAATGTCAAACTTAACATTGAAGAAAGATATGTAAAACATAGGTTGGTTTAGAATGTATTAAGTTATAAATAACTTTTGAGATTTTTATGATTAACAAGAGGAAAAAAAAGCAAGTATACCATATAATACTACATCATCCATGCACTTTACTACTGTTACACAATACTTTATTTACCACCATCTTTTACAGTTTACAGTTGTGATTGCCCCAGTAATCTTCTTCAGAATTTTTATATCTCCTAACTTCAACTGCTAAATTAAAAAAAAAAAGAAAAAATTGAAAAAATTGAATTTAGAAGTTGAAGTTAGGAGATATAAAACTGTAAAAGAAGGTGGTAAATAAATCATTGTATAACAGTAGTAAAGTGCATGAATAATTTAGTATTATATGGTATACATTTAGCAATGCAATAAGAAAGAGTAGTTATTATACTTCTTGAAGAAAAAAACAAGTAGTGATCATATTAGATATATCTCTTGCTTGGAGCATAAATGACCATGTTGGAATAAATAATGCTGGTTTGGTTATATCACAAAATTTAATTTATTAAAGTGTGTCTGTTGATTGAAATGGCTGGAAATAAAAAGAGAATCACCGAAATAAAGTGCATAATTTTTATCATTATAATAATGAATATGCTTTTGACCAATGAAAAAAGTGAAAATAATTTTGAGAAAAATTTATTAATATGGAATCCAGTAATAAGTGATGACATTTAATAATATAATTTTTATTATTTAATTAAAAACCAACTTAACATAGTGAAATAATTTTTTTATAATACTTTGATCAATTTAACATATATAGCTATAATATTTCTGAAAGTATAAATAAAATATTTTTTTAGTAAATTAAAAAAATAACTCTTTGCATTAAAAAGAGAACAAGAACAATAAAAATAAAGGCCAACATAAAATTAGAACCTACAGACATAAATATTCTTCAGAGCTAGTTGAGAAAAAAATATCCAATGTTCAATGAACTAAAAACTTATTGTATTCAAATATATATCACCATTATTTACTTAGCATCTGAATGTGGATATGTTTATAAGTAAGCTCCCTTTTATAGAAAAAAATATCATGAAAAGTGTGTAAACTAATGACATGATTTCTATTAGCATTGCATGTGACTGCCATTCTAATTATAAAAGAAATAAATAAAAATAAAAACTATTATAGAAATGAGTTATACAAGGATTATGCAAGCTAATCATCCACTTAGTTTCTTTTATTAAACTTCCTATCTCTAGATGATGTGTTTCATTAAAAATACATATATTTATCTTAAATTTTATAGCTTTCTAATCATGAAGGCTCTCTGTTCAGGTCTTGATAAAGTTCTAGCATGTGAAATAAGCACATTTCATGTAACTAAATTAAAAAAAACTAAATTTATAATAGCCAGATTGAGAGACGCAGTGTATTTTATAGTACAGTTTTCTAGGTTCTTTCCACTTTTGTGGTAGATAGAAGGATTCCTAAATTAGTGTATAGAAACATCAATATTAATTCAATTTTTAAGTCTGTAGATAAAAAAAGGATTGTTTTTATGTATTCATTTTAGGCAAAAAAGAAATATAGATTAAAAAAATAAAGTATTATTAACTTGTACTCCTAATTGGAAGTTGCCCCACAAAGAGTGTATTACCAATGATCATTATTATTAGGATTTTGTACATGAGACAAATATTTGTAAGTTTTGTAAGAATTTAATTAATAATCTAAAAGTAGATTGAACATATGTATATAGAAGCATTATTTATTTCTACTTTTATATGATGAAAAGGTAAATTTTAGATTTTCCAGTAGAGATATGATGCCTATTTATTCTACTTATTCTTGAAATTTTGCATTACTAAGAAATAAACAATTTATAATAAATGTTTAATCTTTATTAGCTTTTCCCAAAAAATCTTGTGTGACCTTTTCACTAGCAAAGCAGCCATATTGAATATTTAAAAAATTATGTTTAAGCCACATTTAAAAATGACATAATATATATTGTTTTAAATATAAAACACCAAATAATGTGATTAAGCTGAAAAATATAGATATTGATATTCAAAGTAATAAAAAAAAATATTTCTAAAAATTATTTTCAGATTATTTTATAAATTCTAAATTTTCATGCATAAATTTTAAAACTATACTTTTGTTAATAAATTATTTTCATTTATTATTAAATTTCTAATAAATTGATATGTAATAACACTTATCTAAAAAAAACTTCATAAAATAAAGATATTAGTACCTTTCATTTTTCCTAGTAGCCCTTCAAAATGTTTTTCCATACAGCTGTTTGCAATGAATATGTCATCCATAATAACAAATAGTTAATATGATTAATAATTAGTATAATTGGAATATAATAATAAAGAACTTCAATAAAGTTTGTAATCTATTAAAAATTACTACTAAAATAGTCACTATACATAAAAAAATAATAAAACAATATAAAAAGTGAATGAAATGCTAAATTGATTATAGAATTAAACTTAAACTACATAAGTTAGTTGTTTAGAGTTAGTGCAATATAATATTATTTATCCTATTTCTCAGCTTGTGGCAAACACTTCATCTTCTTAGATAGAATTTACCTAAAATGTAAAATCAAGTGATTATTACAAAATGATAGCTTACAATTAAAATAATTCTGCAACCAAATGCAAATAGAACTTACTAAATAGAGCTAGTTATGTGTATATACTTAGTAAGATCTTGGCTGAGCTGACATGTTAGTTGATGTTCTTGCAGAAGTGTTATGATGTTTGAGATATGTCACCTATCACACTTTCACTGTAATGTATAGTTCAATTACCCAGACATTGTTCAGCATCTGAAGTTGTATCTTTTCTTGTCTACAACTCCATATGGGACACATTCATTATGGCTATCTGCACACATGCACCATTTGAATCCTTGCTTTATAGGTTTTGAGGGCTCATATTGCTTCATGCTACTATGACTAATAAATTTAGTAATAGTTTCATCAACTGCCACCTCTCTATGCATTTGATATGCAGCTATTAAATTTACATTACAGTAGTCTATAATTAGCCTATGTTTATATACTCTGTCAACATCTTTACATTTAGCATTTGGCATATTTTTATTATTATTAAAATATAGACAAGACAATATTGAATAAAATTTAAATGGGATTATAACATATGCAAAATATGTTTGCTTCTGTTTCATATCAGAACTCTAAGTATTATTTAATTTATATGCTGGACATCTGGAGGCAAGGCACACTACCATGCCAAAAAAATGCAGATAATTCATGATATAAATTTGCACAGTTGCGAGCTATTTTTTGATCATGTATGTATTAATTTCAGTAATAATTTTTTTGTATATTTTTTTTATCAAATAATAATTCAAATAATAATTTAAAAAAATATAAAATTGAATACTCACTAGTGGAAAGCTTGACCCAATAACATTCACTGACAACACAATCTGATTGGGAAGATCAGAAAAATCTTGCATTTTTCCGATGTAAATTTTTGGGCAAACACAATTCAGTAAAAATGAAAAAAGTAAGACAAAGATAAAAAAAGTCAAGTTAGTTGATTACAAAAATTATAATAAAATTGTCAATTTTTATCGCAGAAAAATAAACTTACATTTTCTAAAAGTACAAAAAAAGATGGAAACAACGATGTAAAAAGCGCATGTGCAGACCATGTAGATTTCCAGCAATTTTAAACTGAATCTGGATATTGCAAATTTGAAAATTCAAAATTACATTATGCAAGCACAACGATAAATAGAGTAACATAAGAATGTTAGCCTCATGAAAATTGATTTTCTGTTTACAGTTTGAAGGTAAATATCTAGCATAAAATTTCAAACATTTTCATTTCGTAATTTTTACATAACTGAAAATAAATAAATAAACTGTCATAAATTTTTAACAATTTAATTGTTTTTTAAAAAAAAAGAAAAGTATTCTGAGAATATTACTATACTGAATTAGAATTGTGTAATCGTGTGAGAAGATGAAAATAGTAGCCATATTTTCTTTCTTTTTTATTAAATACAATTTTAATATCATATATATTTTGATTTTCACTATTAGATTATGAATCAATACACATTTACACACTTATGAATAAATTAAAATTTGACATAAAAATGTTAAAGATACTATTTACCATATTATGTTACCCTAAGTGACTGACATAATATGCATAGTCATTTAAAAACATTTTGTATATATGTATATATATATATATATATATATATATATATATATATATATAAATATATTTATATATATATGTATATATATATATATATATATATATGTATATATATGTATAAATGGAACATCCTTTCTCTCAAAATACACTATATAAAAATTGAGTTTAAATAGTTTATGGTTTTTTTATAAAAATGTACAAATATTAATTTAATTATATGTATACATTTTAAATCTAAGCTAATGTAATTACACCTGGGTCTCATTTTATGTGGTAGATGGGTTCCTCAGAAAATGCACACAAAAGAAATCACACAAAAATAGACTTAACTTACCTTGAAAAATGGGGGACACATACTGTAGTTCTCAAAAATCACATAAAAGTAAAGCATCAATGTAAAATTACTTTAAAATTTGCATTTAAAAAAAGGAAATAAAATATAAAATAAAAAATTTCAAATTTGAAAAAAATTGATACAAGACAAACTTATTTTACTTTTTTTTGTTATTAACTACAGTATTTAATTTTATTCAAAACAATACATTTTTATGCATAATTTACAGTATTTTACATTTTTTCATACATGTACAGTATTTTAATCATTATCCTTATTTGACAATATGCAAGTTCATTTGTGAACTGGTAAGACATCAGATTCATCTCAGGAGAAAATACAACTAGTGCCAACTTCATTTTTTTTAATTGCTCTTATAGTACACTCACCCAAACTAAAATGTTTTCCAATTGCTGTTGATCCTTTCCATTTCACTAAGCAATCTAAAATTGAAATTTTTGTTTCCAAAGAAATTCATTTTATTGGGTGTTTTTTCCTCTCCATTAGAATAAACTAGAAGTTTAAAATAAAAATAAGAACTAAGACTTATGATAATAAAAAGACACCTACTCACCACTGTTGGGCAAAATTTAATTAAAACTAACAATTAAAAATTAAATTCTTATTTTTGTCTTTAATTTTTTAATTTTCAATGTAATTTAAAAATCAAATTTCATTGGTTCACATCACATTAATTTCAGATCATGTAACATAATTTTTAATTTTTAATTGTCAAGTTTAATTGTGCCCTCTGCTGTTATTTATCTTTTAAATATAAACTTGCAGATACTAAATGATTAATTGATTATGTACTTTTTTAAAAAAAGCAAAAATAGAATATGATTTAAAATGCAAAAACAACAACATGCATAGTATAGACATCTATAACAATTGATCAGATTTACATTATAATATTGTAAAATTTAATGTGTGTATATAAAATGGGGAAATCCTGATTTTAAGTGAATATGAACTTCTTTATTGCATAAAATCTATTACAGCACTATTATAAAGCACTGAAAATATTGAAATTATTAGATGAAAGTCAAACTCCAATAATGCACTCTTACTTTAAATATGATGTATGAGTGCATGAAATTTATAATATTTAAAGTAATAGCGCATTATCAGACCTTTACTTCTGTTCTAATAAATTTTATCACATAAAAGAAAAACACATACAAAGATATTAAGAAGAAACATAAATAGCATAACTTCAAAATCCTATTTAAAAAATCCTCATAAAACAAGACCTGGGTGTATTTAGAAATTTGACTTCATAATCTTTCATTACATAAAATTTATCTGTTTCATTTATTAATCAAAAATAAATTTTTATTTTAAGGGCAAGCTTAGCTTTTTTAAAATAATGTGTTATTGATATTAAATATTTATCTTGTGTTCTTTTTACTTTTAATTTCAGATGATGTAATAATTTAACAATCTTATTTTAGAAACACATTTAAAAAAAAATTATCATGTTGTATTATTGAAAATAAATTTTGGCATATAATCATATTTTTTTTGATTCTGGATTATGTAGACAGTTGAAAACATTGTATATTTTAAGAATTCGTTTAATTTTTGTATACAATATATTAGAAAAAAACCCTGATCATGTACTTTATTGATATTTCTAAAAAAATAGCATTTGACATAAAAAATGCTTTAATAATTTGCATAGTTTAAAAATTTATTTAATTTCTTTATAAAAGTATTTTATGGATAAATTCTTTTGTGAAGTCAGATAAAAAAATAATCTGACATTAGCTGTTGCCACCATATTTTATCTTTCATTTATAACTAAAAATAATCTTTTAGCACAGATTTTCTGAACTATGTATATATTTGGAAAACGATTAGTTTATATATATATATATATATATATATGAATAAAAACTGATGACGTTTTTTTTTTTTAAGTCTAGATGTGCTGTTTATACCTTCAGCTTCAACTAAACTTTCCTGAAGCAATCTATAGTTTTTTTAAAAATCTGAATATGTAAGAATTGTACAGAAAAACTAATACAAGCAATCTACAAATGCCACTGATTTGTAGATTATTTGTTCTTGAGATTCAAAAACCCTTAAGAGATTATTTGCAAGCTACTTTTCTATTATATTTATTAAAGAAAAGTTACATATTTTCTATAATACATTTAATTAATTACGATTATTTTTACAAAGTATTTATGTGATTAAAAATAAATATATTCATGATTACATTTAGATTTTATTTGAATATATTTTGTTCTTAAAAAGTCAAGTTATAAAAACAATATGGATGAAAAAACAAAATTACAATCGATTATAAATAATTCTGTAGCGTATTTTTTACTATACAACTTTTGTGCAAGATAAGGACTGGATTCTGTCCACTTGTGGAAGAATGTAATCATAAACATCTGACCAAATATATGTGTGAAAATGGTGTATGATCCACAAGATGCATATTTCATGCTGAAACAGCACTCATCAGTTGCGCCAGATCACAATCTCTTAGAAATATGTTATCAATGTTCAATATATATATATATGGATAGAAAATTACTGCAGCATAATTGACAAGTGTCAAATGTACTGTACTCACAACTTTGACACAGTCACTTAATGAAAGTATATTAATAATTTTTATTAGTCATTTATTAGACTATAGATTATCCAATAATGGATAATTCTGTAGTATAATTTTCACTAAACCACTTTCATATTATTTTTCTGAAGGTTTGTGATGATGGTGTTCTAGTTGTATTTTTGTATTGGGCTGTTTCCATCATCTAATATGTGCATTGAATGTCTTAAAAAATTTAACTATATTTTAAATATTCCAAATACATTCAACTATTAGTAATAGCACACCAAACAGGTTAGTATATGCACAACATTTCAAAAGGTATTATTCTTTCCTATTGTTGGCCTGACCAGTGATAGTACTAGCATGGGATTCAAACCTGGATCCTTAGATTCTTGAGTATTGAATTTTAAGGTAACACTCAAACCAACTAAGCCATCCTGCCAAAGGCAACAGTCTGTAGAAATTTACTATGAGGTTCCTACTGATTTCTTCACTTTTTCCTAGGAGCAAAGTTGATTAGTTGTTTCCATACATTGTGTATAGTCACACTATGTTGGGTTATGGGATATTTTGCCATTGTTATGTGAGTAACTTCTTTAAATTTTCTTCTTTCTACCTTTTTTCTTTATCAAATATTTTTGTATTTTCCCAATTGAACATAAGTTCATTGGCACATACATAATATATAGAAATCACTAATGAACTTTGCTCTTAAGAAAAAGTGAAGAAATCAGAAGGTACTTGTTAGATAAGTATATGAAATTTCTACAGACTGTTGCCTTTGGCAGGATGTCTCAGTTGGTCTTAAAGTTCAAGACTCAAGAATCTAAGGGTCCAGGTTCAAATCACATGATAGAACTCTCACTGGTCAGGCCAACCACAACTGAAGAAGAGGAGAGAATAATGTCTTGAAACATTGTGCATTTACTAACCTGTTTGATGTGCTATTACTAAACAGTTGAATGTATTAGGGATATTTAAAGAAAGTTAACTTTTTCTAAAGACATTCAATACTTATATTAGATGGAGGAAATAGCCCAATATAAAAGAACAACCATTTTCATATGTTTTTGATCATATGTTTATGTTTACATTCTTTCACAAAGTGCTACAACAGATAGAAACCAGTTCCTACCTTGCCTGAAAGTAGTGTAGTAAAAATTACACTACAGAATTATTCATTACTGGATAATCTCTAGTCTAATAAATGACTAATAAAAATATTACACTTAATCATTAAATGATTTGTGTCAAAGTTATGAGATCAGCACATTTGACACTTGTCAATTAAACTGTAGTAATTTATTATCTATCTATCTATCTATCTATCTATCTATCTATCTATCTATCTATCTATCTATCTATCTATCTATCTATCTATCTATCTATCTATCTGTCTGTCTGTCTGTCTGTCTGTCTGTCTGTCTGTCTGTCTGTCTGTCTGTCTGTCTGTCTGTCTGTCTATCTATCTATCTATCTATCTATCTATCTATCTATCTATCTATCTATCTATCTATCTATCTATCTATCTATCTATCTATCTATCTATCTATCTATCTATCTATCTATCTATCTATCTATCTATCTATCTATCTATCTATCTATCTATCTATCTATCTATCTATCTATCCTATCTATCTATCTATCTATCTATCTATCTATCTATCTATCTATCTATCTATCTATCTATCTATCTATCTATCTATCTATCTATCTATCTATCTATCTATCTATCTATCTATCTATCTATCTATCTATCTATCTATCTATCTATCTATCTATGTTGAACATTGATAAGATATGTGTAAAAGATTGTGATCTGATGGGTGCTGGTTCAGCATGAAAGATGCATCTTGGGGAATTATAGATCTTTTTCATATGTCTTTGGCCACATGTTTATGATTACATCCATCCATATGGATTAAAAATGGATAGAAACCAATCCCTACCTTGATTGAAAGTGGTATAAAGAAAATTACATTACAAAATTATTTATAATTGGATAATCGCTAATCTAATAAATGACTAAAAAATATCAATATACTTTCATTAAATGATTTGTGTCGAAGTTGAAGGGTAACACATTTGATACTTGTCAATTAAACTGTAGTAATTTTATATCTATATATTGTAACTTCTCAATCTAAATGAAATATAAAGAATCAGACCACAGTCCTTAAACCCTAGACGATCGATCTAAACCTTTTTGCTGATCGATAGCCAAAACATTAGGCAACCCATATTATAACACCATATTCTGACTCTGTTTGGAAGAGACTCAGTAAATAAGATATTAACTGTTATACAATGAAAATCGGAGCGAAGGAAACTGAAAACGCACTTCTAGTTGCGTTTGTGTGTACTGAAAACGCATTCGCATATGGTTGAATCTTTATAAGATTCTAACCCACACGAATACACTCATTCAAAATTTTTCAAACAAAAATAAATAATCAATGTAAATATATAATTTCTCAGGAATTTAAATATTGTCTACGAAACTTTTAAAGAAAAATATATAATTTTTTATAATATTTCAACAATCACTGGTTTATTACTAAATGATTTCATACTAACATAATTTTGTTTTATTTATTCATTGACCACATAATCTTCGAGGTTATCGTAATAAATATCTCAGTTCTTTTTTAAAATAAACATTCATTGATTATCAAAATAAATATGCATATTAGGGTTTTTTCATGCATGCATTATAATTTTAACATATTGGATTCAAATTATTCAAATATAATAAAAACATTTAAATAACCTTAAATGAGACAGCAATGTGATGTCTTAATGGAAATTTAATTGGTATCAAAATGATGATTAAATCATCATCATCTTCATCAACTATTATCAGTAGACTGCAGGATGAAGGTCTCTCCAAGTTTAAACCATCTTTTTCGATCTTTATCTTCTCTTCTCCACATCACCTCTGTACACTTTCTTATTTCATCCATCCATGTCATATGTGGTCTCTTTCTGGGTCTTTTAAATATTTTGGAATCCAGTTTAAATTTTCAATTGTCCATCTATTATCATCTCTTCTAGCAATATGTCCAGCCAACCCCACTTCAGTCTTTTAATTTTTTCAATGAGGTCAATAACACCTGTTTGTTCTCTTACCCATATATTGCATTTTCGATTTCTTTTGTTTCTCCTAACATGCATTTCTCCATACTTCTTTGAGTGGTCTGAAGTCTCTATATTGCTCTTCTATTAAGTGTCCAAGTCTCAGATCTATAAGTAAGAACTGGTAAAACACATTTATTAAAAACCTTTCTTTTCAAACACATAGGCATATTTTCTTTTAGTAACAAGTTATTTCGTTTTAACATTTACCTTTAGTCCTACTTTCATCTGATAACCCCAACATTTCCTACAGCTCTAAAAATTTATTTGCAAACACAACTATGTCATCTTCAAAATCTAAATGATTTAAATAATCTCCATTTACCTTCACTCCTTTAAATTTCCATTTTAATCCACAAAATACTTCTTGCAGTACTGCTGCAAAAGTTTTGGAAATATGGAGTCACCCTGTCTTACACCCTTCTTAATGTTGACTTTCCTCATGTCATTATGTAATGTAATTGTTGCAGTTGTATTTTTATAAATATTCTTTAAAATATGACAATATCCTGGATCTACACCTTGATGATCCAATGCTTTAATCACTGAAGAAATGTTTATAGAATCAAATGCCTTTTCATAATCTACAAATTCAAAGCATAATGGTAACTCATTTTCATTTGTCCTTTCTATAACTTCTCTCAATACCTGGATATGATCTACTGTACTAAAACCACTTTTAAAACCAGCTTGTTCTCTTGGTTGTTAGAAATCCAATGTTCTCTGTAAATGAATTGTAGTTATCTGGGAAAAAAAATTGTATAAAACTGATAAAAGGCTGATAGGTCTGTAATTTCTAATATCTTCTTTATCACCTTTTTTAAATATTAATATTGATACTGCATTTTTCCAATCATCTGGTACATCTTTATCATTTAGACATTTGGTATATAACTTTGCTAAAAAAAAATTTATTTCTTCACCTGCTTCTTTTAATATATCAATTATAATTCCATTATTACCTGGAGCCTTTCCTTTCTTCATAAATTTAATTGCATTAAATTAATTAATTTAATTAATTTAATTTAATTTCTTCAATGAAAATTCTGGGCAATTCAGAAGATATAATAGATACAGAAGGTACTGGTTTTTTATTACTATATAATTCTTGATAGAAGTTTTCTACCCATTTTATGATGTCATCTCCCTCTTTAATATTAATTCCATCTTTTTTCTTTATTACACTCTTGAGACTTTTATTTTCTTCTACAGCTTTTTTTACTAGTTCACAGTTATACTTTCTTATATCATTTTCAATTCTTTTCCACACCATTTTACAAAATTCAAAGTATTCAATCCTTTTTAATGCATCATTTTTGTATATCTTCATATTTCTTTTTTTCTTCATAAATTCTCTAGTCTCATTAGAAATTTTATTGGTCAATTGCTGCTCTTTTCTACCAGCTATCTTTGTTACAGTTTTTTTTAAAGTGTATCAGTTATTTTCTTATTAATTTTATTCAAATCTAAATCGTGATCAAAATCTGCTAATACTTGAAACGGATTTGTAAGTTCTAATTTAAATTCATTAGAGTGTTTCTGAAGATTATGAACATCAATTATAAATATTATTTTTCTTAATAATTTTTGTCTCTCTAGTTTTGCATTAACACATATCTTACATCTTATTAATAGGTGATACTTCTTGTGTTAAATTTATTAAGAACATTACAATCTTGAAATATGTATTTTCTGTTAGTCAAAATATAATCCAATTTTGCTGTACCTTCATTTGGATACTTACTTGTCCATTTCATTTTAACATTTTTCTCAATACCATATATTTTAACAAAAATAGCAAAATTGTTTATTTTATGTAAATAACAAAACAAAATAATAATACAAATACAAGTCATCACTGTATGACAACATCTATTAATGATAAGTATTTATAATATGAATTATCTCCATATGATAACAAATATTAAAAGTAAATGTCCGCTCAAAGGTGTATGCGGTGTATTGATTATATCTATCTACATTTGATGTATAAACTCATGGCATGTGTTGCAACACTATATATATGTTATGGATTGCAATATTCATTTCATTTTTACTTTGAATATATAATCGAATTAAGTATATCAAAACTATAAATTTATCACACATTTGTCACTTTCTTTATCCACTTGAGTTTGAATTCAAATTTTATTACTATAAGGTTTATTTTACAAACACATATGCAATAGAGTATCCACTATATTAGTGGTACTACCATATAAAGTATATCACAACAGCAAATGAGAATCAGTAATTTTAAATTAATTCTATCATATATTTTAATATCTAGTATTTGGAAAACCAAATATAAATAATATTTACCCCGAAAAATTTACTACTTATTCTAAATAGTTTTTACTCATATCTTGATTTAGCAAGAAACTTTAAAATATATAACAAATAATGAAATATAACTTAATATTTATATTTTGAAATAAATTTAAAATAATGGTTTAAAAAATGCAATTTCTTTCCCCTAATAAAGAATTAATCTCTATTTATTTTCACTTATCTATCTTACTATATTTTTAAATATTTCCAACGGAGCTTTATAGTTAGATTTGGTATTTTTACTACTCTAATAATTTATTAAACTATTCATTGAAACGTAACTAATTAATATATCATTCATAAAAAATTTATATGGCAATTCAATATCGAACATTCCCAAATTTATCAATAATAGGACTCGCCAACGACAACACATTTAACGATTTGTAGCACTATTTATTATTCACGTTTACTTAAGACTAAAATCATTGCAATCAAATTAATCCATTTTGAAAAATATTTATCCCAAATATTAAATATATATTTTAAATTCCTTTAATCTCCTTAATTTTTTTGATAGTCATATTTACTTATAAACATAAAATCTTCAAGTAATTCTTTGTCAAAACAAATACTCCGCTAACTATACCCCGTTCAAGCTTATGATGTTTAAAAAAAAGTTATTTTGATCATTTCTATTCAATAACAATATATTATTTATTCCTTTATATATGAGGCATTTCCAATATCCTTCACCAAAAGCTTTCTAAATTTACTGGATAAGATTCTGAGATAATCACTCAAAATTTTATTGAAACGCGTATTAAAAGCATATTCCTTTGAAATTAGAGAAACACAATTTAGCCATTTAATCCTTTAAACAAATTTTAGATGGATATTTTAGAATATTGCAAATTTCAAATTTTATTAAATAATTTTTTTTTTTTTTTAAAAAAAGCGTTGTTTTTCCTTTTATATTTTAGTCTAAAATATATCCACCACTGCTATTGAAATAGAATGGAGACCTGACCCCGTAAAAGGCAGACTCCTAGATAATGTTTTTTTACCCGTCACCCTCGGATAGGTAGGTATAAAATGCTAAATTTTTGATAAAAACATGACCGATCTTGCACTACACTGAAAATTTTATTGAATGACCTCTCATTTTAATTTATGGATAGGTTTTATTCTATAATGTCAAAATTTTCCACAATGCATCTCTCTTTGTAGTTGATTTCTGGAGCTTCTCCATAGTACTGTAGATAATCAGATGAGCTCCTAAAGTTTTTTCTCACAATGGGCAGGGATTTTTATTCATTTTAAAATATAAAACAATAAAATAATAATAAAAAGTTTAATGTCAATTTCCTATAAACAAATAAATGAAAATGCATTTATCCATTTATCAACAAACCTTATTAGAGCAATAAATATTTGTCAATAAATATTATTTTATCAATAAAATATTAATATTATTTTAATATCAATAATTTTATTATGTTTTATATTCTGTTATTTTACAAATATTTATTAAATCTAGACATTTAATTATCTAAGATTTCAGAACTTGTTGGACAAGTGTAAATAATATTCATAAAATTAAAAAAATGTGCTAGAAAGATTAACAAAACAAGTACTGAAATCTTAGATAATTAAATGTTTCAATTCAATAATTTCCATATGCGACCAGAACTTTTGATTTAATTAATCAACAATTTATTTATTTTGAATTTGTTGTAAATATTCCAATTTAGCAATGTTTGCTGTATCTGGATTTATAGCCATCGCAAGAGCAATTCAATAATTGTTTGTTAAATTGTTATAAGGAAATGCAATATTTAATATTTAAAAACAATGAATATTTGAAGTTTAAAAAAATTGGAACCATTACACATTAATGAAAGTTTACCATTGGTTTTACACATATTATTTGATTTTCCTATCAATTGTGAAAAATATAATCAAGATTTTTTTTAAAAATTCATACTTTTTAGACCATCATAGCATTGGTACCAAAATATAATGCTACAATATATATGGAACATTGATAAGATATGTATAAGAGATTGCAGTCTGGTCTAACTGATGGGTATTATTTCAGCATGAAATGTGCATCTTGGGGATTATAGATCTTTTCTACATGTCTTTGGTCAAATGTTTATGATTACATCCCTACAGAAGGTGTTAAAAGTTGGTAGAAACCAGCCCCCTATCTTGTGTGAAGGTGATGTATTGGATAATGTCTATTCTAATAAATGACTAATAAAAATTATTAACTGATTGAGCTTTCAAAATAATATCATAGTATGAAATTTTAGAACATAATTTTATTATTTATAATGATTTAAAAATGGTTTGTTCAGATTTTAAAAATGAAATTCAATTAACAAATATTTCATTAATGGTTTTTTAAAACAGAAATACAATAATAGTTTTTTTTTTTTAAAAAAGTTACTTTTCTGATTACATATTACAGTTTTTTATTTTTTTCTATATTTGAAAAATTCAAATATTTTTTTTAAAATGTTTTTTATTTGTAAACTTATATTTTTAATAAATTAAGTCTAATGTATTCATTATGCTATAAGAATTATACATAATAAAGCTTTAATATTAAAATAAAAAGTTGAACTACAGCCCAAACAGCTATTAGAAAAGACAATAGTAACATCTATTAGTCAAAACATGACAAAAATAGCAATTTAATATCAAAAACTACCTTATTTTATTTTAATCTTTTTAATTAATGAAAGTAAAATTTTAAATATAGAATTGAAAGTTATTTTGTTTTGCATGATATGTACAGAGTTCAGAACATATATCTATTACATAAAATGACATAAGATTCAGATTTTAAGCAGGATTTTTAATGATTCAACTGTCTCATTAAAATATGGACTATGGAAATCATATGTAAAAGTGTTCAGAATAAAGAAGAGGTTGAATTCATGCCATTTAGCTTAATGACAGATTACTTGTATCTGTAAAAAAAATTAAAATTATAATTTATAAGCAACTGTAATGCAATTTTATATCAAAAGTAATATACAACCTTAAGAAATCTTAGAAGAAATAATCGAGAAATAGAATTAGGTGTTTACAAACATACAACTATAATATTAAGCAATGAAAAATAATTAATACTAAAAATAAATCTATTACAATGAATTTAGATTACCAATAAAGTAATCAGTTATAATTTTAAATGTTGCTTAGTTTTTAAATGTAAATATAAATTGACAAGTAATCTTTTATAACTTTTCATTTAAATATTTACTCTGTAATTTTTTAAAAGAAAAACCAGCGCAGATTTAAGTATAAAGTCACTCAACTTGGTTTTGAATTTTTTTGATTTGGCAATAGCAAACAAAAAAACTCCAAAATAACATGATTAAAGATTTCACACTTTTATAAAAGAGAATTTTTATAGGCCGGAAGCTTATAACATTCAAAGTGGAAACTCACACAAATTGTTTAGGAGCATTAAAAAATAAAAACCAGAACAATCTGTATTTTAAATAAGTAATGTAATGCAATAATTATAGTTAAAAATAAAAACAAATAATTATAGTTAATGTAAGTTATCAATAAATTTTAAATGTAAAAAGCATATGGTGTATATTTATAGTTTAAATATAAAATTAAATGTTATGGAAATTGAATAAAAATGAAGTTATGATCTGCCATAATACTGAATGCAAAGAAAAAATCTAATGCAAATAAAAAATTAATGAAACTTCATTTACCAGATGAAATAAATGTTTAAATGCTAAATACAAGTACATTATAAAATTAATTTTTAATTTCACTGAAACAATATAAAAATTAGTTGTCAGTTAAATTTCACTACAAATAAATAAAATGTTTATAGTTTGTAAAAGTTTAAAAATCCTGAAAAATATCTTTTTTTATTATTAATTATTTGAAAAATTAATATATAAAAATATTTTTGCTGTATTAAAAAAATAATATTTAGTTTCTAATGGCAAATTCATTGAAAACAAACAATCAAACATACAAAGAAGATAATTAATTTTTAAAAAAATTGAAATTAGGGAGGGTAATTCATAACTCATTTTAATTATTATTATTATTATTATTATTATTATTAATAATAATAATAATAATAATAATAATAATAATAATAATAATAATATTATTATTATTATTATTATTATTATTATTATTATTATTATTATTATTATTATTATTATTAGTAGTAGTAGTAGTAGTAGTAGTAGTAGTAGTAGTAGTAATAGTATTAGTAGTAGTAGTAGTAGTAGTAGTACTGCTACTGCTGCTGCTACTGCTGCTACTGCTTCTACTACTACTACTACTACTACTACTACTACTACTACTACTACTACTACTACTACTACTACTACTACAACTACAACTGCTACTGCTGTTGCTATTGTTGCTTATTTTTCTACAATCTCAAGTGAATATTGTTTCCATTGTTTCTATATAAAATTAATACTTTGTTAATTTTCTCAAAACTAATCAGTTGTGGTAAATAAAGATCTCCTAAAATTTTATTTGAAAATAATGTTTAAAGATAGTCAAAAAAAGTCTTGCAATTTTATTTTTCTACTGCTTTCGAAATTTTTTTTCAAATGTTATTTGAATTTATCAGATTATTTTGTTCTCTAGGAAATATTCAGACATAAGATTGATTTGAAAACTATTAAAATTGTCTTGGTAATTAAAAAGTATAAGTACATATTTTATACTTATGAATTGCCAAAGAAATTGTTTTTTTGCATGATTATTAAGCCATGGAAAAATAAACGTATTGTCTAATATAAAGTCAATTAAGTTGTAGCAAACAAATATGGTATGATTTAAGTTGGAAAAAACTTAAGTATTTGTTGACTTATAAGACTGTTAATGTTTATTTAAAATAGTTTGCTGACTAGCCGAAAATATATATATATATATATATATATATTGAATCTTTAGATACAAATATTTGAAAAGAAAAAAAAAACTGTTACAAATTACCAAGACTTGGTATAGCCCTAGACAGATATAAATAAAAATGTATAATATATAATTGTATAGCAAAGAATTTATTTACTACAAATCTTAAAATATGTGTGACAATTATACATAAGCACCAATATCATTAACAATGAACTTGATCTTTTAGCCCTTACATAATATTTTTTTAGATTCAAAAGATGTTCTCTACAATCGACCTTTCGAATCCCTCACGTCATTAAAATTCTCATATGCTGAGGAAACTAAAAAATAAATAAATATAATATTATGTACTGTATACATTATTAACTTTAATATGAGTTGCATATATATACACATTTATAATACTTTAATTGTACTAACTGTGAAAATGTGGTAGACATATATTTGTACAAACACATCTTCATTCTTTAAATATGCAGAAAAATAATTCTATTCTACAATCTTTTTTTTCCTAAACTTTTTTTTTTTATGTTTTTATTTTTATTTTTATTTTTTTTTTTAAAAAAATAAAATTTATTAGCTAAAAAGATACATGAATAAAAGCGTGTATATAAACTTGAGTTTTGACTTAAATACTGATGCTAGACATTATTATTTCTTTATAGAAGTGAAGCTGAGGGGTATTTCATTTTCTAAGGACAGGTTGACACCAGCCCAGGATTCAGTATGTAATCTATTGGGTGCCAGAAGTCTATCTCTGTCATGAAAGTTTGTCAAAATTTTGATATAGGTGCTTTTAACATTATTATCTGAGCACCGGAAGATGTGCTCAAACCTGGTGAGCCAGAGTGCAAACGTAAGGAATATGGACCTTCTGACAGTGGAAAAAACTCCTGCCTTGATAGCATTTTCGATACAGAGGGAGTATCTGTGGTCAAAGGACACCTGTTGGCAGATGTAGGATCTAAGTGAGCTTAAATAAAAACAAAAATACAAAAGATGAGTAGTAGTTTTGTCTGCAATTGAGCACAGCTGACATAGCATATTGAGCTTGGAGAATCCTCTTCTTGTGACCAAGAAATGATTTGTAGGTAGGGAGTCTAGATTTAATTTTATCAGAAAATCTATGTATTTGGACTCAATGTACCAGTTCTTTGATTTACATATCAGTGACTTGTTATTTAGCCCTAGCGATTGTGGAGAGGCAGTGAGGTTTGGGTATCTTAATTTATACATCTGCCAATATGTTTTTTTTCCATCTAAAATAGGTTTTGTTAATGTTATCATATTAGTGATGTGTTTCCATAGCTCTGTCAGCCACTTGCTACAAAATGGTGGTGGGGTATCTGTTGGATTTACTGGAATAAATGGTTCTTGTTCCAGGTATCTGTGATATGTAGATCTTATCATGCACATCACTTTCTGAAGGAAAAGTGTGGATATGAAATGGAGGCCTAACCCATTCATATCCTTTGGCATATGCATTTTGAATATACTTATGGCAACTACTTTGCCTTTCCATAGAAGCCTGGAGCATAATGAGTTTGTTGCAGTTTCAAAAGTCTTAGTAGGCCTAATTACTGGAAGTAGGCCTAATTACTGGAAGAAAATAGTTTAACCTGGGAAAAATTAACATGTTCAATAGGGATGTTTTCCCATGCAGTGATAGGGTGACTCTGGAGAGTGAGGTTACAATTTTGCGAGTTTTTTCTAGTACTGAGTTTGTTATTTCTTTAGTCATGGCTAACTTTGACTTTGATATGGGAAACCCTAGATATTTTTGAGGTTGGATTGTGAAGATAGAAGGTATTACTGATCCTGTTGTGATCTTCCACATTGAGGATTTGTCATAGTTGATTTTCAGGTTTAATTTTTTGACGTGCTTGTTGATAATTTGCATGAGAGGTAGAAAAAACTTTTGTTCTGGCAGGAAGATTGATATATCATCAATATAGGAGATGTGATGTATCTGATGCTTTAATGCAGGGATGTATATGCCTGGCATGCTGTGTTCAATTTCTGTTAGGAGGGGGTTAATGTAGGAGATGAAACAGAGAGTGTACAATGGTGATCCTTGTGGGATCGACAGATGAGGTCTGATGCCCTCAGATATTCATCCATCTAGAGAGGTGAAACAGGAGTGGTTGAATAGAAGATTTCCTATGATATTTGTAAAAACCTCAGGCACTTGATATTCTTTCAATGTTTGAATTAGTATTGATGGGACAACAGAGTCGAATGCAGATGCGAAGTCGAGTTGTATGACTAGCGGTTTTATCTTTCTGTGTAACCTGACATGTTCTGTTATGAGCATGAATTGTTGTATTGCATCTAATGTGGAGGCACCTTTTCTCTATGTTTTTATTTTTTATTCTGGAAATAGAAAACTATACTCATAATCCAAAATAATTGATTATTTATTTTTCTTTGTTAGTTTATTAGTTCATTTTCTTCACTTTTTTCCTTTACAAAAGTTTTTATTTAATTTTGTTTATTTATTTATTTTTCCCCTCTTACTTTTGCGTTTTATATATATATATATATATAAACAACCCATGCAATTAGTAGAACTATTGCATAGCTTTAAAATAACATTAATTACATTTATTAATTCATAGACATTTATTTTAATGCTTTTGTTTTTAAATATATTTTTAAATTGTGTGTATAATTATTATTATTATTACTGTTTTTATTGTTTTATTAATGTATATGTATTTATTCAAGGTTGAAATTCTTTAAAAAATCTTTTTCTGAAGAAATGATAAAATCTGGCTGTGATGAAAAAAAACCCCTTTATAATTATTTTAGTCAGCAATATGCTCCAGTATTTTTATACAAGTTTTTAAATTTTCTATAAGTTATTGCACATATTAGTTACTAAATATTTTTCCAAATATAAGATGGTATTTGTGAGTTTTCAAGTTCACCAAGATGGCATCCTAGTATATTTGACAAATATATTGTTTTGAAGACCTACAATCTACCAAAGATATGTTAGTTGTTAAATTAAAATAAAATTAATAATTCCAATAAATTTCATTAAGAAGCCTTATTTCAATTTTTTTTAATACTTTTATAAAAACATGTGAAGTGATGAGCCATATTGTCATACTTTGGTTCAATTCAGTGTATTTTTTTTGTCTGAATCATTTTAAATAAACGATCATAATAATAAAAAAAATGGAACCTTCCTGTTACAGAACATGATGCTTGAATCTTGTTTTCCTGAAGAGTGAATTAATGCTCACGATATGATGGCATGCCATGAATAAAATGTAAATGTTGTACTTATATATATTTTTTCATTTTTCTGTTAATAAATTAATCCAGAAAAAAATAACTGTAAATATTAAAATTAATTTTTTCAGATTATTTTTTAAAGATAACTGTAATAAAAAATACAATGTAATTATTAAATACAATGTTTTGTAGCATATATTTTTTTTTGCATATATTTTTTGGGGCCCAACAAAATTGTAGATTTAATAAAAGGCTGCCATCTTGGTTTACTTGAAAACTCACAAGTATCAGATATTTATTATATTTTAAAAAGTTTTATTGCATTACATGTACACTTCAAACACATGAATAAAATTTATTTATAGATTAAATTTTAATAATTTATTATTTTTACATCATGTGTAACAGTAAATAATGCAATATTGAATATCATTATATTCTACTTCTTCACATCAAATAATTCTAATAAAGTCAACCTCCTCTCCACATCCAAACAAATAAACAGAATCTAAATTGTACATGTCAATTTAACTATCATTTATATAGAAATGCAGCTCTTTGTACAATGGATGGTGATATGATTATCTTTCACTTCCTTATTGCAGGTTTTATATACATTCAATGACAAAAAATGGAACTAAAATGTACATTGAATTATAAGTCTGAAGATGTTAGAACTGTGCAGATAACCTAAAACAAATGAGCAAGCAATGTCGCTGATTGATAGATTATTTTATTCTTAGGCTTCGAGAGCGCACTTGCGAGAGTATTTGCAAGCACCTTTTTTGTGTCATTTCAGATAGAAAAATAAAATATTACTAATAATTTATTTATATGTTTATCATTATTTTTGCAATATATTTGTAACATATTCATTTTTAAACAAAAATATTTATGGTGACAGATTTTTTCTGAAAATGTTTGTTTTTAAAAAAATAAGTAAAAAAAAAAATATTAAAATGGCAATATATATATATAATTGGTTTCCGTTTTACAAATATGTTGAAATCAACTTTTTTGCCATTTTAAAATAATGATAAATGCAGATTTGCATTTTTAAGACAGAGTTTTATAGATTTACGATGACTTAACAATAATTCATTTATATTTTAGAAATAGAGTTCTAATATAAAATACTTTGTTTATTTATTATTTATTTCCAATATGACAATCATCCAATAAACAAAAGCTGTTGTTCTGCTTAAAATTTCATCATCATCATCATTATTGTTATAAAACTGAAAGATTATTTAAAATTTTTTTTTATTTGCAAACTTATATTTCTAATAAACAAAATAAAAATTTATTGATATTCATTACAAAATAATGTTTTGAAAATAAATAAAATGTTGAAATTATAGTTCAGACAGTTGGTAGGAGAAGATACAAAAACATTAAAAAGTTAGATGATTTGAACTGTGCTTAAATCTCCATCCAGAAGCTCATTGCATACATGTTTTACTTTGAAGATCTTAAATGATGACTATTGCATAAACATACAAAAAAATGTATGTTCAGTTTATTTTTTGAAATTTAAGTTATTTAATTAAATAAGTTTTAAAATAGAAGGCTATTTTTAACTGAAAAAGTTTATTATTTTAATGAAGAACAACAAAACGAATAGTTTTCAAAATACAACAGAACAACATTCAGTTTTTATTATGGAATCAAGCCTATTATGTAGACATCAGATTAACAGGTGGAAATATCTAATGGTAAGATTGAAATTAAAAGGTTTTAAAAATATATTTTTGAAAGCATAAATAACTAGACTATTTCAAACAAAAGGATGAATATCTCATAGTTTTTAATAGTAGGAATATGAGAAAATCAAACAAATATTTGGATTATTGAATAAAATTTGGTAATCAATTTCTATATTTACAAACGTTTAATGTTTTGATATGACATAAAAGGTAGTTAAAGTCAATGATAGATACATTGTATTAGAACAGAAAACATTCCTTTTAATAGTTTATTTTAATTTAGCTTTTACAAATATAGACATCAAAATTCTATTATAAATTTGACAAAAAGTGACAGATTACTTTGTCTATTATATATTTTTCTTTTTTAAAATTTTCAGTAATAAAAGTTTAGATTTTTATGATTTCTGGTTTATTTTTTTTCTTATAGAGAAAAGTGAGAGAGGGGGTTACATTTAGATACCATTTGATAAATATATTGAATGTTATTTCTTATATTGTTGTATATAATAGAAATAATCTTTTTTTTTTTACATTTACCATATGCAATATTTGTTTAATTCATAAAAAATTGAAAAAAATATTTATTTTGTTAGAAACAGAATACATAAATTAATTAACTTATTTAGGCAGAGAAACAAACAAAATGAAAAACTTATAAAAAAAAATTAAGTGTGTTAGTGGTTTTTTAAGAAGTTATTTTTTATGAAAAGATAAACATTAATAAAATCTAAGAGTAGGAAAAAATATTCATTGTTATTAAAACTGGTTGAGATCCTTTCTTTAAAAAGATTCAGACTAGTAAAAACATCATCAAAGATAATTTTAAGATTTTGGATGATAGATAATTTGAAAAAATAGAATTAAAAAATTAAGCAATTGATTATTGATCTTTGATTAAAATGTTTATTAGACAAGTATTCATAAATTATTAAAATGAAAGTTTTCTTTTTTATTTTCTTTATCATTAAATAAAATAAACCTTATTTTATAAGCTTTATTTGTTTTATTTGCAAAGGCAAAGACCACTCCAATAGACTCTTTTTTTCCACCACTACCATATAAACAACATTAAATTTTTACAGAAACCCATGAGTCTTATGGTTTGTCTGATGTTTTAAGAATTTATATAGGAAAAAAGTTTAAACAATGAATAAAATTCTATTTTCACAGTTAGTTTTATTTTTTTGCCTTTTATATAATTTCATAAGACCTCAGAGAAAACAAGGCTCATTTTGTTGAATTGACAATAAAATACACCAGTTTCTATGACATTTTAATAGTGTTTTCGTATGTTTATATGTAATAATTATACAAAATATTTATAAATAATATATTTCTATTGTATAACTGTTAAATTTCAGGTCTTATGTGTTTTAACCACATTGTATTGCAATTATTCAAATTTTATTTGTTTTTAATCTTTATTTTATAATAGAATTCAAAAAATTCAATTTAGTTTACTAGAAATCTAAATTACAAATAAAAAATATTCTAAAAAAAATATATTTGAAACTTCAAAATATTAAAAAAAAATTAGCAATAATGTGAACTACATTAAATTATGCAATGACAACAATTACTCTTTTCATGTTTTACTTATTGGTCAATTGAGAAGTAAATAAGTTATTGAACTATATTTTTGAAGTTTGATCTTAGAGTATGAATGAATAAATATAAAATATTCATAAATCTGTCAAATACTATTTTAAAATTAAAAATTGTATCTATAATTATTAAATTATCACTAAAGATTTGTTTAATGCAAATTTTTAAAAATAAAAAAATATAAATATAAACATAAAAGAATTTATTTTTATTGATTATTATGAAAACAGTTTGTAAAATTATTAAATAAAGTTTAAAAAACTTCTGTTTGTTTGCAGTTTGATTAGAACAATGAAAAATGTGTGTCAAAGTTTGTTTAAACACTTAAGATCAAAGAATTGAGTAACCAGGAAATGAATAAATGGAGAAAAATACAGCATTTTCTTTGACATTTGCTGTGAAATTATTATTTTTTCTAACTAATGACTTATTATGTATATTAACTCATGTTTTTATCCAAAAAATTAAATTTAAAGAGGAAAAATAACATTAAGAATGAGTGAAAAAGAATAATTAAATAAACCTGATTTAGCACTACCAAAGTACATGATCAAAGTCATGGTAAATTAAAGGAAATTAAACATGTGAAAGTTGTCATTAGTAATCTATTATAAATTATATTATTTTATAGCTATGTGTATAAATATGCTTAAATCAATTGGACCAACCAAAATACTAAATAATTTTCAAACTGCTGCTTTAATAAAGGAGAAGCAAGGTTTCAATAGTTCTCACCAAGAAGGAAAATAAAAAAAAAAGAGGTTGAATGTCTGTTTGGCATTACAATTTAAAGCTGGCTGATTTCTCTACTTAATGATTCTATAGTAAAATGATGATAGAGTTGAATTTTTACTGTTAATTCAGATATTAAATGCAAGCATGGAGAATCCATACCAGGTTATTTTGATGTATATGGATTGAAAAACTGTTAAGTAGTAAGATCAGTTTCCCTGCACTTTTTTAAATTGCTAAATATCTATGATCTAAATAGTCAAATATAATTTAATTTGCTTGGCAAAATGAGCTCATAAAATACTAATAAAAAGAATTAGCTTTATTTAGTCAACTATTTTATTTATTATGCTTTATTCCATTATTAATTTTTTATGTGTAGTATTTTTTTGTCCGATTCAAATTATTATTGTTTATTTAATAAAATGTATTGATGTATTTAATTCAGGTTTGGAGAGTAAATGGGATACAAATTCTAATAAATTTATTTCATTTTACATAACATTATCATGCCTAATGTTTTCCAGAGTGAGTAAATAAATAAATAATTTTATTTTTTTACTTTCTATTTGTTTATAAAATAAGCTTGGCATTAAAAGAAATGTAATGTATAATTTTTGTAATACAAAGTTTAATGGGATTGTTTTCTGCAGTTGACTTTGATGTAAGAAAGAGGAGTGATTATGTGATAAAAATCAGGAACAAGATGGTGATTTGCTGCTATCAGTTACAAAATGGCGAGATCTGAAAATGAGGACAAAAAAAATAAAAACATGCTAATTTTCCAGTTAAACTTTATTTTTAATTATTTAAACAATATGTTACTTTTTTTTAGAACTATTTTATCAATGGAGAAAATGTTCTAATATTATTACCCTTCTTTTATCACTACTGCTACTACTATCACTACTACTATTGATATTACCACTGCTAATGCTATAATCACTGCTATTACTACTACTATTATTACTACTAATAATTCATAATACAAGTGAAAGGTTAAACCATGTTGATTAGGAATCTTTATTTCAAGAGTTTTATCATGCTACTACTGAATTAAACTGTATAGGATACTACTTTTAAAAAATATGAAATGATTAAATCTTTGTTATTAATTAAAATTAACGGAATAATTTGTTTATTATTATTAAATAATTATTTTCAAAGCTATATATTTCTTAAACATTTTCTTCTTACTTAAAAAACAAACAAACAAACTATATTTTCTAAAAAAAAAAGTTAATAATATTTGCCTGAAAGTTTGTGATGATGGTATTTTATTAGATGTGATATGTTGGACAATTTCCATAATCTATAAGAGAATGTTAAATGTACAGAAAATTTTAAACTTTCCAAATACAAACAACTTGTTAATAATAGCATACAATTAGATAACACAGGTTAGTAATTACACAACGTTTCGAGTAGTATTATTCTCCACTCTTTTTCAGGTGTTGCTGGCCTGATATGCACAGTGACAGTATTCACTTAGAAGTTGAACACACACCTTTAGAGTCTTGAATATCGAATTTAAGGCAAACGCTCTAAGCAACTGAAAGTTGAAATTCTATGCGAATCATGTCACTATACATATCAAGTCAGCAACACCTGAAGAAGAGTGGAGAATAATACAACTAGAAACGTTGTGTAATTACTAACCTGTGTTGTCTAATTGTGTGTTATTACTAACAAGTTGTTTGTATTTGGAAAGTTTAAATTAAGTTTAAAATTTTCTGTACATTTAACATTCACTTATAGATGATGGAAATGGTCCAACCTATCACATCTAATAATATACCATCATCACAAACTTTCATGCAAATACTATTTATATTTTCTAAATTTTAATTAATAGATGGCGTACCTCTCACTGTTATATTTCGCAACTTGCTACTAATATATTATATATATGTAAACCAAATACTTGTAAAATGCTTATTATTTCCGTGAAAGCATTTGTAATTTGTTCCAAATACTGAAGAAAATAAAAATTTTAATATAAATAATTAAATTTCTCACTGTTTTGAATAGTAATGATTTTTTTAAAAAAAGTCTTTAAAATATAAAGATTGTAAAATAGAATCCTTTAAATACATCCTAAAGGCTTATTGGAAAAGAAAAAAGACTCTTTAAATACCATCATGATGATTTAAATCTTAAATCTTTTTCGATGCAACGTATGCGTCACGATGTTGTCAAGTTTTATTAGTTAATGTATGTAGATAAGCTTTAGTAAAGAGGGGTCAATCATTGCTTTTCGTTACATAGACATTCTTTTTTCACATCACTCAGGATTTGATAAAAGATTCATCTCCGGGATTTCTTTTGTTTACAATAGACTTAAGAAAAAGAAAGAAAATCTGCCTGTAAACACTATAAGGATTCCTTGATTAACAGACATTACAATAGTTTAACAACAAAAAGATTGACGATTTTATTTGTAGTTTTTAAGCTTTTAAACAAAGTTTAACGAGTAAGCTTAAAAAACACATTGCTAAATTGATTATTCTTTTTTTTCTTTCCTTTTTTTTTTTTTTTTTACATATCCTTAATACTTTTCATAAATTTGAAAATCAATTATTGAAATATTGTAGTGTAAACTATTACATGGACGTCAAAAATGAAATAAATTTATAGTAATTGTATTAAAACGATATCTGTACTCTTTGATTTCTTTTCTTTGAATAAAAAAAAAAGAAGCATATACATACAAACTTAACGAAATAAAAGATAAAACAAAAAAGTATTGCCAAATAAGAGAATATTATTAAGCCTAATCAAACTTTTTGTGACAAAAGAATTTATATTTTTATCTCATTTAATATTCTAGCAGAGAATAACAAGTATCCATTATGACCAATAATTAAATAGCTCGTTGACTAGGTTTTGGTCTAGCTACTTAAAAGAAAATATATATATATATCAACTTAGAACTTAAAAAAAAAACACCTAGTTTACATTCAGTTCTAAAATCGTGAGCATAGCAGAAAACACTAAAAATCTTGCTGTAAACATTAAGTGTTCTTTATATATATATATATATTGTTGAAAGAAGGTTGCCTTGACAACAGTTTGAAATTGTTGATTGTTGTTGTTATTGGGATTGTATTAAGTGTTAACTGGCTTTTAAAGATATATGTATAGAAGAAAATTCTCTGATGTAATGTGGAGAAGAGAGGTTATAAAAAAACTGGATTAATCTTGGAGATCTTCACATTGTAGACGTTTTTTACAATTCTTGAAAATAATATTGCAATTATATATATTGTAAAAGAAGCACTGCAGAGATGATGATCAAAGTAATATCAGTACTTACAAAGTTAAATTTATTATAATCGTTCCAAAAATATTTTTTAAAGGAGGTTCATTCTAAATTAGCTACACACCCATTTCCTTGTAAAAATAGTATTTCTGAATAAATAAATATTTATGATCATCATTAACCAAACATGTTCTCCAAGAAATTGTATAACTTTTCAGGTTTAGTGATAAATTAATTGTACAAAGTTTGAATGAGTTTTAACAGAAAAATAATTATATTTGATAGCCAAAGAACATAATCATATAAAATAATTTTTTTTGTTTATTTATTTATAAATACCTTAAATGTTTATACTCTTGGATTATGATAATAGAATCAAATTGATATATACAAAAATATTTAAAATGAAAAAATAGTCATGAATAAAAGTTTTAAATAAAATTATGAATAATAGACTCAAACACTTACTAATAATTATTTTAAGAGCTTATATTCCAATTAAATCTATCTATCTATCTATCTATCTATCTATCTATCTATCTATCTATCTATCTATCTATCTATCTATCTATCTATCTATCTATCTATCTATCTATCTATCTATCTATCTATCTATCTATCTATCTATCTATCTATCTATCTATCTATCTATCTATCTATCTATCTATCTATCTATCTATCTATCTCTCTGTCTGTTTGTCTGTCTGTCCATCTGTACATCCATCCATCTGTCTGCCTGCCCACCTGCCTGCCCATCTACCCACCCACCTATCTTTCTATCTATCTATCTATCTATCTATCTATCTATCTATCTATCTATCTATCTATCTATCTATCTATCTATCTATCTATCTATCTATCTATCTGTCTGTCTGTCTGTCTGTCTGTCTGTCTGTCTGTCTGTCTGTCTGTCTGTCTGCCTGCCTGCCTGCCTATCTATCTATCTATCTATCTATCTATCTATCTATCTATCTATCTATCTATCTATCTATCTATCTATCTATCTATCTATCTATCTATCTATCTATCTATCTATCTATCTATCTATCTATCTATCTATCTATCTATCTATCTATCTATCTATCTATCTATCTATCTATCTATCTATCTATCTATCTATCTATCTATCTGTCTGTCTGTCTGTCTATCTGTCTGTCTGTTTATATATCTATAAGAATTTAGCAGTATAATAGATGTTGTAATATGATTTTATTGATCTTATAAGCTTCAAAATTGTTTCTGCTATGCACATCTTAGATAATATTCCATACAAATTAAATTTTCTCTATTTCAAATGACTTTTTTGGGCTTCAGGGACTATACACACACAAAAAAAAACGATTTTCATTATAGACAAATACATAATCGATTTTACTTCATTTCTATTATATGGCCTCATAAGCAGGTAAAGTTGTACCTTACATGTGACTGACATGCATATCTGGATAGAAACACATAATTTCAGGTGTTCAACTAATGTGCCTCTAGTTTCTTAAACAGACATGGCAAATATTTTTCTAGTAGCAAATATTGTCATTTTTACTGCCTTAGATTTAATATAGAGAAGTATTGTTTAAACAGCTAAATGTTAATCAGTAACATAAAGCAATTTTACCACACGAATCTATAGAAAAAGTATTTTAACTAGTACAACAACTGTCACATCAGACTTATTCTTTGCACTGATTATAATTGTTCATATTTTCTGTTTTATTACTGGTAATTATAGTTGTATTTCTCTCCTGGAATTTTTTCTCCTAACTCCCTGGAATCAAACTGTACTTTTATCTTCTCAAATTCAAGGCTAAAACTATTGTTGTTTAGCAGATTTATTTATACTTTTGCTCTATAATAAAATCAACATATTCCATCATCCTTAGCTCTTAATGATATTATATTTATTTATTTATTTATAGCAGTGATAACATGTTTAATGCACTGCATTTATTTTTTAATGATAAGAAAATAAATTAATTAACTGTGAATTTATATTAGAATGTTTCCCAAAACATCTTTATCTCAAATTTGAATACAATATTTTATTCGTAAAAGATATATTTTTTTTTTCATATTTATACTTTCAGTATGATTTGTTTTCCAAATAATTATAAAATAATTTTAATTTTATGGAGACTAGACAGAGATAAAAATAAATCATAACTGATCTTCAAAATCCATTATCTACCTTATCTAATTTTAATTATATGTAATTTTCAATAAAAATCTCTGGATTTACCATTAAATTTATCGCAAAAAAAAACAACAAAACAATTTATTTTGTTTAAACTTCTTTCCAAAGGCATTCAGACCCCAACTGTTCATCGAATAGTACACCTTCTTATTAGCAGTGCATTCATTTCCATATTGGATAGTGACTTTTTTACAATTTCATATTGAATATTTAAAAAATTATGTTAACCCATAAATTTTATAATAACTTAAGTTTGTATTATTCAAAAATGACATAATATATATTGTTTAAAATATAAAACACCAAAGAATATAATGAAGCTAAAAATATAGCTACTTGTATTCAAAGTAATAAAAAAAATAATATTTCTAAAATTATTTTCATATTTTATAAATTCTAAATTTTTATCCATAAATTTGAAAATTATACTTTTGTTAATAAATTAATTTCATTCATCATCAAATTTTCAATAAATTAATATATAATAAAACTTACCTAATGTAATCCATCTCTTGAACACTTCATAGAATAAAGATATTAGTACCTTTCATTTTTCCTAGTAGCCCTTCAATGTGTTTTTCTATACAGGGGTTTGCAAATAAATATGCCATCCTTAACAGCTAGTAGTTAATATGATCAATAATTAGTGTAATTTGAATATTATAATAAAGAACTTCAATAAAGTTTGTAATTTATTAAAAAATATTATTAAAATAGTCACTATATACAAAATATAATAAAACAAAAAGTGAATGAAATGCTAAATTCATTATAGAGTTAAACTTGAGATACATAAGTTAGTGTTTGAGAGTCAGTGTAATGTAATATTATTATTTATGCTATCTGTCAGCTTGTGGCAAATACTTCATCTTGTTAGAATTTAGCTAAAATATAAAATCAAGTGATGAGTACAAAATGATAACTTACAATTAAAATAATGCTACAACCAAATGTAAATACAACTTACTGATTAGAGTTATTGATGAGTATCTACATGGGAGATCTTGACTAAACTGGCATGCAAGTTGACACTCCTGCAGAAGTGTTGTAATGTTTACAATGTGTCATTTATCACACTTTCACTGTCATAAATAGCTAGAGTATCCAGACATTGGCCTACATTTAAAGTGATATATTTGCCTGTAAACACCTCTATATGGGGAACATCCATTATGGCTATCTACACACATCCATCATTTAAATTCTCACTTTATAGGTTTTGAGGGCTCATATTGCTTCATGCTACTATGAACAGTAAATTTAGTAATAGCTTTATCAAATTCTACTGCTCTATGCATTTGATCTACAGCTCTAAAATTTACTTTGCAATAGTCTATAATCAGTCTAAGTTTATATACTCTGTCAAAATCTTTATGTTCAGCATTTGGCATATTTTTATTATTATTAAAATGTAGACAAGACAATATTGAATAAAATCTGCAAAATATAATTGTCTTAGTCTCATATTACAACTCTAGATATCATCTAATTCATGTACTGGAGAAATGGAGGAAATGTCCACTATCATCCCAAAAATGCAAATAATTCTAGATATGACAAATTTACCCAAATATTTATATCTTGTAGGAGCATAAGTTGAATAGGGCAATCAAGAAATTCTGCCATTCTGCAGTGACCCCATTTTTATTTTTTAGGATGCAGCCGCATTTGAGAATGTTATGGGCTCATTCAATTGGCTGGTAAAGAAATCCCAAGATAGAAAGTAAAGTTGTTATTAAAATGTAAGCCAGATATAATCCAGACAAATTCTGCATCCACTGCATTGAAACCTTGTAAATGACAGAAAGATGTATGTTGCTACTCGTGGGCAACACTCATGACTTAATTGTTGAAATTAAAATACCGTATAGCCTGGAAAGAAGAGTAGTGTAAGAAAGGTCACCCTCTGTGCTTTATCCATCTTAAATTTTCTGGAAATCATACGATAGAAAAGTAGTGTGTAAATAAATAAAAGTTAGAATCTGTAACATGTAAGACAAAATAATAAGTAAAAATTAAAAAAGAAAAAAATTGAAGGGAAGTTATAAATAAATTATTAGAGATAAAATGTTTGATTTGACACATTTTGCATCTCAAACTGAGATGTGTGTGTGATGCATCGCCAACAAATATATGGCTTGAGAACATATATATATATATATATATATATATATATATATATATATATGTAACAGAGATATATATATATATATATATATATATATTCTCTGTTACATGGGAAATCATTTATTAATAAATGATCAAATTTATTTTAAAAGAAATAATTAAGCCTTTATAAAAGTGAAATATAAATTATAATATGTTTGGAAAAGTTTTTTTTTTTAAAATGCAAACTTGCAAAAATAAAGTGTTGGGTCATCTTGTCATTTAAAAAAAAGTAAGAGTTTTTAATATGAAAGAGTAAATAGGAAGAGGTAGGGGGAATTAACTCTAAGAAAAAAAGTTAAAACTAGCTCTCCCTTTTTATAAATTTAAATAGAAAAAAAATGTAAAAATAAAACTGAACTAAAATATTTCATTTGTAAATCAGAAAACATTACTTGGCTGATAAAAAAGAAAAGAAATAATAAATCCCACTGCACTAATCAAAGAAACAAAGGAAAAACTATGGACATTATCTTATAGAATCTTAGATTAATCTAAGCAAGAAGTTAGATTAAAACAGAATACAAATTTAATTAAGGAAATATAAAATTTAATTAAAGTAGATTGAAGTATTATAAAAAGAAAACAATGAGGAAGAAGCATATAAAAAGACAGCGAGATTCATTCATTGATTATTATATTATTATTTTTATTATACAGTCTATATTTATTATCATTCAGCTTTACTGTCTTATAAAAACTATTAAAAAGAGAAGGTGAAAACCCAGCACATTAGCAACATTCAGTGCTAGACAGCAAACAGGGTGTGCAACTAACCTTCAATCCCAGTTCTTCTTATCATTAGATGCTTTCCATCTAGAATTCATGCTTGCCTTGTGATCTGTAAACTATGGAAAATTTCTCTCTCCTTCATTGAAATATTAAAAATCAGTAAGAAGCCAAACTAACAATGGCAAAGAAAAGGTCATCTGGTTGGTAATTGACAAGTCAGGAACAAGCAAGGAACTGTATCCATGTGAGTGTAATGTGTTATCTGAAAAAAAAGTCCTAGGTAAATATAGTCCATGTTATCCCATTTTTTAAGATTTGAACATTTGTTGAAATGAAAGATTTTAATGAATTTAGTAATTAGAGCCATCATAATCTTTAAGTTGATCACATAGATTCTTATTATATGATATTTTAAATGTGTGTGTGCATATATTTAAAATTTTATTATAATGTCTTTTAATTATCAATGTGAGTTAATAAATTATTTGTTTGCTTAATTATTATCTGATTGATTCTCTCTCTTACAACTGCATCACTAATAGGTTAAGTTATAGTTAATTATAAACATTTCTAAGTGTGTTAAATATTTCCTTTCATAATTGAGAAAAGAGCTAGCTGGGGGAATACATCAAATGCTAGGTTGTATACCTGTTATCTGGGCATGCTGACTATATAAGCTGTGATTAGCTGGCACCTGAGGCTAAGCCTCAAAACAAGTAAAGAGATTTGGATAGCAGGGGTTTGATTCTAGAAGCTGAGGAGTTCTATAGCCTAGAATGTGATCGTACATTATTTGTATAGCCTTGGTCTGGTTATAGGTACTATTGGTGTTTTTCTACCTGTGGTATTAGACTTACAGCTGGTGTGCTGCAATAGTGAAAGTGCAGTTAGAGTTAAAATTGAGATTTTGATTTAAATAATCACAGCGATTTTCTTCCATCTGGATCAATATATATATATATTGTAACATAATTAAAGATCGTTCAAATATTATTAAAGTAGTTCAAAATATATATATAAGAATTATAAGCAAATTATTAATAACAAGTATTATAACTCAGGTATATGAAATCATGTGAAGTGAGTACACTAGTAATTCAATAAAATATAACTCAGGTATACAGGCAGTAGATCTTATCCACTTTCATTTCTTTGTTTGATGTTAAGTGCATGTTTAAACAAATACTAAGTGAATATGGTCTAGCAGGACGCCACTAGATTATCTGAATCTAGACATGGTTACATCTAATAACCTTTTCACATGTACCGGGTTTGAATCCCCTTTTGGTACTTTATTTCTAATAAAAATGAGAGATTTTGCTTTTTGAGCCATATCACTATACGCACTAATATTTAGGTAAAAGTAAAACATCTTTAAACCAAAGTGGAGTTCATTAGACATAAATCATTTCTCAGATCTTAGCATAACAAATGTGTTTCAATATTTTTATAAGTTTACTAGCTCAGATTATATATAACTAATTTAGGATGGCAATTCACTCATCCTTGCGTGAAATAGATGCCGGAATGTGGTTATAATAATACTAAGGAATCACTAAATATTATGAAATCAATATTTATTTATGGCCTTTAAACAATTAAACAGCTCATTAATTAAAACGTTGATGATGATGATGATGATGATAATAACGATAATGACAAGGGTTTCAACTACAGCTCTAGGACAAAGTCTAAACATAAAACTAATTTTTATAAAGAAATTCATAATTATTGCTTAATTTTAGCATACTTACTTATATCTTAAATAACTAATATTCAACCACTGATGATGATGAATAATCACACTTAACAAAGACTACACTTAATGAAATATATACGCCTCGTTTAATAAAACAAACTAATATTTATTACTGCATTTCTAACATATACATAAAAATTTCTAGATAAACATGAAAATTGACATGAATAATAATAATGATAATAATTGATTATATAACAATCCTCAGATTAATTTCAAGTTCTTCCCCCTTTTCCTTCAAATGTATATTGTATTAAGTTGGACGTCACATTGACCATGATTTTCACTCCATGAGAAAAGTATTTCAAGAAAAAAAAAATTGTCTGCTCATTAGCACACATACTTTATAAATCTAACATGTAAGTAGACTGTTAAAAGAAAATGTTAATAGAATTGAAAGAGCAAGTTTTAGAAACAAATTTTAAATTATTTTCTCCCCCGCTCTTCTACCTCTGAAATGCTATACTTAACTTGAAACAAAATAATCTAATATTCTAATACTATTCATTATTTCACATTCACTCACAATTATACACATATAAAAATATTATTATGTATGTGCATGTTTTATCCCATAATAACAAAATATTATTTAAAACCAAAATAATAATAATATATTAGTTAAAACTAAAATCATAATACCATAAAAAAATTGTTTTACACATTAATATTTTTCATAACTGTAAAATTAATAAACAAATAATTTTCATACATTCAAGATCATTTATGAAGCTCAAAGTTATTATTAGTAAGACATTCTTGTTTTTAATCGATCTGAATAGTCTTTAAAAGTTCTTTAAATAAAATATACCACTTTATTGCTAAAATGTTTATTAAGACTGATATCATGAAAAAAATAGATATAAAAAGTCATATTACCGATCTTTTGTTTGTGGCGAGTTTCCAAGGGTTCAAACTTGTCTTGTATAATGTCTATATTTCTGCAGCTACCATTTTCGTTTTACGTGGGAACAATCTCTTTCTTGAGTTGTATAACTATTTGAGGATGATGACTCTATTGAGGTTATTTGCTTTAGTGGATAATTTGGAAATCATTATATTAATTTTTCTTCTCTTCCTGTCAAGCATGTGGATGAAATACAGCAGTTGTTTTCACATTTATAAATTTTCTTGAGTTTAAAATCAGTTGTTGTAACAATTAATTGGACTTGATGATTAATATTTATCAGTAGATTAATTCATCTTCTTTGAATGCAGGTGAATGCTTTCTTCCTTCTATTAAAAACATCTTATTTCTCTGGTCAGTTGAAAGGTGTAGAATATTATTTTAGACACATCTTTTCTTTCCTATGTGATGTGCAGCTTCCCCAGATGGACCGGAAAAAATGGGACATACATATAATTTTTCTAGCCAGCCATTTCTTATATTTTCAACATTCAATTCAATAGTCTAATAATCTGAATCATAATCACAACAATAATAATAATTCCAGACAGCTTTTTATATCCAATTTTTAGCTAACTTAACCAATCAGAGATAGCGTCACTTGCTATTTTTGGACAAATTCATTTTAATTAGATCTCTAATTTATTTTCAACTAAATTATTTTTCAACTGAAAAGTTTAATCCTTTTTCCAGACACTTTTGTTTTAAAAAAATAGACTTAATCCTTATTTCCTTTCTTTTTTTACATTTAGGTAACATTTCCAATCTTGAGCTTCCTTCTTTAGATCTTAAGATAAGACAATTTCAAAATTAGAGTTCCCACCCAAATTAAGCTCCCAAAGTGACAATTATTTAAAAAAAACAAAATTGCTACAAAGATAGATATCTGATTAAACAGATTTCCTCTTTTAACAAAAAATTGTACAAAAAATAATTTGACAGATTTAATCCTTCCTTTTCTTTCAATATTTAATAAATGTAAATTTCTGTATGTAATGTACACACATCCTTCATTATTTCAAATCATTCATAAACTAACATTAAATAATATAATTGCTAGCTTAGTAATTATAACTCTATTATTTAATTAAATTTGTAACTTTTAAATCCCAATTACAATTATAGAAAGAAAAATAGAAGCATAGAATAAGATATTAAAATTGATCAAGCATAAGTTAGTTTTAAAGAAAGTTAAAATGTTGAATATTTGAAATATAAAACAATTAAATAGTTTACACATACACTGCCTATATGTATGCATTATAACTTTGCTTTTTAACAGAAAATTTAAATATTAAATGTGTGTGCTGCTCTTTTTGAGATTTATTAACACACAAACAAGTAAAGCATATAATTGTTGTCCCACTCTCTCTCTGTTTAAAGCTTTTAGAACTGGACCTTGTAGGGTTTAAACTTGGATGCCCTACAACTTCCTTTATGGTTATATAAAAATGTGATGATGATTTTGTTTTACACTTTCTTACATGCACATTACTATAAATTTGGCTAGTGACCAAATTGTAATGGCACAATATATATATATATATATATGTAATGGCACAATATATATATATATATATAAGACTCTAAAAAAGTGCCTAGATTATTTTTTTGTGATTTATAAATTATACTAATGTGAATATCTTACCTTAAAACTGGTTAAATTCATACCAAGATGAAAATTATATATGAAAAAAAGTCATTCAAATTTTAATATTAATGATAATAATAATGATGATGAAGATAATGATGATGATGATAATAATAATAATAATAATAATAATAATAATAATAATAATAATAATAATAATAATAATAATAATAATAATAATAATAATAATAATAATAATAATAATAATAATAATAATAATAATTAAAAAAGCAGTTTGCTTGTAAAAAAACAAAGATATTAGACACCACCTTCCTTATCCTCAGAACATTCAGAATCCAAATCTGATAGGGTAAAAATCTTATATATTGTACCATTATTATGTTTGCAAGGTGTATTTAAATCAGTAATAAATTGAGAGGTTGCCAATCTCTCACATGCGCCTACTGTTGCTTCTCAGATAGCCAATCAGATGTTAAGACAGCAGTCTGAAGAGTGATCAAGCTGCAACAGATGACAGAGTTTTTGATAGGAAAAGAATGGTCCCACCTTCTTCTCGACTTAACTTTATATATATATAAGCCAGTCTTAAGCATCTTGGCTTATTTATTGGCATTCATCTAAAAGAGGATTTCTAATATATATATATAAATAAAATTTTCATATAAAATTAGATTTTTTTTTATTAAATAAACAATAGATATTATTTTATGTAACTACCTTAGTGGAAAGGAAAAATTGTACTTGCAGATTTTAATTTTTGATAAAAATAAAATTGAAATGCAATTAACTGTAATTAAAAGAAAATGTGAGATGTGATATTTGTTCCCCTCTAAAAATTAATGATAAAAACAAATGGGGGGGAAATAAATCTGGACAAGCTAAAAAGAAAAGAAAAAAGAAAAGGAAAGGTATAAACAGGACCTGTACAGTGGACTCAAAATGTGATCCACAAAGAGTGTTCTAATTTTTCACATTGCTAAATAAAATCGTTGGGAAATCCTAAAGAAAGAAATTGCATATTTGTCATATAAAGTTATAGGAAAATGTATTGCTGTTTATTATTACCTATGGATTTGATCTTAATTAAATGTGTTGCTAAATGGATGTGGTTGCTTTTGATTCCTTCCATATCTGAAGTCAGTAGAATGTTTCAATTCTGAAGCTGTGCCTATTTAAGAATCAGACCCTGAACAAGGTAATAAAATCTTACTCTAACTGTACTGAATGGATCTCACAGAAGGGAAATCCAAGGCTACGGTATATCTACAACTAGTACTAATAAAATATTCACTGATAGTTTTGGTAAGATAAATAATAACTGTATATTTATTTTATAATTTTACTTAAAATAGACAAAGTTTTAATACATGAATTGAACAAGTATTTAGTATGAAGAAAAACGTTAGAATTAATTTAATATTCAAGATTAATATTGTTATTTATAACTTTTAGATATTAATGAGTTTTTTGTAGCAATACTTTACATGTGTGTGTGTTATGTGTTATAGATAATAATCTGTCATAGGGTAGAATTAGTAAATAAATTTGTAACCTTAATCATTGCTTATTTGTTTATAAATTTATGTATTAAGTGTCAGCTAGCAATCTTTCTTCTAGAATTTCTCATTTATAAAAGCCAATACATTTGATTAATTAATAAATCTTCATATATCAAACTGATGCAGGATTTGGAATATTTAATTTCCATTAATTGATTACATAGTAGATGCTTTGCAGACACTGTCCATTCATCTCTGGTATCCAGAAATAAATAAATAAAAACTGCTGTTATTCATAATTCATACTGAACATATATATAAAAAAATGTCACATGCTTAGGAGTAGATTAACCAGATAATATAGTCAAGTTTTCTAACACTTATTTCTTGTTGAATTAAAAAAAAGACGTGTGATTCGGATAATCATATATGCTTATAATAGAGTATATAAAAGTGTATAAAACCCCAAATGGACTGTTTTTTTTTTCTATTTTGTGTTTTGTCAGAAATTGAAATGTTCAATGATTATTTTCAGAAATAACATGGCTTCAAAATCATCTCATGACTAAGTGTTTTCTGGCATTATCATCAGTTCTCATGCTCAAAGTACTATAAACTCTAGCAAACACATGTCAACATCCTTAGAAACAATGCCATCTTCTTCTCAGTTCAAAGATCAAATCTTAAGCAAACTTATACAAAGGTCATCACCAATAGATACAAACCCCCAACAGCAAAAATGATATCATTTCAATTGCTTCAATCAACAGCTGCTCAGTTCAATGATATCATTTCAATTGCTTCAATCAACAGCTTCTCAGTTCAAAGTTCAAATGTCAAAGAATCATATGTAAATACCAGTTGTAACAATATAAAAATTCTCAATGTCAAAAATGATAGTCTATTTGCTCCAATCATCAGTATCTCAATTCGAAGTTCAAATCTCAAGCAATCATATGCAAATGTTACAGATTAGCTCCTTGCAACAGACTAGCATCAGAGAAAGTTTCATCCAGAACATAGGGACTTTAGCTCCTTCTCCCTCCCTTTTTTCCTCTGAACTACCAAAATTTCACACACAGCTTAAATCTATAATATGTATCAACTTTACATAATATATTAATCTAATGTTTCTCTTGTTTATTCCCTATGACATAAGTTATCAATATTATCATTAATAACAAATCAAGTATAATTACTAATGTAAATATTTACACACTGAAATATTTCTATGTAATCTTACCTCCTTTAATTGTGCTGCAATTGCATATGTTAACAAATGTACCTTGTAACCTATCACTTGTAGACCTAATTGATGAATGTTGTAAGTTTGTCTAAATGATATCACACTTGTTAGATATGTGGTGCCATTGTAACTCTGGCTAAACCATTGTAAAAATTTATGTAGCTTATTTATTGTGGAATAAAGTATATTATTGAAACATATTAACAATGAGCTTGAGCAGACAAAAACCAGAGGCAGAAAGATTGCATAACCAGACGTTTTTGCAGCTGCATGGTCCATCTTAAAACCCTGGTCCAGATTCTAACTTTCTTCCATAGTATGATAAATCCAACTGTTCATTGATCTTAATAATTAGATCATACCTGTGTGTACATATAATTACCAATGTAACCATTGTTTATTAAATAAAATTGTTTTTGAAACAATAATAATAACTATTGTAATAATAATCATAAAAGAGCTTTTGAAAAAGTATTAACCTTATTTGAAACAGTATTGGCTTCAGTTGTCATATTGGGAAAAGTTTTGGAAACAATATTATCTGAGTCGTGGGTTGTGTGTCTATCAATTGAGTTGACACAATTATTATTATCTGCCTCAAGGAATGTCAAATCAATAGCTGATGGAGTATAGTTGAAAATGGATAAGTATATAGGATTGGTTGTATATGAATGGATAATCTCTTGGATCTTTATGGATATAATCATGAAAAGATTTGCTATTGACTGTCTATTGTTGACTAGGCGATTTAGATGACCAGCTGGTTTTCTGGAAAATGAAGATTGCATATTAACACATAGAAATAGTAAATGACCTTGCTGGTGACAGGGGTAGCACTGGAATTTCAATAATCTGATATATAGGCATAGGATAGGTTCTCGACCAATAATTTGTGTTGGAATTATGCTTGGAGAATGTCATGATGCAGTTGTAATTTGAAATTATAGCTGATACTAAGAATTAATATAGGAGTATCCATTAGATATATGGAATGAAAAGCTATAGCTTTGTCAAATAGTTGCATTATACACTGGAAATTTTGAAGGGTGTATCCCAGATAAGTATTTTTGAGTATGCCTGTAACATAGTTGTAATGATCCACCATAATTAAGGCAAAGTTTACAAATGTTTTATTTGTGTTTGAAATCGGTCTCTGTATGGTTTGAAAGAACTCAATTATTGAATACCTGTGATTTGGATGGTCAATAGTATGGGTAATGATACTCCCATAGCCCTTGCAAGAATGTTGAATCAAATAATAAATGCCTAGGAAATTTATATAAAAAATGTTATGTCTGTAGCAGATAGAATTATGGACCTAGTACAAAAAATCTTTTTAAAGTCGAAAATGATTCTCATGAGATTGAATTGTTGAACATATCATAGGTTATTGTAAAAGCATCAGTGTTCCAAACTGTAGAGGGAAGGATTGTTCTTCTTGGATATTGAAGTTCAGTTCTCTGATGTCTCTAGGGGTGGTTTTTCTATATCTTGTAGCATATTGATCTCTTGAGGATTAATTTTAATAATATTATCATATGTTTTTACTATCTTTGAACTTTGGAATTCACTGTTAGTTAAATTAGAAGTGTTTGAAATATTGTTACTTTTATTATTTATAACTATTGGATTGTTATTACTTTTAATACTGATCTGTTGAATGCTATTTTTAGCATCATTAGCATCTGTTTGTATTGTCTTTGAACTTTGAAACTCAGTGTTAATGAAATTGGCACCAGCTACCTGTTCATGTGACAATTCAGTCACTATATTAATCACTAAATTATCATTAGACAGAATACTCATTTTGTAAATTTTGAATGCCAAATTTAAATAAATTTGATGAATGAGTTATGAAGTAATTGAAGCCAAAATTTTGTAATAACAGATAAGAATTTTGTCTTATCAAATGAAAGCTTTAAATGAATTTTAAGCAAACAAAAATGGATCTTTTTGCCTGGGTTGTTGATACACATGACAATGACCATACTATTCATAATAAAACTTCAGCACATATTATTGAAATAATTCCTCCATGTTTACCACCTATACTAGCCATCTATCACCCAACACTTCTAATGAAACAAAAAAAAAACCTGGACATCCAAAAAGACTCAACAACTTAAAAAACCAAAACCAGATGTGGTTGATCTATTGCTTCTGGACATGCACTCTGTAGAAAACAGTCATACTCTCACACAAGTTAAGTGCCATTTAGCTGCCTTCATAGACCAATCTATCCACACGTCTCATAAATAACACACTCAACAGTTGGGGTAGAAACATTGTTAGCTACTAATCAATCACCATTATAAATTCATAATTTTATAAACAGATTTTCCTGACAACCATAAAAATTTACACTCACTCTGACTGCCAAGAATTAATTACCAAATCCCCTGACAAATGATACTAAAAATTACTGCACTTAATGCTTGAAGTATCAATTTAGTGTCTAAATGTTTCAATTAAAAAAGTGGACAAGCAATATACAATTGCACATGCTTGGCTTGTTGAAACAAAAATATATAATGGATCCCACATTGACCCTGCTGCTTATCTCAATAGACAGGGTTTCTGGGACTATGCCTGGGACAAATCTTCACAATCATCTGAAACTGGTATTGTTTTCTCTTCTAGTTGCCCATTCTCATCATTCAAAATTATATAGACTTGAATTTTTTAATCACCACATTTAACTACCATATTTCAACAGTCAATATTATATTTGTATATATATCTCTCTTGGCAATACTGTTATTTCAACCATTATTCTAATGATTAACTTCTTGTTTGTCTTTTCACCCCATCCAACTATTTTAATGGGAAATTTTAATCTTGATTATCAAACATTCATGTCAAAATGGCTTCATCTAATAGTGTTTCCACTTATGAGTGATCAAGGCTTTTTGCTCTCCAATTTTGTCACATTACATAATAAGCTGCACACCTCACTGATAGGATTTTGCTTTTACTCACCAATTGTATATCATTTAATGCAACTTGGTTTTCATCCTATTTCTTTCTCTGACCACTGTGGATAATCTCCCATCCAGAATCTCAGTGAAATACACATTACAGCCACCATTTTCATAAAAGCATCCAAGTTCTTCTACCCTCATATACCACAAAGTTCTTATTCTCTCAAACATATATTATGTTGTGGAAATTGGAACAAATAGAACTTGATCCAGTCCAAAAAGTTGCATACATGGATTACATTAATGAATCCTGCATATGCACATCATGCTCATCAACAGTTACATGCACTTTCTCAGGCTTATCAAAAAACTACCAAACAACTTAAAAATATATTGCAATTAAGAAAAGAAGAATTTGTCTTACTCATTTAGATATGTAGAACTGAGGATATATTTACTGGGTTATGGTCCATCCACACTAAAAGTCACTATGGTACTCCACATTCATGATAATATGTGTGTGAGCTATAACATGATCAATCCTATATACCTATATTTAAAGCAGAGGTTACAAATACACAATGCATTCACACCACCTTAACACTTATTTGGGCCATGTGATACCAATATACCATTACAAACCACACATTTTGCTGACAATAACTCATATCACCCATATCACAATGAAATCCTTGCTTTTGCTTTTTCTCCTCTTCACCACTTTACTTCATTATACCTCTGTGACCTGGCAAATTATTTATCCAAAGGATATATAAATCAAAGGTCAATATTCATTCTCAATTGTCCATTTGCTTAACCTCTACTCTTACCAACCTTTGTCCAATTCTTATCAGGTCTCTGGGAATGAAGATACTGAACAAAATTGTAAAGAATAATCTAGATCCATATGTACTTCCTCTAATTTTTAATATGCTGTTTGCAAAAAAAGTTCTTCTGCCATACAAATTCATCTAATGATTAAAGCAGTCTTGAACTTTGTTCAAGACAAAAAATATGCTCTGATTGCAATTCAGCTAGATATAGAGTCTGTTTTTGACTGTGTATTTATTCCCATTCTGTTTGATATGATACCTAACACTATCATTTCAAGTACTCTAATTTACTTAATTATCAACTTACTGCTGAGCAGAGAGATCATATCCTCTTAATATAAATAGTTCACCATCATTCACCTGTACACAATCCATTTTCCAAGGCTCACTTCTTAGTGCACTGTTCTTCATTTTCTATATAAAACCCTATTAAAGCATATGCAACAGATATATTCAGGCATCAACAGTATACATACTCACCAATACATTTCATGCATAGCATACAGGGATGGTGTCACAGTCTTCCTGCCATCTCATAAGCATCTTAACACACTTTGCAAAACAACCTTAATTGATTTACTGATATGTGTAAACTTAGATTTAATATGAATAAAACAGCAGCATAGTTTATATACACCAAAAAATTATACACTCAAATATTCCAGGGAAAAGCAACCCCCTTTTTAGGATTCCCATTTTACATGGGCTCACAATAAATAACACCTTATAAAACAAGATTAAAGACAATGCCACATGGATTACAACTGCCTCTCCAAATCTTAACTCTCCCTTTATGCTAAATTTTACTCATTTAATATACTTATAATGATTAACATTACATAATATTTGCCTATTGTTAAATTTTCCAAAATCATTTAATTCTGCCACCTCCTCCTCTGCAATAATCTACTATGGAGCAGGCAAACAGTTTTAATCTCAGGTAAGAGGCTAAGTAGTCCACCCATTAATAATGGTGTTGGCACACACAGCACCCAAGTGTTTTATATCCAAAATCAATTGCATAAATTGTTCAAAAGTTCCCAGCACTACCATCACTATTACAAATGATTCCTAGTGATAGACCTCCCCTATATCAGCTTCATTTCTCATCAAAATTTACCATTTAAACCCTGTTAGGATTCAGCTGATCAACATTACCCATGACTAATAAATACAGATACTGGAAAACATATGATATTCTACATCCAGAAGCCAACAAAGATTATGCTTCTCTCATGCTTGGTATGAATAACTGCCAAATACTCTGCTCCTTCAAAAGATGGTTCCTGTAACCTACATTTTTCAATTTCCTAGTTTGTCTTAATCAGCAAGCATTTCCAACATCACATTTTCTCCAGTATTTCTATCTATATTAAAATATAAATCCATTCTGAATTGTATTAATGTGACAGAAGAAACTCAACTACATCTCTTTCAATGGTGTCAAGCCCTCAACCAAATCAACACTATCATGCTAAATGCATACAGATGACCAGTTGAATTTGTAAAACAGCTAATTCAATCCTATCAGAAGATAACTCTCCCACAGAACATGCAACAACTTTCATTCTATATACTTTCTGGTACACTTATTGCATCTGCACCATTGATAACAACATCAGAAGACACCCAGCTACATGCATCAATAGGATTCAACAAATCAAGGTCTGGGACAACAATATTGCAACCCCAGATATTTTTGTTGCCACCAGGTCACTACTAAAACTACCATTTAATTTATAATTGGTCATAATCCAACAATAACCACATAGAAAATCATTCAATGGTATCATCTTTCAATAAAATTCCTTTTCACTAACTGCCTTCAATTCCATTCACCAATAGACTTCAGAATTTACACCACATCTATTGCAACATACCTGCTGTGATCATATATAACTCTACTCTGAATTGTCTTTGCTTTTTGTACAGCACCCATAGCTTAAATTTATGCTACATAAATTATATGTTACATTCCTAGTGCACTACATGATTAACAAATAAAAGAACAATAATCAAGATTAATTTAGTGACTATAAATAACTTTCAACATGATGCCAGATTTTATAATCTTAGGTCATATCTATCTATCTTTAAAATTATCCATCTCTGTATCAAAACTAGTAGGAAAATTTGTAAAAAAATATTTCTTGAAAATTCTTGAAATTAATCAATATAAAAAACCTGTACAACATGATTGCACCTGTAATCCTTACAATCAATGTTATGTAATGCCATGTAACTCTAAGAATAAATAAAGTTTATTCTTAAAACATAATAATAACAACAACAATAATAATAATAATAATAATAATAATAATAATAATAATAATAATAATAATAATAATAATAATACTAATGATGATGATGATGATAATATATATATATATATATATATATATAAATGATGATGATGATGATGATAATATATATATATATGGACAGTGCACATGTGCCAGCTGGCTTGGTGATTATATAAATCAGTGGGCTATATAATCTATTTTTAGTTATAATCGAACTTGAAATTTTCTTTTTTTTAAAAAAAATGCATTGAATTTAAGCAACACAATATTCTGTAGATATTGTTTAGAAAATCAGTGGGCTATATAATCTATTTTTAGTTATAATCGAACTTGAAATTTTCTTTTTTTTAAAAAAAATGCATTGAATTTAAGCAACACAATATTCTGTAGATATTGTTTTCTAAACATGAAAAATTCCTCTGGCAAGGAATTTGTGTTCAATAAGCAATACTTACACTGACACTATTAAAGTATCCATAGAAAAGGGAATTAGAACAGAAAAAGGAGATAATCATCAGAATGTAAAAAAAAAATAAAGCTCTGGTTTCAAGATTTTGTCATCCCAAAATGAACAATCTTATAAAACTAATATAATTTCAGAATGTCATCCATTACCAGTTAACAAAACAAAAGATGTTTGTACTAATGGAAGTTTAAATAAAATATCAGAATGCTTTAATATGACCATCCCACAGGATTTATTTACACCTTTTAAAAAGTTTTTTTACTGACCAATCTGTTATACTCTCAATTACAGATCTGTTATACTCTCAATTACAGATATAAATTGTTTACTGTATAGGTTTCCTAAAGATTTGCTGTATTAAGAAATAAGTACAAATAATATCATCATCATCATCAACCATTATCAATCCACTGCAGGATGAAGGTCTCTCCAAGTTCAATACATCTTTTCCTATCTTTAGCTTCTCTTCTCCACATCACCCCTGCACACTTTCTTATTTCATCCATCCATCTCACATGAGGTCTTTTTCTGGGTCTTTTACCATCTCTCGAAATCCAGTTCAAAATTTCAATTGGCCATCTATTATCATATATAATATATGGGATTCTATATTGCACATTGCAGATCATCCAAATCCTCACTACAATGCTATTGAATTCTATAGTGAAAAACAAAAAAATAAATTTAATAATACAATTAAAACTCTAGAAAAATATGCTTTAGTAAAAGTTAACTAATATAGAGAAAACTTTATAACCAGCATAATAAAAAATACATATCTAAATTACACAATCAATGACTTCAATAAGTTAATGCAACCATCTGGAGTTGTTATTGTCTTTCAACCTATGTATTTAAAAGAAACTTCTAAACCCATCTATGATAACAGTTATCAGTTTAAAGTTAGACTTAATCAAGCATAAACCTAAATGATATTCTCACTCTTATAACTAATCATGAAACAACAATGCTTTTAATAATCCATGGACTTAAGTAACAATGCTTTCACTGCAAATAACCAGACATATTATAAATGCATGCCCAAAACTTAAATGTAAGCATTGTGATATGAGAGCAACCTCATCATTATGGAAAGATGCCAGTAATTAATACAGAATTCACTCCTCAACCAATAAGTGAAGCAAATCCAATATATAATAATCAAAATAATTTAATTAATGACTACATAACATAAGATCAAAACATATACAGAGTGCCAAGAGTGGATCAGCTTTACAAGAAAATCATTCAATAAATGGACAAGGATTAATCAGCTTGGAAAAAAATCAACTGAGCAAGAAACATTAAAAAGTGATTGACATAATCACATAATCCACAACAATACCTCTTAATAAAACTTTTCAGGTTGTTATAGACTCACTAGTGCCTTGCCTGCCCTTTATAGACTCAAAAATAAATATCCCTAGTAAACAAAAACCAGAAAGTCTGCAAAGCAAATGGAGTAGAAAAAATGGAATGGTGTCCACTGAATAAAAGGAAGATGATATGCCCCAGATTTATAAAAAAAAATAAGTTAAGCAAATATGACTTAAACAGATAACAAGATTGAAAGCCGTGACAGAAACGTAAATATGTGACAATTATTGCAGGAGGAAGAGGATAGAGTCTTGAAACTTAAAAATTTTTCATCATAATTTGTGTAAATTATTTAAGCTACATAGAAATAAAATCTAGTTACTGCAACAGGTGTGTTTGCTTTGAGTGATACTATAATGAGAATTGAATAGGGTCATTAAATATCTGAGAATTAAACTCACCAGAGAAAACGTATCAATTAATAAAATGGCTTAAAATTGTACAGGCTCCTTTGCTAGGGTTACTAGAAACAAAAATCTATAATGAACCTCAGATTAATACATTTAACTACATTAGTAATCAAAGATACTTGGCATTCTTCCAAGCTTCATTCTCACCTCAGTAGCCACAGAAGTAGTGATAATAAAAACCAGCCCCTTATATTCATTTAAAATAATATATATATAGATGCAAACATATTAATTATAACCTTATATCATAAAACAGTAAAAATTAATGTAGCATTTGTCTATATACCTCCAAATCACAGAGCAATTAATAAAGTTATTCAAACTATAAGCTCCAAAATAGCATCCTCATCACATCCACTAATTTTACTTGGTAACTTCAACATGTCATATAATTGGTTTATCATGTAATGGTTGCACTTACTAGCCATACCCATTATGGGTGGAGCCACTATCTCTCACAGAATTCAGTCACATTTAATAATGGCTAAGTTTTCATAATTAATTGACCTGTTTTTTTACACACCAATATTGCATCACATGATCAGCCTAACAATAAAAACTCATCATTATCAGATCATTCTGCAATTATTATTTCACTGAAAATAATTTTATACACAGATCAATAATATCTATAGTGAACACAATTAGAGTACTTCTTCCATGTCGAATCCAGAATACCTATTCTCAGAAGTATATATATTTCTTTTCAAACATGGATTGCCTTTGTTAACATTATATTATATACCATTGATCTCATAACAAAGGCCACATTTTTTCCCTCAAGACTTCTAGCTTTTGTAGATGAAACACACAGGTGAATCACAAACAGCACATAAATAACAAGGCTGTTAAAAAGTGATTGCTCTGAAGAAATTGTACCAATCAGTCTTTGAAGAAGTTAGAGAATATCTGGCAGTAAAAAAAAAGAAAAGTATTTTGTCATAGATTCATATATACTCCAGATACTATATTCACTAGGCACTGGGACAAAAACCACCAGTTTGCATAGTAACAACAATTAAAATACAAGAAGAAATAATTGCTGGTTACAACATGTTGCTAACTCTATACATCCAGTTTAAAACCAAACTTCAAGAGAAGAAAAAAATCAACCCTGCATCTTTCTTTCTCAGGTACCCAGAAAAAGAACCATTATTTTGTTCAAAAACTAACATCAACATGCTATCACCCAGAAATGCATAATATAATCTAGCTAACTTTATAATAAAGTCAATCATATACACAAATTAAACCTATTTTAATAGTACCATTCACTAAAGCACATGGAAAAATAACCACATTAAACAAGCTAAGGCCCATATCAATGAGTCCACTGTTTACCAAATTGTTGGAATTAGTCATTAAAGAAAGGATAGAACTCTATCTTATACCAATAATATCTAAAATGCAGTTTGCTAAAAAAGACTCATCTACAATGCAAGCAGCCTGTATTTGATTAAAATTCATTTCAAGGTTTCATTTTACAAAATAAAATTCTTATCTCTTATTTCAGAATTTTGTCTTCAATTGATTCATACCTCATGTATTAAATTTGTTTAAATTTGACATTCCAAATTTACAAAATAAGTAATTTGTCTAACATTAATTTGGTGATAAATATGGTGACTGATCTGTCACATGACCAGGTGGCTGGTGCCAATTTCATTAACACTAAATACCAAAGTTCAAAAATAATACAATCAGTTGCCAATGATGATAAAAATAACACTCACCAGATCAGTAGCAAAAGTAATAATAATCCAATAGCTATAAATAATGAAAGCAATATTTCAACCACTTCTAATTTCCCCAACACTGAATTCCAAAGTTCAAGGATAATACAAACATATGCTGATGTTACTAAAATTAATCCTTAACAGCTCAATCAGAAAAGAAATAACAATATAAAAGATGTTAATAACAAAAGCAACAATACATCTAATAACAAAAGCAACAATACATCAAGTATCCCAAGTTAGTTCCAAGATATAGAAAAACTACCCTAGTAATATAAGAAAACTGAATCTCAGTATCCAAGAAGCACAATCCCTCCCCCTTCTACAGTTGGCTAAACAGATGCTCTAATGATAACAAATAAAATGTTCAACAATTTGATCTAAAGAGAATTATTTGCAACTTCTAAATGATTTTTTCTAATAGGTCTATAATTCTAACTGCACAACCATCAAAATTTCTCTTTATAAAGTTCTTAGGCAATTATTATTTGATGCAATATTCTTGAATGGGCTGTAGGGTACCATTGCATGTATTACTGATCATACAAATATGAGGTATTTGATAATCGGGTTTTTTTAGACCACACCGAGAGACCTATTTCAAACACAATTAAAAACACTTGAAAACATTGCCTTTATTACAGTGGATCCAAATCACTAAAACTATATCACAGGCATACACAACAAGGTTTACTTGAGATACACCCTTCAAAATTTTTAGCATATGATACAACCATTTAGCAAAGTTATAGTTTTTCAACCTGTATATTTAAAGGATACTCTTATAGCCATCCCTAGTAACAGCTAAGATTTCAAATTACAACTGTACTATGACATTTATTGAAATATAATTCCAACACAAATCCTGGATCAGGAAGCTACCCAATGCATATATTTCAAAGGATTAAAATCTCAGTACTGCTTCTGTCACCAGTGGGGTCACTTAGCAATGCTATGCATTAATCTCCAAGCTTCACTTTCAGGAAAACCAGATGATAACTTGAATCCCTATGTCAACAAATATTCAATAACAAATCTTTCCATGATTACATCCACAAATAGCCAAGAGTTTATTCATCCAAATACTACCTATCCTATATGCTCATCCATCCTCATTTGACACTCCATGAGGCAGATAATGATAATCATGCCTATTTAATTAATATACATAGAACCCCTGACTCAGAGAATTTTGTTTCCAAAACTTCTCTCAATGCAACAACTGAAGCAAATAAGGTTAGTACTATCCCAGAAGCTCTTATTTATAATCATACACATGACAATGACCATCCTATTCATAATAAAATGTCAGCACATATCATGGAAATAATTTCTATATGTCTACCACCTACATCAGCCATCTTGTCTCCACAACATTTCTAATAAATCAAAAAGAAAGCCTGAATCCCCCCTCCGACAAAAGACTCAGCAAAATAAAAAACAAAAACAGATGTGTTTGACCTGTTGATGCAGGACATGGACTCTGTAGAAAACAGTAATACCCACATGCAAACTGAATGCCCCTTACCTGACTCAATAGATCAATCTACCTTTACCTCCAATAAATAACAAATACACTCAACAGCTGGACTAGAAACATTGTTAGCTTTCATCAGCTACTAATTTAAATTCATAATAATATAACCAGACTTTCCTAAAAACATTAAGAATGTATACCCACCCTGACTGACAACTAGAATTCATTACTCTAAAAATCCTGATAAATGAAAACTAAAAATTACTGCACTTAATGTTTGAGGTATCAATTCAATGACCAAACTTTTATAAATAAGAAAGTGGATAAACAATATACAACCTTATGTTCTTGAATTGCTTGAGATTAAATTATATAATGGATACCAGATTAATCCTGCTGCTTACTTCAATAAACAGGACTTCTGTGCCTGCTCCAGTGACACATCCTCACTATCAGCTAAAACTGATATTGTTATCACTTCCAGATCTCCATTCTGATCATTTAAGATTTTTTATATAGATTCAAATCTCTTGATTACCATATTTCACAGAAAACACTAAATAATATATTTGTATATATCTCCCTCCTGGTAATACTATTATTTCAACTATTATTCTGACAATTAATTCCTTGCTTGCTTGTTCATCTTACTCAATTGTTTTAATGGGAGATTTTAATCTTGATTATCAAAATCTCATGTCAAAATGGCTTCACCTAATAACATTTCCACTTATGAATGATCAAGGCTTTTTGCCTTCCAACTCTATCATCTTCCATAATAAGCAGCATGTCACAGTCATCGATCTTTGTTTTTACTCACATTTAATTCAACTTGACCATAATATTACTCTTTTCTCTGACCACTCTGAGCAATCTCTTGCCCTGAATATCAATGAACTATAAATCACAGACATTCATTTATGTAAAACCATTCAAGTTATTCTACGCTCACAAACCACAGAGTTTTTATTCTCTGAAACATATATTATATTGCAGAAATTGAAACAAGTAGAACTTGATCCAGTACAAAGGTACTTTGCCAAAATTCATATAATATCATTCAATATCCAACATCTCATATGCAATTCACTTCCACTCCCCTGATTTCTCATATGGGCTCATGAATTCCATGCACATATTACATTAATGAATCCTGCACATCATACTCATCAATAGTTACATTGACCTTCCCAGGTTTATCAAAAAACTACCAATTAACTTAAACAATTTCTTCTCATTAAAAAAAAAATTGTCTGACTCACAAATATACATGGGCCTGGGGATATAATTTCGGGATCCTGGGCCATACTTTTATACTTAAAGATCCTATGGCACTCCAAGTTGAAGGTAATATGTGTGCAGGCTCTAACATGATTAATCTGATATTTCAACAAAAGTTACATATCCACAATGCTGATACCAACAACCAATTTTAAACCATATAATTTGCTGATAAGCTTGCCACTACAAATAACTCATGCCACCCAGGTTCCAATGGAAGCCCTGATTTGTTTTTGCTTATCTTAGGCACTTTACTGCACTAGACTTCTGTGACATGGCAAATTATCTATCCAAAAATATATATGACAACAAAAGTCTATTTCCAATCTCAATTGTATCATTTACCAAAAAACAGGCTTAACATCTATTCTAACCAACCTTCATCTCATTTCCATATGGCCACTGGGAATTAAGATAGTGAAAAAAGTTGTAAAGGATCATCTAGAGCTCCCCTACCTCTAATTTCCAATAAGGAGTTTGCAAAAAAGGCTCTTCTGGCACAGAGGCTGCTTTGATGTTTAAAGCAGTCTTGAACTCAGTTGATGACTGAAATAATAAGCTCCAATTGAGTCTGCTTTTGACTCTGTCTATGCACATTGTGATTGATATTCTAGTTAATACAACCATTCCAAGTACACTGCTTTACTTAATTAAAAAAATTGTCTGACTCACAAATATACATGGGCCTGGGGATATACATATCACTCATAATGTCAAGAGTTCATCACCAGTCACCCCTACACAATCCATCTCCCAAGGTTCACTTTTTAGTGTGCTGCTCTTCATTTTCCACATAAACCCCCTTTTAAAACATATACAACAAATTTTTGGCATTCAAATTATACATACTCTCCAATACATTCATTACATGTCATACATGGATGATGTCATTATCCGTCTGCCTTCTCACAAGCATCTTACCACATATACACCAACAAACCTTACACTCAAATTTTTCAGAGAAAGGCAAGCACCTCCTTAGGTTTCCCATTTACATGAGATCACTTACAATGAAGAACACCTTCAAATCAAGCTTAAAGAAAATTTCCACACAGATTACCCACTTCTCCAATGCCTATATCTCTCTAATATTACACATTATTTACCTAGTGTTAAAATTTCAAAATAATTTAATGCTGCCATCTCTTCCCTCTGCAATAAGTTACTATGGAGCAGGAATACAGTTTCAATCTTAGCTAAGAGACTTAGTTGGCCACCCATTAAGAATGGTCTGAGCCTCCACAGTATTGAAGTGTTCTATATCCAAAAATACATAAATTCAATTGTATCAATTGTTCAAAACTTCATAGTACTATGATCACTGTTACAAGCCATTCTTTCTGATAGACCTAACCACACTTTATCAATCAATCCTATCAGCAGCCCAACTGTTCAACATTCCCCAATGACTAAATATACATATGCTATATTATATCTGAAGGCCGACAACAATTATCCTTCTCCCATGCTTGGTATCAATAACAGCCAGCTACTCTGCTCCTTCAAAAGATGGTCCCTGAAGCCTACATTTTTTATTGCCTAGTTCATTTTAAGCTACATGCATTGCCAATATTGTATTTTCTCCAGTGTCACCGTCTATGTAAAAATATAAATTCATTCTTCACCGTATGTAATGTGGCAGAGCAAACTTAACATCTCTTTCAGCAGTGTCATAACCTCAACAAAATGAGAACTATGATGCTAAGATGACCAATTGCAACTATATAACAGCTAATTCAATCCTATCAGAAGATACACTCTCCGATAGTATGTGGAACAACCTTCATCCTGTATGCCTTCTGATTCACTTGCTGTATCTTTACCCTTGGCAACAATTCCAGAAGACATCCAGCTACATTCATTAATATGACCCAACAAATCAAAGCCTGGGATAACAATATTGCACCCCAAGATATTTTTTCTGCCATCTTGTCACTATTAAAACAACAATCTTATGTATTACAGGTCATAATCCAACAATAACCTCATTGAATAGCATTCAGTGGTACCTACCATCCATTACTTTCAATAAAACTCACCTTCACTAACTGCTTTAACTCCATCCACTATTGGACAAAAGAATTTGCTCCCCATCTATTGCATTATGCTGGCTGTCACCTCTGCTCTGAATTAACTTTGTTATTTGTACAGCACCCATGGTTTGATTTTAGGCTACATAAGTTATAAGTTGCCATCCTAGTATACTACAGGATTAGCAATTAAAAGAACAATAATGAATATTAATTTAATGACTATAAATAATAATAATAATAGTAATAATAATAATAATAATAATAGTAGTAGTAGTAGTAGTAGTAGTAGTAGTAGTAGTAGTAGTAGTAGTAGTAATAGTAGTAGTAGTAGTAGGAGTAATAATAATAATAATAATAATAATAATAATAATAATAATAATAACAATAATAATAATAATAATAATAATAATAATAATAATAATAATAATAATAAAAAATAATAATAATAATAATAATAATAATAATAATAATAAAAATAATAAGGTACTCATCATATAGCTAAAGACGCTGTTCTATGGTGTGGTTTTCATGGTAAATCTCATTAAAATGCTGTTTCCATGGCCACCACATTTAAACCTGTGTTTTCTACAATACAACTTTTTTGTTGTGCTACAGAATGCAGGCCACTATGTCATGTTGCAGTACAGCATGTATGTCGCTAAGCAGCAAATACATTTTACAAATTCGCACAATTTATAAAATAATTACGGCTTGATGAGAGAGTTTGTATTTGAATTGTATTGAAATGTTGTTTTCATTGAATTTTTTTTATTTTAAACTATTGAAATGTTCAGATGTTTTAAAACAATAATTATAAGACTTTTTACAACATACTGTATTAAACTTTTATTTGGGTAAATGTTAAATATCTATGTTTTTATTGAGTTGCAATTAGGTAATGTGTCAAGTAACATACAGTTAGTAACATTCATGGGACAAAGAAGATTCTACCATCTGATTATTTTTGAAGTAAAAAAGAGTGGTACGAGAAAAATATCCAGTAAGAAAAGTCCAAATGTACAGGTTTTTTTGTAAATTTAATAAAAAGAAAATATTATAAACATGTTTAATAAGTAAAGAAGACATTTGTTTGTTGTTTAAAAATGTTTGAGTTTCTTTCTTCTGTCCGAGTACGCTTACGAATTTGAATTTTTTTATTTTAGCATTACAAACAAACAAAACACTAACCCTAAACCTAACCTTAAACTAACACTAAAACTAACCTTAAACTAAAACTAACCCTAAACCTAACCCTAAACTAACCCTAAAAGTAACCCTAAACTAAGCCTAAATCTAACCGTAACAACTTTTACTTTTATTACGATTATAATTTTTTAGTTAAACAACAACAAAAAAAGTCATAACACAAGTAAAAAAATAACCGATAGAAAATTGATAAAAAAAAAGCCGTAACACAAGTAAAAAAATAACCGATAGAAAATTGATAAAAAAAAAAGCTGTAACACAAGTAAAAAAATATCCGATAGAAAATTAATAAAAAAAAGCCGTAACACAATTTAAAAAGTATACGATATAAAAAACATGAATCAAATTGTAATTTGTTGATTTTATTTTACATTTATTATTATCATTTAAATTGTATACGTTAATAAAAAATAATATTTAAAAAAGATGATTTTGTTTTGTTTTTATTTTCGCATTACAAAAAAGCACAGAACAATTATTAAAATCAATGGCCCATGAATTTTCATATTTTATAGTTTTAGCGTGAAAACGACGCCATCCTACAGCGTCTTTATCTATAATACAAGCACCAATAATAATAATAATAATTAATAATAATAATAATAATAATAATAATAATAATAATAATAATAATAATAATAATAATAATAATAATAATAATAATAATAATAATAATAATAATAATAATAATAATAATAATAATAATAATAATAATAATAATAATAATAATAATAATAATAATAATAATAATAATAATAATAATAATAATAATAATCAATTCAATACATATATTTAACTAATAAAACTACAGCATAATAATAATAATAATAATAAATAAATAATAATAATAGTAATCATAGAAATAGATAAGATTAAATTACACTTTAAGATTATTATTATTTGTTATTATTATTGAAATAAGTTAGGTGTATTTAAGTTTGATATAAAATCCCACATCATACTTATTTACATAATTTATTATTTTAAAACAACTTAGAAGAACCTGAGATTATTTAATTATATTTTAAGTTAAAGTTAGGAATTAGTTAGTATTATTAAAGATAATTTATTTCATTTAAAAGCCATAAGAATGCTATAGATGTAGTAGTAAGATGATAAGGTAGTGATAGTATTCTTATGCCATTGAGACAGTATCTTGGGAGATATTGACTCAGTGTAAATCTGCTTATTACTTTGTAACTTTACTTCGCAGTCTCATAATTTTATTAAATACTTATTTAATTAATATAATCTAGAACTATATTGATTTTGATGATTGATAATAAATTTAATTAAGATATGATAATATAAAAATATATTAAAGATAAATATGCAAATTTTAATGAAGCATAATAATGTAACTGAGCTAGTTGTATTTTAAACTATTTTACATATCAAGAAGTAAGGGTACAATATATATATATATATATATATATATACCCTTATATATATTGTTATATATATATTTGTACCCTTATATATGAATATATATATATATATTGATATATATATATATATATATATCAATAGATGGAGCTTTACCAAGACCTCCAATCAAATGTATTCTGTTTACATAAACGTCAGAGTCAATATTCACTGTCTCTTTCATTTTGCTCCACCCTCAGATCAGCTGATTTCAAGCTGATTTGCTCTCGTCAGTGAAGGGATAGGAGTTATAAAACTAGACCTAAACACTAACTCCAAGCGTTTATGCAAAACATTTCTATCAGTTTGCAAGTGTGAATTTTTTAGACACATTAATGTCGTCAAACTCAGCCTATCAAACAAGATAGATATATGGGTCTGATTTCAGTTCAGTTTCTCCACATAGTAAAAGTGTCTGCAATCTATATCATTGCAAGAAAACTTTAAAGTTACATTTATGAAAAAGAAAACAAGTTTTATTTACATAAAACCTGATATCGCTTGTATTAATGATCAATCGATGGAGCTTTACCATGACCTTCAACAAGCATATTCTATTTACATAAATGTCAGAGTCAATATTCACTGTCTCTTTCATTTTGCTCCACTCTCAGATCAGCTGATTTCAAGCTGATTTGCTCTCATCAGTGATGGGATAGGAGTCTTAAAACTAGACCTAAACACTATCTCCAAGCATTTATGCAAAACGTTTCTATCAGTTTGCAAGCATGAATTTTTTAGACACATTGATGTCTTCAAACTCGGCCTATCAAACAAGATAGATATATGGGTCTGATTTCAATTCAGTTTCTCCATATAGTAAAAGTTTCTGCAATCTATATCATTGCAAGAAAACTTTAAAGTTACATTTATGAAAAATAAAAACAATACAAGCGATAGCAGGTTTTACATAAATATAACTTATGCCAAGTTAATCCTTTCCCCATTTGTTTATATTTTTAAGAAAAGTAAAATATTGATTTATGTTTATATTGTGGTCTTCCAGGTTGGCACCAGGAAGAAATGTGGGAAGATCACATTTGTGCTAATAATGGGTAAAGATAATTATAACATTTAATAACCACATTCCATTCTTTTGACACATTGAAGCAAAATTTATTTATTTATTAATAGTACAGTTTCGACTGTTCCTAACAGTCTTCATCAGATCTACAAAAATTTAAACATTATATTAATACAACCATATTTCATACATATACTATTAAATTCTTACAATTTTACCAACTTAATTATTACCAGAAGTTTATTCATAAAACTTACTATTATATAACTTTAAAATCTACTTTACCCTTTATTTCTTAGTTATTATTATACTATTATATATTCACCTTTTTTCATTTGCCATAATTTTATAATTCAATGTAATATTATTATAGTACTATATACATAATTTAACCTTATTTTACATATTATTTTATTGCTTTTAAACTTATTAAAAGATTCTTATACTGTAATTATTCTATGGTTTAGCTCAATTGAGGTTATAGTACATGATATTAATATAGGATGCAAATAAGATTAATAAAACACTTATGGATTACAATTCTGTAACACTAATTTAATCATATGCCACACATTTATTCAATTATAAAACCATTGCAAAATTATCAATTATCACATTTATTATAGGATAGACAATGATGAAGACTGGTTACCTTTATACCTACATCACCATCTATTCTAAGCAAAGTAAAATATACCATTGGCACTTTAATATTGGGATCTATCAAATGCAGACAAATTAAATAAATTTGAATTATACTGGCAAATCTAGATATTCTATAACTATGTTATGTTAATCATATATATATGTGTGTGGAAATGGAGAATTGAACATATAATAAAACAATTCATATTGGATATTAATTCAATAAAATATTTATTGAAAATAAAGACAAAATAACAAAAACAAAATATATTATTATCCTATACATCTTGCTATTAACAATATCACTTCCCTTTTTACTTAGATAAAGTATACTTCTCTCAAACATCTCATTTATACTGAAAGAAATCAATTGTTAAAAAAATGAAATGAATATGATATTAATGTAATATGTTATAAATATTATATATATTCTTGCAAACACTAACATTGATAATAGTTTTGTTTACTATTTATTTATTACCTATATTTTCGAATATGTGTACCTTTAAAATGGTATAAATATAATGCATTTATCAATCCTAATATTTATAATTTATTTATGAAATAATTGAAATAAAACAAAAATATAATTTTGGAATCAATAACAATAATAATATTTATAACAGTACACACACATTGGAATATAAAACTTATATATAGAATGTTTTTTTTTTTTTAAAATCATGTAAGACAATATATTCTTACACTAATAATAAACAGTTACTTTAGGTTTTAATATATATATATATATATATATATATATATATATATATATATATATATATATATATATATATATTACATTTTAGTATACAAAAAAAAATAATACTTATCGATATGTAATCATTAGATGATGAATTGTTATTAACTTGAAAGTCATTATTTGAAATGTTAATGATATATATATATATATATATATATATATATATATATATATATATATATATATAAATATATATAACGATGTATACGCTACTTCTATTAATAATAAATGAATCACAAACAAAAAGTTTATCCTGATGGTTAAAAAAATAACTTGATATAACTGCGAAAATTTCCTATACTGAAAATCTTGTAATAAATATTATAAATATATTAGCATGCACTGGAGTTATTTTATTAATCACCTGAAGTAAAATCTCCAATTAGGTAAAACAATTATAGTAATGTTTAGGGTTTTATCCTTTTAATTTTAAATTTGATATAATTTTTTTTATGCCCATTGTTAACAATTCCTTCATGACAGTATACTTTCTATAAGAAAGTATTAACTGGCGTTCAGTGATATATTTCATTGTTCATTTCAGTTATATATGTGAATAATAAATTCCTTAGTTTGTAATTATTTTACTAAGAAAACAAATTATATTGGATAAATTCTTTTTTAATTTTACTTTATGTAGTATTAAAAATTGGCCTTTAAAAATTGAAAATATATCAAGCATTTTGCAATAGTATTCAATATGTTTTCTCACAATTATTTTCATTTCTAATATTTTCCATAATTCAATTATTATCAATTTACAACAAAATGTTAAATGACGTATATTAGATATTCTTATGTGGTATTCAGGCATTTTAATAGTGAACTGAAATTGCTAGCTGGCAAAGTCAAAGCCAAAACCTTGCAGGGTTTATTTTTTATGTTCATTCTTTTCCTCTTAAGTAATCTGTACCAAAATTTTTGTTGAAAACACACAATCACACCCTCTTTTTTGATTATTATTATTATTGATCACTTGGCAACATTCCAGAACTAGCTTGCTTTATAAATTGACAACAATAAAGTAATAAAATAATAAAAAAAAAACATTAAATCTTAAATCTTAAATATTAATTTACAAATATCATCCAATAAAATAATCTTTACAATTCCAAATGTATTATTAGAAATAAGACATAACCAGTAAATAAAAAAATATATAAATAAGAAAATAATTTTAATCAATTATATATGAGTATATATGTTTTGTTTAGCATATATGTTTTACTATTACAATCTAGACATTATAAGTATTTGTATGAAAAAAATGGACATAGTATAAAATGATGTAAATAAACATACATTCACATACACAAGCTAAATTAATCTAGAACACCAATGAACAACACCTGCTATAACCTTCTTATTAATTCTACTCTTATGCCAACATTTCTGATGTTTTCCTGTCTTCCTCTTCACGACTAAATATATAACTTTAAATTCTATCATCGGTACATCCAACTAAAGTTTAATTTTTTAAAATCAAATTTCAAATAGCAAATCTCATCTCAATTCATTTTTCTCAGATAACTATCTTTAGCCATTGTTAACACAAATGTGAACTTCCCACATTTCTTACTGGTGCCAACCTGGAAGGTCACAATATATATATATATATATATATATATATATATATATATATATATATATATATATATATATATATATATATATATATATATATATATATATATATATATATATATATATATATATATATATATTGAATTGGATTGATTTCCACTTCAATGATTTTATTACTAATGTTAAAATTTTTATTATTATTTAAAACACATACACATTTCTATTTAAAATAGTTTACTTTCCCTTCTTGCTTTAATCCATTTAATTAAAAAAATAAGCAAATGTGGGATTACAATTGTGTTGCTTATTTTTATCATTTTTAAACTTAATTCTACATAGCCACGATTTATTTGTGTTCTCATTTTTGTTTCAATAATCCCTGGTTGAAATTCTTAAATTGAATTGAGCGGAAAAGTAATATTTGCCCTGCCTGAGATATATAATTAGACACTAAAAAAGTTTTTCGCAGGAAATGTAGTGATGCAAGGAGAGCCTGCAAATTTAGGAGAGATTCAAAATTCAAAAAAGAGGTGGTTGCTATTATTAGAGACTAACAAGGTTTATAAGAGTGCTTGGTTCAGCTTCTGATTTCTAAGAGGCTTTCTGATCAATCTGTGGAACTTCATATTAATCACAGTTTAAACATTTAAGTGATTTTTCAAATTCACCTTCGTGATGTCAAAAAATGGTGCTATGCATATTGGAAGCAATAAGATGCAATGCTAATTTAAATGAGGACAAGCCTCAGGCTCTAGGCTGTTCTTTCATGATGCCATAAAACTCTAACCTAAGCCGGATCCCTACTTTGCCTCAACACTTGCCTTTGTCTTAAATAGCAGTCACCTGAATGATGAACTATTATTAAAAGTGTGCACTCATCAGAAATTACTAGAACACTGCCTTATCGTAAGATAAACTTTTTCTTATTCTAGCCAGGGTAAATAAATTGTGTTTAATTAAATCTCCACTCAATCTAATGAGAAGTATGTTTTAAAGATGTATTCATTATTTTTAATTATTTATTATCTGTATGTACTTTTTCTAGTATTTAAAGTGTGTTTTGGAGTCTTAGTTTTAAGATTCCAAGTTTGTTTTCAATTTTCATTTATCAGTGGGTGCATTGAGAGATTGTATTTTATATGTTTGATATATGCCTAATGATTTCATTAACTATTGCAAAATGCTTTGGCAGTTTTCATAATTTTTATTTACTCATCGGTGCTTAGTTGTTGTTGTAAAATAATGAATTTTTAAACATGTTTGGTTTGCACTTTTTGCAAACAACAAAATCTTGTTGCCTGCTATTTATCAAATTATTTCTTCAGATTTTCTGAAAGTAGTCATTTCTTTCTTGATTACGTAAGATCGTGATCAAATATCTTTTTGCTGTCTTGTATGTGAAATCAACCATGTTTTCTTTAAAAGTAGTATTATGTGCAGCAGTCTTGTGGTTCAATGCTACTGATCTATCGTCCGTGCTGGTTTTGTTGATTTCCTACAAGACCGTAATTGTTTTAATATATCTGAATCAGGAAGCTAGAGTTGTTGTTGTTTTTTTTAATTTTATAAATTGTCAGCAGGAAGCTATTATCCTACCCATGTCTTATATTTTTAGGTGAGAGAATTTTGCTGCCAAACTGTTTAATGTTTTCATGTTTGCAGTACTCATGTGCACTCTCTGGTAAATATGTGTATGTTAATATAAGTCACTTTTGTATTCATGGCTAGAATTCATTACTCGATTGTCCAACTTTTAATAAAATTAATAAATTGTTTAAATTTATTTGGCTGATGTTTGTCTTGGTACTTTTATTCTTAACTGTCTAAACAATATTTAAGATATCTTGTTTCTCCCTGAGTTTAGTCCAGCACATTCAGGTTCGCATATCCTGTCCTCCCTTAAAATAAATGTATACTTCCAATTTTCAGACTAGTGGCGCATTCGGGGTCAGTATATGTGAATCAAAGGTCTTTTGTCCATTACATATATATTATTTTTTTAGCGCAGCGAATGTAGGGCTCCGAGGTTTCAAGCCCATGTGAGATTTTGTTTAGAAGGTTCAGAATGATTTTAGGTGTAAGAGGCGGGATACAGTAGGCGGGGATCAGTTTTTGTTATACTACCAGTTGAAAAACGTCCACCACCTAAACTGCAAGTTGGATCCAAACTCAGTCGGTTCAAACTGAATTCAAACCCAACTCACCAGCTCAGATTAGTAGAAATCTAAATCGACAGCACAGTGCTAAGTGCCAAGAAACTAGCTCAATGGTGGAGAGGATTAAAGACCCCTGAATTGACACTAATATTGGATAATAAATTAACTAAGATAATTTTAAATCGAATCATATGTAAATGTTCAGGTTGCCAATACAGACAGCGAGCACTAACATTAAAATAATTATTGATAAAAAGACTTAAAAAACCAAGTGTGTTTATAAAATATTTAATAATAATAGTTTGTCTTGTTTGAATTTTAAATAATGATTATATTAATTAATTATAGTCCTTAAACAAAGTTTATAATTATAATAAGAATGGTGGTCATTATTATAAGTCAATGAGTATTATGCAATATTTTGAATTGTATGACTATGCCCCAACAAGAAAATAAAGGCAGATACAGGTATTTAGTTATAAAGGAAATTATTGCTCAAACGAAAGAATGTGAGATTTATTTTCACATTCACAAATCCATTCATGAAAAGCAAGATACATATTTAGGGCATAACTTTAACCTCTATTAGACAATGTATTTAATTTGAAATAACTGGGAAGTTGTTCAACTTTAATTGAAATCACTTCATCACAAATTACGATTATCAGAGCAGGCTTTACTGGAACAGAGAAGTAATGGTGCTGACGAATTATGAGCTGTAAGTGAACATGAAAGATTATAGCTGGTCAGTGATTTAAAAGTAGTATGGTGGCTTGTATTTAATAAGTCTTATGCCCTTTAAGTATATGGGCAATACAGGGAAGCCAGGTCAGGTCATAGCCATGAACCTTTGGTGTTCCAATTACAATTTGAGCAAGTGATGAAGTGCTTTCTTCCTATGGAATTAAAGTAATAATAATATCACCGAGAACAAGCCTACGAAACAGGAGATGTCTAAAAAATTCACGCTTGCAAGCTGATTAGAAATTGTTTCATAAATGCTCAGAGTGTAGTGTTTAAATCTAGTTTCTTATTTCCTGTCCTTCACTGATGATAGCAAAATCAGCTTGAAACCATGATCTGAAGGTGGAACTAATGAAAGAGGTAGTGAATGCTTACTCTGACGTTTAAGTAAACAAACATGCTTTGATGGTGTTTTTGGTAAAATGCCATCTGTTGATCATATATATATATATATATATATATATATATATATATATATATATATATATATATATATATATATATATATATATATATATATATTCTAACCTGGTGTTGTGCATCTTCACTTCAGAATAGTATATTATATAAATAAAACGGGTTCTAGCTCAGTTAATTATTAATAAATAAAATATACGCCATTAAAATTAAATATTTCACTAGCCTAAACTTAAAATACGAATAAGGTTCAGTTTATGAAAATAAATTAAATAAATATTTAATATTTTCATGAGACTTGAAGTTAAAATACAGGTGGCAAGATAGATTACTTTGAGCCAATATCCTACAGGATACTACCTCAATGGCATAAGAACAGTATACCCCCTTATTACTATTTCAAATAACGAACTCATAGTATTCTTATGACTTTAATAAATTCTATTCACTAAGATTAAGCTAATAATTACATCTTAATCTTCTATTTATAATAATTTAGCTTTATAAAATCTCAGGTTCATAAATTTATTCTAAGTTAATTTAAAATTACAGTAGTAAAATATGAGAAGGAAATTTTATGTCATAATCAACTACACTGAAACTAATAATAATAATAATAATAATAATAATAATAATAATAATAATAATAATAATAATAATAATAATAATAATAATAATAATAATAATAATAATAATAATAATAATAATAATAATAATAATAATAATAATAATAATAATAATAATAATAATAATAATAATAATAATAATAATATTCTTCATTGTATAACTAATTCTGTATATCTTTTCTTTTCGTTATATTTTTAATATCATAATAAAATAATCAAGTAATATAATATAATCTTTTATCTTCATGTAATAATATAACAACTACGTGATAGCATTTGATAATCTGACAAACAAAATTATGTGTGGCAACTGATAGCATATAATTCAATATACTATTGTGATAACTGATTTATGACCAATAAAATAATGTAAAAATTATAATTATTTAATTAAAAGAATACCAATAAAATATTTTAATTCTTAAAATAATTCTCTATTTATCTTTTTGTGCAAAATTATATGTTTGTTTCAATTATTATGAATATATATCGTGATTTCATGCAGTGAAGTGGAGAAATAAACAATTCAGACACAAAAATTTTTGAAAAACAAATTTTAACAAAGTTTGTTAATAACAACAAAATAAAATAAACAATTTATGTACACTATCTACAATGGTTATCCTTATTTTATACTTTACATTTTTATTTACTGCATTATAAAAATAATTTATACTTAGTTAGGTTTATATTTAGACTTAAGAAAAAATAAAATATTACTATTTAGTTTCTCGTTATGGTTTTCTTATTACAAATATATTTATTTATTTTATTAACAAAATATTTCATCCTTAATATTATTAAACTATATTTTTTAAAAAAAAACACATTCGTAGGAAAAACATTCTACAGAAAACAAATTAACATTATAATGAGTATGGATTTCTTAAAATATTAAAACAAATTTCATCTTGCAATGTCAAAGATGTTACATAAAATATTTATCCAAAAATTCATTACTAGATTTTAGTGGATATCACCTATTACACTTTGTTTACTAAACACAACATATTCCCATTTAGCCTTACTTTAAATGATATAAGTGTAATCATCGATATATTCCTATTATTCAATAAATAAAATTATATTATGCCTATTCTTTATAACATTTACTTTGTACTATTGTATTTTAAAAATATGCAATACTTATTTTTTAAAAGTCATAATAAGCATTCAAAAGTTATTAACATTTTAAAGAAAATATCTTTGTTTAGATATTCTATTTTAAAAATTTATATTTCATTTTCCGAAATAAATTCAAAATATATTCTATGATTTTTTCCTCTCCTTTAGGATTCATTGGACCTTCAATTTCAAGTTATAAAATTATGTTCCTTCTAAGCAAATAAACCAATCTTATACAAACGATAGCATAACCTAAGCTCTAAATTGTTCATCATTTCTTTTCAAAATATCTTACTAAACGATGCAGTTACATGAAATAAAGATAGTGAAATAGATGCATAGGATTTAAGGAAGAAAGCTAGAGTATAACTCATAACATATCTCAAAATCATGGCACAGTGCATTAACTAGATATAGAGGTATGACCCTTACCTGTCTAATATCCTCTAATACATAAATGATGTTAAAGCTATTTCTTCAGCTTTATTAGAACATCAAATATTTAAAGAAATATAAAACACTGTCCAAATAAAATATGTACCAGTCATAGGGCTTTGTTAACTATGCTGATATCTAATAAAGACTATAAGTATTATTCATATTCCTTATCCTATTTTAAACACATCATCTTAGTTTCCTGTCTACCCAAGTACTTCCAAGCCACTATCTCATTAGTATTTCTCGAGATTTTACACATCTTACATCGATAAAATAACTATCTACATTTACAAAACAATAAATAAAATTCACTGATAGTTTTAAAACAATCTCACTGTTCCACAAGAAAAGTTTGTCTACTTCATAATTCCATATGCTTAATCATATACAATCTAATCAGATAATATTTGAATATCCTAACATGAAAATTTTAAAAGAATCACACAAATAGTTGTTATTATGTTGGATTATATACTAATATAAAAATCATTGTATGCATATTTTTAAATCAATCCTATCTCATAATGTTTTTAAAATGTTGTATGAAAAATTTGTTTACATTTATAATTAAAACATTTATATTCTATTCTTACTATTCATAGATAATCTAAAGGAAAACAAAGAATATACATTATAAATTATTAATATTCATTATCATTACCAAATAACCTTTATCTGGTGATCATGTTCAGTAGGCTTCCTTCATCCACTAGATACTGAGCATTGTATACATAAAGAAAATATACATCCATACACTTTATTTTAAAAATATCCTTATCTAAATTATTAGATTATTATATTATAAAATTTTAATGTTGTTATTGACTTAATGTTTATGTTTTCCTAATCTTATAAAAAATATAGAAAATTTACATTTAAGCTAAGTTAATAAAATAAAAGAAATGAAAAACTATAATTACGTCTTCACTTGACAATAGTTCATCATAAGTTCAAAATGTTTATTACTTTCTCTAGAATTAAAGTTTGAAAATAAAAATAATTATTAATGCATTTTAGTAAAGTTTATAGAAAATAATCCCAGGTCTTTACTGTTCAGAATGATAATTATTAAATCATAATATTAAATTAATCCTGTGAAGTTTCAATATTCTCTGCCGGAGGCATCTGATGCATCACTCCATCCAATTGAACTTAAGTTATCCAGTAAACTTTTACGTACTATATTTTGTATTTTCATAGATCCACCTTTTATTCGTCTACTATATGTTCATTCTTTTTTACATAGCTTTTATTTCTTAATAAAGTTCTTCAAAACAAATACTTCTAAAGATGCGTTTTTTTTTAAGTATTTCCGAGACAAGAAGTTTTATATATCATAACGCTTTAGTAAAATCTTCTCTGTTATTTCTTAAATTCTTGCAAAAAAAATATTTTTTTAAATGTTTCCTTCAAAAAGGACTAAACATTTTATTCCTTTCATTATGATATTCTATAAACAATTCATAAAATATAAATATTGTATACTTTTTTTAAAACACTTGGATAAGCTTATAAATAATAATGCATCTCCAATTTTTTTAGATGGCAAATAGCTTTCCATTGCATCCATATAATGTCCATACTGTGGTTTTTATGTACCAAAACAATTCTCCTGTGAGGCATTAAGAAAATAGTATCAATAAAAATTCAATGCATTTTTGTTTTATTATAATTTATATACATTTTATTTCATAGTATATCCATTTTTCATTGCGGAGTTCTAGGTTAAACTTAGAAGAAAATAATCCTTGTAAGTAAACGTTTAAAAATTAGAAAAATCATTTTCATGAAGTTTTTAAAGTATATTATATTTTAAAATCTTTTTTTTTCAAAATACTAAAAATTGACTAAAATAAAAATTTAAAAGTACTATCCCTTTGATAGCTACTGATATACCTTTCTGGTTTCAACCCATTATTAATCTCCCCAGATAAATCAGTTACAACAATATTTATACATTGCAAGAATACCTTATCCTATTGGTTAATTCTTACTTTTAGCTTGATAAAAAATTTACATATTTTCAGTTTTACAGAATTAAATTTTTAAAATAAAAATTGATGATGTAATAAACCTTCAAAATATTATTTATAATAGTACTTTTAAATCAATTATTTACTTTATCAAAATTATTTAAACATTTAAAATAACTTTTAAAATATATTTTAATATTTATCCCACTCTTAATATTCAATTTATCTAGTTTTATTTAAACAAAATATTTAATTTTTATTATAACTGTATTCGTCTTTATGATACTATTTAAAACATTTAGAAACATTTATAACAACTACTTAATATTCACTTCTATGATAGATAGTAATTATATTCAGTTCTATAATACAACTTTTAAAATATTTCAAACTTTGTTATTAATTCAAACAAGCGTGTGTGTGAAAGTATGTAGTATACAAGTTACATGATTAATAAAATTTAAGACAGACGATTTTCAATTTATATTTCTGTCTGGATGTATAAAATTGCTACACTTATATTAAATAATATAATTATAAAATGCAATGAATAAATTTTACTAACACATTCTTGTTTAATTATAAGAAGTTCAAAAAAAATGCTAATATCTAATTTGCAGCTAAAGTTTATACAAATGGTAAAAGGATTTGGAAAATAAAAATATATTGATAATCTTATCTCTGATTTACAGATAAAAGAGTTTCAGATTTTTTTTCAAATTCGATTCATACTCAATAATTTATCATCTAAAATAATGGTGATTATGCAAAATTTTTCATAAGACACAAATCACTTATTCAAACAATTTATTGCATTTTTGCTTTTTTTCTATATTATGAAGGAAGTTATTCTAAAATATTTGAGAACAAGGTTAATGAGACACATTTGAAATCTTATCAAGTCATATCTGAGAACATGGATGGAAAAATGCCCACTAATACCAAAATACGTAACATGATTTTATTATAATCAAAAAAGCAAGTCATATGTAATGTGGCATTACTTTTATAAGCTTTTATTTACAAAAATGTAATACAGAGAACCAATAGATCAAACAAACTCTTAATTGATGTGTGGTGTGAGAAAACATTAAAAATCCCTATCCAAAACACTCCCACCTTTAGACCAACTGGTTTTGAGCTTATAGATCATGTCAGTGGAGAGCTAAAATATTCAGACACTAGATGAGAAAAAAACGTCAACTCACAACCCAGCACTTGTTTCATATGTAATATTTAAGTAGCATTTATTGTAAAAACTCTATTCTGTAGTCGAAATCTAATTGTTGATATATGTTCTATTCTAGGAGAAATTGATATTTTTTAAAAAAAATTATGTTTTAAACTATTATTATAGATTTCTTAAAATTTAGCAGAAAAAAAATAAATGTATTCAGAATTTGCAAGCATATTTGCCTACATGCAAAACTTGTCTTTGAAATAATACTCAAAAGTTTACAATGTAATAAAAAACAAATTGATTATTATTTTTTTGTTTCATATTGCAAAAATATATTGTGTTAAATATATAAATAAGAAAAGAGTAGACATGTGTAAGCATAACAAATATTTTATTTCCCTGTATGAATAAATAACTTTTTATAATAAATGTCATAATATTATCTACTTTTTCCATAATTGTTATGCTTTATATATTTAATGATTTCACTGTTATGTTAAGCAAAATAGGTGTTTGAGTTAATACGGATATTATTTTGTATTATTTTCCACCTTTTTGATGATGAAATGACATTCGACATTGTGAAGGTTATGTTGTTGTTGTTTTTTTAAAACCATTAGATCTCAAATAAGAACAAGATTGAGTGTGATGTAAAGAGTGAGATTGAGTAGGAAGTAGTTGAGCATTCACATTCACACACTAACAAATATATTTATTTTCTTCAGTATCACAATTAATTGTTTTAAAAAATAAACTACATATACATTATACACAAGTTTTCATACTAAGAAAATTGTCTTGTTGTCATGGTTGTTGTTGTTGTTGTTGTTGTTATTATTATTATTATTATTATTATTATTATTATTATTATTATTATTATTATTATTATTATTATTATTATTATTATTATTATTATTATTATTATTATTATTATTATTATTATTATTATTATTATTATTATTATTATTATTATTATTATTATTATTATTGTTGTTGTTGTTGTTGTTGTTGTTGTTAGTAGTAGTAGTAGTAGTAGTAGTCATCATCATCGTCATCATCATAGTAGTAGTAGTAGTAATTTTATTATTATTATTATTATTATTATTATTATTATTAGTATTATTATTATTATTATTATTATTATTATTATTATTATTATTATTATTATTATTATTATTATTATTATTATTATTTTTAACTTCATTACTTTTTATACTTATATTGTTATTATAATTTATATTTGCAGCAAAAACTACAACTCCAGAAAATACAACAGAAATTGGTAAGAAAATATTAACATTCTTCATTATATTGTTTTAAAAAATAAACTGCATATACATTATACATTAGTTTTCACAAAGGAAATTATCCTAATGTTCTAAATATTATCATCATCATCATCATCATTATTATTATTATTATTATTATTATTATTATTATTATTATTATTATTATTATTATTATTATTATTATTATTATTATTATTATTATTATTATTATTATTATTATTATTATTATTATTATTATTATTATTATTATTATTATTATTATGTCATTCTTATACTCTTAAATTTTCTTCTTTATTTAGGTTACCCTTTTTATATAATCAGATTGGGAGTAGCCTTAATCTGTGTGACATTGATTATAAGAAATTTTGTAATCTTATTAAACTGAAATGTTATGTTTGGTTATGTCTTTTAAATTTTACTTTATTATTTATTCATTTATATTTTCATTTTATGCTATATGTTTTATTTTCACTTTTATTGTATGTGCAAACTGTTATTGCTTTATGCTGTTGTTTAACACTTAAATAAATGAATTGAATTGAATTATGGATAGTATCATCATCATCATCATCATCATCATCATCATCATCATCATTATTATTATTATTATTATTATTATTATTATTATTATTATTATTATTATTATTATTATTATTATTATTATTGGTTTTGTTGTAGTTGTAGTTGGTTAGTATTATTATTAATGTACTATAAGGTGACTACCCACTTCCTTTGAGCCAAAGCGTTAAGTATTTGAAAACAACAAATTTTTTATATCTAGGGAGATAAAAATCTTACTAAAAGTGGTTTTTAGTCAAAAAAACATAAACAATGTAATGTTTTCATGTTCGTTTTTAAAAAATGGTATGTTTTTTATTTGATAAAACTTTCAAGTAAATAAATAATTTCATACACAATGTTGTAAAAATTTGGTGAAGCAAAATAGTAATGAAAGCATTTGTGATTTAAAATGTTACTTACAATAATCTCACTTTGCAAATATTCAATTTCAAAAGTTTTTTTCTAAAACATCAAGTAACTATATTTTATGATGTTTTCACAAAATATGGTATTTGTAATTTTATTTTCGAAAAACTGGCACTTTGGATAGCTAGCGCCAATAGCTAATAAGAGCTGCAAATAAGGTAGAATTACAAATAGTTATAAAAAAAGAAAGAGTTGAGAATAGTTAAATATTGAAGTTAAGTTTTTAATTTATTGGTCATTATTAAAATGGGAAACAAGTTACCTTTTCTTAAAAAATTCCAATGTTTAAAAAAATGTACTGTATGGAAAATAATCATATTGTTTCGAAGGAGAAAAAAACCAATTTCTCAAAAAATTCAGTAGTTATACCTAAAAAGTATAAAAAAAATTAATATTGATTTTGGAAATAATGTTTCTAAAAACTATAAAGTAAAGTCTGATGGTAACTCTTTTAATTCCTTCTACAAATCATACAGTTTTAATAAGATCTCTTTTTCTAACAGAACATTGTCTTATAATAATGTTTCTCCTGTTCCACGGGGCCCTATGAAAAATTGAGCAGTGGTTGTAACATGTAATTTCTTATTGAAATCAGTAATTATACATAAAAAATAAAAACAAATAATAATAATGTTTGTTATATGTTAACCAATGATGTTTTCACATTCAGAAAAGGTTTCTGTAAAATTAAGCCAATATGTGCCATCTGTATGTTTGACATGGAGAGCGTGTGTCATGTTTTGAATAAATGCAGAGTTTTAAATGATGCAAGACTAAATTTATTAGAAACTTGTAATGTTAATTCATCATTTTTATATGGCCAGTTGTATTGCATCAAGTATTTTCCCAGACATCAGAAGAACCATCATCATAAATCATTCTATACAGCTTCTTACATGTTGTCTGGTCCTCGATTTATCACCTGGTATTTTACACCATTTGATGAAAATGCTTCTGTACCTCCTTAAAAGAAGAGGCCAACTGTTATTGTTGCCTGGAATTTTCAATTTTTACTGCTCACACACTAATGTACTCATCTGATCTCTACAATTCTCACATAATTGTGACAAAATGTACATGAACATGCTTATGGTTTTTTGACCATTAGGAAAATGCATTTTTTACTCATATAAAGCAATTATATATTTTCATTTAATTTTGTTGTGTAATAATAATAATAATAATAATAATAATAATAATAATAATAATAATAATAATAATAATAATAATAAATTATTATTATTATTATTATTATTATTATTATTATTATTATTATTATTATTATTATTATTATTATTATTATTATTATTATTATTATTATTATTATTATTATTATTATTATTATTATTATTATTATTATTATTATTATTGTTAAAAAGTGAACTGATGTTTTAACTCTAGGTCTAACTGTAGAAAATAAAAATGGTAAAACACAATATTTTAAAAATACAAAAGTTAATAGCAGTGGTCTTCATTTAAAAAAAGACATTGATTTAGAAGGGTTTGAATTAGTTGCTCACAAAAAAAGAAATGCAAAATCTAATGTGTTTAACAAAAATGCTATAATAGGAAATCTTGCTGATACACAATTAAAAGCTATTCCTGTTAAACAAAAATATAAAAGATTCTTTTTGACTAGATTAAATCCAGAAGTTACTTCAAAAGATGTGATTGCTTATATAACAGGAAAGTTAGATACAACAATGGTATGTCATAAGTTTGTACCTGCAAATAAATTTTATTCCTCATTTTATATTTCTGTCAAAGAAAATGACATGAGTGAAATAATTAATTCAAATTTTTGCGCATCAGGCATTTATATATATATATATATATATATATATATATATATATATATATATATATATATATATATATATATATATATATATATATATATATATATATATATATATATATACCATTTTATGGGAAATTAAATAATGATTTAATTGTTAATGAACAAATAGAGGAATCAGGTAGTTGAGGGTAATATTAGTAACGTATAATGGATTATTGCATTTATAAAGATTGTAAAAGAATATATAAAAATTGTTCACATAATAATGGTAATAAGAAGTTAATTAATAAAAGTAACATTTTCTGTTGTTATATGCAAAATGTTAGAGGGTTAAGAACTAAATGTCACTTATTGAAACATGCTGTTTTTGCAGAAGAATATGATTTAATAGCCTTGACGGAAACATGGTTGAATGATCAATTTGTTACTGATCAGATTGTGGATCAAAATATTTACTATATAGACATGATCGTGTAAATTTGAAGCTTTCAAGAGGTGGAGGTGTTTTATTGGCAGTTAAAAACAACATTGTAACCAAGCAAGTAAATATAGAACTGAATTTTGTTGATTTTATTTGGATTGAAATGGTATTAGGATTTCAAATGTTTCTGGTTGGGAATATATATATATATATATATATATATATATATATATATATATATATATATATATATATATATATATATATATATATATATATATATATATATATATATATATATATATATATATATATCCTCCTTATATTAATATAATTGAACTAAATAATGATTTGGAGAAATTGGAAAATTATTTACTTAATTACAAGCAAAATATTTTGATTTGTGGTGACTTTAATGCACGATATGTAATGACAGCAGATGAAGTAACTGGATTATGCAGTAATGAAATAAATAAAGGACAAAGAATTATAGAATTTATGAATATAACTGGTGTAGTACAAAGAAATCGGTTAAAGATAATAATGGATGTGTTCTAGATTTTATATTAATTAACTTTAATGATGTAGATGTGAGGCATAGTGTATAGCCATTATTGAAGGAAGACTCTCATTATCCAGCAATTGAGTTTTTTGTTTATGTCAAACACATATCATTAAATAAGGGTATGATAACTTCAAATAGAAATTATAAACTTGGTGATTATTATAATTTATATTATGACATTAAGTATGCTGATTGGGACCAAATATATTGTTCCACAAATGTAAATGAGGCAGTACATCTGTTTCAAAAAATTATGCAAAACCTTTTAAATAATAGAATACCATTATGCTATGAATCATCTAAAAAATATGTTCCTTGGTTCTCTAAGAAATTGATTTGCATTTACAAAAAAAAAGAAAAAAACATAAGCATCATAAGTTGTTTAAGAAATCAGGATCAATAATATGTTATAATAACTTTATAAATTTTAGAAGATTATTTAAAACAATAGAAAAAATTGATTTCAAAAGATATATTGTGAAACTAGAGGACAATATAAAGTGCAATTCAAATTACTTTTGCTCATTTATTAAAAAGCATTTTGGTGTAAAAAATAAAATGTCAATTGACAATGAAAGTCTTACAGCTGATGTTTTTGCCAACTATTTCTCATCATGTACAGAGAAAAATGGGCCTTCTAAATCATATATAGTTAAATTTGCTTTTAAAAGTAATGATTTAATAGTTATTGACACATTAAATTGTAATGACATTTTATTAGCAATAAAACAGCTTAAAAATTAAAAAAGTTGTGGATATGATATGCTACCTGTTTTTATTTATAAAGGATGTGCTGAACTGCTAGCTCCAGTGCTTTGTTATATTTTAATATCTCTTTGCAGTAGAGTATTTTTCCTGATTTCTGGAAAGTTGCAAAAGTTATACCAATACCAAAAGTCAAATCAAATGATGTTAGTAATTATAGACGTATTTCATTATTATGTATATCTGGAAAAAATTTTGAAAAATGTGTGTAAAATAAGATAATAGATAAAGTATGTAAATCTTTATCTGAAACACAACATGGTTTTATCCCAGGTAGATCTGTTGAGACTAATTTGATACATGATCAAGATGCTATTGCAAATGCAATTGATAACAAATTACAACTAGATGTGATTTATTTTGATTTAAGCAAAGCATTTGACCGAGTAGATCACTCTACATTGATTAGTAAGTTGCACAAGATTGGTTTTAGTTGTGAACTTTTGCAGTTGTTTGTATCTTTTGTTTCAAATAGACCTAATTTTGTATATTTTGGGTCTGCAAAATCATACACATATTTTAGTAATGCTGGAGTGCCTCGAAGAAGTATACTTGGACCACTGCTTTTTCAGTTTATTCTTTTGATATAGAGCAGTGTGTAAGTGGTTCTGACATTCTCAGCTTTGCAGATGATATTAAATTATATAAAACTCTTAAGAATTTTGAAGATCAGAAGATTTTGCAGTCTGATATCAAGAATTTTCAGGATTGGTGTGTGGAAAACTATATGGAAATTAACTTTGAAAAATGTTGTGTCATATCATTTTCTAAAAAATCAACTACAAGTCTGTTTAATTATACACTAAACTCAAAAAGTATTTCAAGAAAAGAAGATCATAAAGATTTAGGTATTATTTTTAATAATAATGGAACATTTAATAATAATATTCAAAATATTATTACAAAAAGTTATAAAATAATGGGTTTAATTCTCAGAAACTGTAAAATGTTAAAGAGAAATACATGTGTGTATTTGTTTCATACATTGGTCTTACCTATTTTAAATTATGGATCTTTGATCTGGAACTCATATAAATTAAATAATAGATTAGCACTGGAAAAGGTTTATAAAAAAAATTTTAGATACATTAAATCAGAAATAATATGTGACAACAATGCACTCTACAAAAACGAATCTCTACTGATATGAAGTATTTAAAAAAAGTACATCAGGTATAATAGATGTGAAAAGTTGCCAAACAACATTATCATTTAAGCTAAAGATAAAGGATACGAGATCAAAAAATATGTATAATAATCCAAATTTTAAAAGTGAAACATTAAAAAATTCAGCATTAGTAAGATTAACTAAATTGTACAATAAATTCTTTAATGCTGTTAATATATTTGAAACAGATGATAGAACATTTAGGACTACTGTGCAAAAAACTCTGCAAATGCTTTGTGAACTAGATTTGCTGTGCATTTTTTGTTTGGATGTAAAATCTGTTAAATGTACTAAATTAAATTAAATTAAATTATTATTATTATTATTATTATTATTATTATTATTATTATTATTATTATTATTATTATTATTATTATTATTATTATTATTATTATTATTATTATTATTATTATTATTATTATTATTATTATTATTATTATTATTATTATTATTATTATTATTATTATTATTATTATTATTTAGCTATAAGATGACAACCCATTTCCTTTCTTCCAAAGCTTTAAGTATTTGAAAACAAAATATCTTTTATATCTAGAAAGATAAAAATCTTACTACAACTTGCTGTTGAGTAAAAAAACCTAAACAATTTAATGTAATCATGTTCATTTTTTTATAAAATGGTATGTTTTTTATTTGATATAACTTTCAAGTTATTAAATAATTTCACACTCAGTGTTGTAAAAATTTGGTGAAGCAAAATATTAATGAAAGCATTTGTGATTTAAAATGTTACTTACAATATTCTCACTTTGCAAATATACAATTTCAAAAGTTTTGTCTAAAACATAATGAAAGTATATTTTATTTTGTTTTCACAAAATATGGTATTGTTAATTTAGTATTCTAAAAAATGGCACTTTGGATAGCTAGCACTAACAGCTAATAAGAGCTGCTTAAATGTTGAATTTTAAATAGTTACAAAAAGGAGGAAAGAGTGAATAATAGTTAAATATTGAAGGTAAGTTTTAAGTTTATTTGGTCGTTATTACAATGGAAAACAAGTGAGCTTTTCCTCAAAAAATTATAATATTTTAAAAATATATACTGTATCGAATATGTCCAAGGATAACCATATCCTTTCAAAGTAGAAACAATTAATTTTTCAAAAAATTCAGTTGTTATACCTAAAAAGTATAAACAGTTAATAATAATTTTGGAAATAATGTTTCTAAAAACTATAAAGTAAAGTATGATGGTAACTCTTTAATTCTTGTACAAATCATACAGTTTTAATAAGATCTCTTTTTCTAACAGAACAATGTCTTTTATTAGCGTTTCTCCTGTTCCACATGACCCTATAAAAAATTTAGCAGTGGTTGTAACAGGTAATTTATTATTGAAGTCAGTAATTATACATAAAAAATAAAATAATAATAATAATAATAATAATAATAATAATCATGTTTTTCATATGCTAACCCATGATGTTTTCACATCTAGAAAGGGTTTTTTTGTAAAATGAAGCCAATATGCACCATCTGTGTGTTGGACATGGAGAGAATGTGTCATGTTTTGAATGAATGGAGAGTTTTAAATGATGCAAGACAAATTTATTGGGAACATGTCATGGTAACTGGTCAATTTTTTTGATATGGCCAGTTGTATTGCATCAAGTATATTCCCAGATGTCTGAAGAACCATCTTCATAAATCATTCTATATGGCTTCCTAGATTTTTCCTGGTCCTGCATTTATCACCCAGTATATTACACCATTTCATGAAAATGCCTCTGTGCCTCCTTAAAAAAGAGGCCAACTGTGATTGCTGCCTGGAATTTCCAATTTTTCCTGCTCACACACTAGTGTACTCATCTGATGTCAACAATTCTCACATAATTGTGACATATTGTACATGAACATGCTTATGGCTTTTGACCATTAGGAAAATCCATTTTTTACTCATATAAAGCAATTATATATTTAATTGTGTTGTGTAATAATAATAATAATAATAATAATAATAATAATAATAATAATAATAATAATAATATTATTATTATTATTATTATTATTACTATTATTATTATTATTATTATTATTATTATTATTATTATTATTATTATTATTATTATTATTATTATTATTATTATTATTATTATTATTATTATTATTATTATTTAGCTATAATGTGACCACCAATTTCCTTTCTTCCAAAGCTTTAAGCATTTGAAAACAAAATATTTTTTATATCTAGGAAGTTAAGAATCTTACTACAACTCGCTTTTTAGTAAAAAAAACCTACACAATTTAATGTAAACATGTTCATTTTTTTATAAAATTGTATGTTTTTTATTTGATAAAACATTCAAGTAAATAAATTATTTCATACACAATGTTGTAAAAATTTGGTGAAGCAAAATAGTAATGAAAGCATTTGTGATTTAAAATGTTACTTACAATATTCTCACTTTGCAAATATTCAATTTCAAAAGTATTTTTTAAAACATCAAGTAAGTATATTATATGCTTTTTTCACAAAATATGGTATTGTTAATTTAATATTCTGAAAAATGGCACTTTGGATAGCTACCACCAATAGCTAATAAGTGCTGCTTTAATGTTGAATTTTAAATAGTTACAAAAAGGAGGAAAGAGTGAATAATAGTTAAATATAGAAGGTAAGTTTTAAATTTATTGGTCATTTTTAAAATGGAAAACATGTTAGCTTTTTCTCAAAATTTCTAATGTTTTAAAAATATATACTGTATCGAATATGTCCATGGTTAACCATATTGTTTCAAAGTAAAAAAAAACAATTGTTCAAAAAATTCAGTAGTTATACCTAAAAAGTATAAACAATTAATAATAATTTTGGAAATAATGTTTCTAAAAACTAAAGTAAAGTCTGATGGTGACTGTTGTAATTCCTCTACAAATCATACAGTTTTAAAAAGATCTATTTTTCTAACAGAACAATGTCTTATAATAACGTTTCTCCTGTTCCACAGGGCCCTATGGAAAATTTATCAGTAACTGTAACATGTAATTTGTTGTTGAAATCAACAATTATTCATAAAAAATAAAAACAAATAATAATAATTTGCTTTATATACTAACCAATGTCTTTTTCACATATAGAAAAGGGTTTTGTATAATTAAGCCAATATGTGCCATCTGTATTTTGGACATGGGGAGCCTGTGTCGTGTTTTGAAAGAATGCAGACTTTTAAATGATGCAAGACTAAATTTATTAGCAACTTGTAACGTTAACTGATCAATGTTTTTTGATATGTTCAGTTGTATTACAGCAGGTAGATTCCCAGACATCAGGAGAGCCATCTTCATAAATCATTCTTTATGGCTTCTTAGATGTTGTCTGGTCCTGGATTTATCACCTTGTAATTTACACCATTTCATGAAAATGCCTCTGTACCTCCCTAAAAGAAGAGGCCAACTGTTACTGCTGCATGGATTTTTCAATTTTTCCAGCTCACACACTAATGTACTCATCTGATCTCTACAATTCTCACATAATTGTGACTTAATGTAGATGAACGTGCTTTTGACTTTTGACAGTTAGGAAAATGCATTTTGAATCATATATAGCAATTATATGTTTTCATATACATTTGTTGTCTAATAATAATAATAATAATAATAATAATAATAATAATAATAATAATAATTATAATAATAATAATAATAATAATAATAATAATAATAATAATAATAATAATAATAATAATAATAATAATAATAATAATAATAATAATAATAATAATAATAATAATAATAATAATAATAATAATAATAATAATAACAACATTAACTTTATTATTTTTATACTTCTATTGTTGTTATAATTTATATTTGCAGTAGGAACTACAACTCCAGAAAATATAACAGAAATTGGTAAGAAAATAGTAACATTCTTCACTTTATTGTTTTAAAAAATAAACTGAATATTCGTTATACACAAATTGTCATATTAAGGAAATTATCCTGTTGTTCTACTTCTTCTTCTTCTTCTTCTTCTTCTTCTTCTTCTTCTTCTTCTTCTTATTATTATTATTATTATTATTATTATTATTATTATTATTATTATTATTATTATTATTATTATTATTATTATTATTATTATTATTATTATTATTATTATTATTATTATTATTATTATTATTATTATTATTATTATTATTGTTATTATTATTATTATTATTATTACATTCATATCGGCTTTTTTCAAACCAAATTGAGCAAACGCTTTTTGCAAGTGTTAAATAATAAATGAATAATCTCTGACCCATACAAGATATAGAATTTATGCAGCAATAAAAGAATCTCTTATTACCACAATTTGGTTTGAAAAAAGCCGATATGAATGTGATTACAATTGTATACAGACGCTATAAAAAATAAATGCTGATTATTATTATTATTATTATTATTATTATTATTATTATTATTATTATTATTATTATTATTATTATTATTATTATTATTATTATTATTATTATTATTATTATTATTATTATTATTATTATTATTATTATTATTATTATTATTATTATTATTATTATTATTATTATTATTATTATTATTATTATTATTATTATTATTATTATTATTATTATTATTATTATTATTATTATTATTATTATTATTATTATTATTATTATCTCTTGTAGAAAAAAGACCTGCTTTTTTTCTCTTAAAAATATTGGAATTTTTACTTTTGTTAAGAAGTCTCTCATTATTATTTTATCAGATTTTTGGGGTATTGTACCTCTTTCCTCTATGTTATTATATGGACAGAGGGCTTAATTCAACATTATACTTATGGTAGGCAATGTTTAATTTTGTACTATGTTTATAAGACTTAAACATTTTATAAGCCTTTAATCAAGGGTTAATATGTGCATATTTTCTGTAAAAATGTTTGGATCAAAATGTGTTTTATTAAAGATTTTTAGCATTTCTATTTTTCTAATATAATTCATCATTGAAAACTGCTTTGACCTCAAAATTATTTAATGGAATAGCTTCTTTTAATAGCTTCTTTTAATAGATTGTTTACTGGGATCTAATTACACCTTGGGAATTTTAGATGTAAATGGATTTTTTAGTGTTTTTTTTAAGTGATCTGCATTTAAAACTAATACGCCTGGAGAATTTTATTACTAAAGCTTATATTTTTGGAAACTATTATCATGGTTTAATTGATATGACTCAATTTTTTTTTAACATGGTTTCTTAATATGTATCTGTTTTTATTTGAAACATAATCAATGAAATTTCTAATGTCTATTTTTTTAAGTAATGAATTTCTCTTTGTTTTTGTTTCACTAGATATACAATTTCATTTTATTAATAATTAAGTACATAGTGACTTTGATATATTCAATAATTTTATTTTGGACATTGTTTATATATATATTTTGGACAATCTGAAAATAGTAAGGGAGGAAAAGAAGAAGTTACTCTCTTTAAGATATTACAGAATTATATATGTTGTATGTGTTTATATTTGAAACATAATCAATGGAATTTCTAATGTCTACTATTTTATTTTTAAGTAATGTATTTCTCTTTGTCTTAGTTTCACTAGATATAAAATTTCATTTCATTAATAATTAAGTGCATAGTGACTTTGATATATTCAAAAATTTTATTTTGGACATTGTTTATATATATATATATATATATATATATATATATATATATATATATAAACAATGTTTTGAATATGTCCAATATATATATATATATATATATATATATATATATATTGGACAATCTGAAAACAGTAAGAGAGAAAAAGAAGAAGTTACTCTCTTTAAGATATTACAGATTTATATATGTTGTATGTGAATTTTTTTTGGTTTAAAGTTTTGTGTATATATGATTTGTATATGTTAATGGAAGATTGGTATATTTTATAGTTATATATTTTTTTGTTATAATTAATGGCCCCATTTGCTGTTAAATGTCCTCAATGTTTATGTAATATTTACGGCAGACAAAAATATTTAAAGTTTCCTTTTTTTTGTGGGCTAAAGTATCATTTGGATTGTTATAGATTAAGTGATTTAAAAATTTTTAATGATAGTGATCCAGAATTCATATGTGAGTTTTCTAATAATTATTATAATACTAAGCATGAATAATATTGTTAATGATCCTGACGTTTTAGTCATGGATTCTTCTACATATGGTTTGGGTTTAATGTAATTGGGGTTAAATGTACTTATTGTAATGTAGAATTGTCAGATGCGGATAATGTGATTAAGTGCTCTGGTTTTTGTCAAGGGTATTTTCATATATCTTGTTTGAAGTTGTCCAGGTCTGATGCAAAAATTTTTGATTCTGTTGGTTTGGGTTTTTTGATTGTATAGAATGTAATCAATTGTCTGTGGATAAATTGATGAATATTGAGAGTGTTAGGTCAACAGATAATAATGATCTTATAGATGTGGAATCTGATATACATATTGAAAATATTTCTTAAAAAGATAATTATAATAAAGATAGTGTTAAAGATAATAGTGATAATAATTTAGGTATTGATAAAAGTTTAAATTCTTGTTCTAATGTCGATATAGTTAATAATAATGATCTTATGGATATGGAATCTGATATACATATTGAAAATATTTCTGAAAGAGATCATTATAATAGAGATAGTGTTAAAGATAATAGTTATAATAATTTAGGCATTGATAGGAATTTAAATTCTAGTTCGAATGTGGATATAGTTAATTTGCTTCAAGATAATGAAAATAGAAAAGTAGACTTGGCTGTTTTTACTTTTGAATTATTAAAATCTATGTTTCTTCAGGATGTTTATAGTATAATTATGAATATGGCAAAATTTGGTGTGAATGAATCTAAAGCTATTGGTGATGGTGTTATTTCTGGTAACAATTGTATACAATGTGATTTATTGGAAACACAAGTCTTTGGGGATATTGCTGAGGTTGATTTTTCTGGTGATGTTAATTCGTCTTTTAAGGGTAATAATACCTTACAAAAGTTGCCCAAGTCCTCATTCTTTATTGGAGATAAAGGTAAAAATAATTTTGGGAAAAAAATATAAAAATAAAAATAATAGCATTTATAATGGTGATTATAAAGGTAATAATAAGATATTAGATCAGGATTTTTATAAATGTGATGAATATATTGGATGTGGAATTGATAATGGTATAAGATACAATAAAGGAAAAGTTTATAAAACTAAAATCTATGGGCAGTCTGATAAATATCAAAAACAATTTTCTAGACTTAATGATGATGAAAAATTTAATAAGTTTTCTGGCTTTTCTGTTAATAATTCATAGCTGGAATATTATGATAATTTTCCTGACAAAAAGTATATATTGAAGGATGGATATTCACATTCTGTCACAAAAAAGTATAGTAGTAATTTTTCTGGTGAATTTTCTTAATTAAATTTTAGAAGAAAAAATTGTCTAGCAAATGCAGATAGAGGTTTTTTACTCATAGAACAAATTATTCGCATTTCTCTAAATATAACAATTATATTGATAATGAAATTAATGTAGGAAATGGTTTGGGATGCTGTTTTTCAACTTCTGGTAAAAAAGGTAGAGTATCTGTGGGAGGGGCTTGGTATTTCTAAAATTCATAACAATATTATTAATAATATTAATACAAAATGTAATAGATATTTTGTTGCTAATATGACAGTGAGTCTTAATTCATATAATATAAAGGTATTTCTTGAAAAACGTTTAAGAACTAGGATCATGAGTCATGAAATTAATATGTATAACTTGAAGTCTTCTTGCTTTTATATATCTGCTCCTGTTCATAAAAATAATGATTTAATATCTTCCTATTTATGGCCTCATGGTGCTTCCACTCGTTTTTATGGAACTTTGGGTGGTATTTATTTCTTTTCTTTAATTTTTTTTCTTTATTCATTATACTTACTTACATTTTCCTTTACTTGATTTCATTTATTTATTTGTTTTGATTTATTTTTAATTTAATATGATAGAGCTTTCTTCTTTTTAAATGTATGTTAGAGGGATGAGAACTAAGTGTGTGGAAATTAAACAGTTCTTTAAACAGAGCATTTCGATTTGATATTTTTTACAGAAACTTGGTTAAATCAACAATTTTACGATTGTTCTTTTCTTGATAATAGGTATATTAATTTGCATTCAGATAGATCTTTAGAATATGCAGCTACAGGAGGTGGTACTCTTATTGCCATCAACATAAATGTTTTATATAAGGATCTATGTTTTGCTTCTTTTGTATGTGAATCTACATGGTGTGAAGTTTATATGGTTCATAATTTTAAATGCATATTGGAAAATATTTATTTTAAACCTAATATCTCACTTTTAGAGCTTGATTACTTCTTGACAGTACTTGAAGATTTTTTGATTAGATATAATAATATTATCATTGTTGGTGATTTGAATATGCCTGATTTATTTAGGGGTAAGATTATTGTGCATTATTCTTTATTATCTCAGAAAGCTCTAAGAATGCTTAGATTTTGCAAATTTTTGGGGCTTCAACAATATTACTTTTTTTAAATAATTTTCAGCGTACTTCAGATTGTTTTCTTTATAATGTACCAATAGTTAGTAATATTGACTTTGTCTCTGTTTCTTTTCCAATTGATGTTCATCATCCACCTATCAAATTTTAGATTAAGATGTGTTATTCTAAAATTACTTATTCTAATGTTGTGAAAAGGGATTATGAGAGGGGTAATTATGTTGATCTTTGTAGAAAAACTTCTGAAGTTGATTGGAATAATATGTACTCAATTAATGATGTGAATTTTTTCTTGGATTATTTTTAGAAAATTTTTAATTATTTTATTGATGTATATATTCCTAATAAATTGTTATTTAACAAATGTGTGCCTTTTTGGTTTACATATACTCTTATTAAGAATATTAAAAGGAAATCTTACCATCATAGACTCTATTTTAAGACACAGAATTTAATTTATTATAATAACTTTATCAATTTTAGAAGATTGGCTAAATATATATATAAACGAGATTTACAAGAGTATATATAAAAAAATTGAAATTAATATTTTTTTTAATTCTAGAGAATTCTGGAATTTTGTTAATAATTCAGGCTTGTGTAAAAAAAAGGTTCAAATGACTCATGGTTCTGCATTAAATTCAGATGAATTTTCTAAATATTTTGCAGAGTTATACTTTTCACAAACATGCAATTGATTCTAAAATCACATTTCCTGGCACTTTGTCTAGTGCTAAATGTACAATTGATCATATCACTAAGGCATATGTTATTGTAGCTATTATGATGCTTAAGACTCACTCTAGTTTAGGATATGATAATATTATTTCTTTTATTTATAAGGGATGAGCCAAATTTATTGCAGTACCTCTTGCCTTTATATTTAATCTGTCTCTTAATTATTGTACTTTTCCTAGTGTTTTAAAGTGCAAAATGTTTCCAATCTTCAAAAATGGTGATCAAGATTGTGTTTCTAATTATAGACAGATTTCTCTTTTGCATACCATGGCACAAATTTCTGAGAGATGTATTTATAATAAAATTATTTCAGATGTGGCTAAGATAATTTCTTCTTCTCAACATGGTTTTAGTCCTAATAGATCAATTGATAGTAATCTGCTGACAATTTATGATCATATAGATCATGCTATTGAGGATTGTCAAAGACTAGATGTTATTTATTTTGATTTATCAAAAGCCTTTGATAATGTTGATCACAGTGACTTACTTCATAAATTACATAAAATAGGTTTTTCTAATAAACTCGTATATTTGTTATAATTATTTTTGTGTACAGCATTTATTAATGCAATAATAAAGTTAAATTTAATTTTGAATGCAATTATGGTGTTCTGCAGGTTAATATTTTAGCACCCATGCTGTTTAGTGTATACGCTAATGATCTTAAGGATTGCTTGAGATATTTTTTTCTGTTATGCTATGCTGATGATTGTAAGATTTTTAGAAGAATTATATCAGTTAACGTATGTGTTCTCCTTCAGAAGGATATTTGTAACTTTAGTGCTTGATGCGAGTCAAATAATATGACAGGTAATTTTGATAAATGTTCCTTTCTTTCTTACTCCAAAAAATTTGAAGTTTTACAATTTTGTTATTATATCAATTCTCCTAAAATTATTTCAGTTAAATGCCAAAAAGATCTTGGAATTATGCTTTCTTGTAATGGATATTTTATTCCTCATCTTGAAATGATTGTTGGTAAAGTTTTTAAGGTTATGGGTGCCATTCTTAGACATCGTTTTCAGTTCAGAAATGATACTAAATGAAAATCGTTTTTTCATTGGTTCTTGCTATTATTGAATATGGTTCAATAATTTGAAACCCTAGTTCTTTGCAAGGATTAACTTGTTGCAGTATATTTCAAAGAAAGTTTTCAAATATGTTTTTGGGAGGGGAAATGATTAATTTTCATCTAGACGAAAGTATAGGGATTTGAAAAGTTTTTATAAAATTGTCTATAAACACTTTATTTTATCAGAGATAGTTGCAACTATCTCAATTAGGTCTTTGAGTTATGATACTATGTCTACTTATGTATATCGGATTCAAACATGTCATTTTAACATTCTTAAATTTTCTCTTTTATTTAGGTTACCCTCTTTATATAATTAGATTGGGAGTAACCTTAATCTGTGTGACATTGATTATAAGAAATTTTGCAATCTTATTAAATTAAAGTGTTATGTTTGATTTTGTCTTATAAGTTTTACTTTATTATGTATACATTTATATTTTCATTTTAAGCTATATGTTTTATTTTCACTTTTATTGGATGTGCAAACTTAATTGGCTTTATGCTGTTGTTTGTTACTTAAATAAAAGAATTGAATTATTATCATTACTACTACTATTACTACTACTACTACTACTACTACTACTACTACTACTACTACTACTACTACTACTACTACTACTACTACTACTACTACTACTACCACTGCCACTACCACTACCACTACCACTACCACTACTATCACTACTACTACTACTACTACTACTACTATTGTTATTGTTATTATTATGTTGTTGTAATAATAATAATAATAATAATAATTATTATTATTATTATTATTATTATTATTATTATTATTATTATTATTATTATTATTATTATTATTATTATTATTATTATTATTATTATTATTATTATTATTATTATTATTATTATTATTATTATTATTCATTTTGTTGTAGTTGCTGTTGGTTAGTATTATTATTATTAATTTGGTATAAGGTGACTACCCATTTCCTTTATTCCAAAGCCTTAAGTATTTGAAAACGAAAAATCTTTTATATCTAGGAAGATAAAAATCTTACTAAAAGTCGTTTTTAGTAAAAAAAAAAAACCTAAACAATTTAATGTAATAATGTTTATTTTTAAAAAAATGGTATGATTTTTATTTGATATAACTTTCAAGTTAGTAAATAATTTCAAACACCATGTTGTAAAATTTTGGTGAAGCAAAATAGTAATGAAAGCATTTATGATTTAAAATGTTACATACAATATTCTCTCTTTGCAAATATTTAATTTCAAAAGTTTTCTCTAAAACATTAAGTAACTATATTTTATGCTGTTTTCACAAAATATGGAATTTTTAATTTAATATTCTAAAAAATGGCACTTTGCTGCTAGCTAACACCAATAGCTAATAAGAGCTGCGTAAATGTTGAATTTTAAATAGTTATAAAAAGGAGGAAATACTGAATAATAGTTAAATATTGAAGGTAAGTTTTAAATTTATTGGTCATTTTTAAATTGTGAAACAAATTAGCATTTCCTCAAAAAATTTTAATGTTTTTAAAAAATGTACTGTATCGAATATGTCCATCGATATCCATATTGTTTTGAAATAAATAAAAAAACAATTTTTCAAAAAATTCAGTAGTTATATCTAAAAAGTATAAACAATTAATAATAATTTTGAAAATAATATTTGTAAAAACTATAAAGTGAAGTCTGATGGTAACTCTTTTCATTACTCTACAAATCATACAGTTTAAATAAGATCACATTTTCTAACAGAACAATGTCTTATAATAACGGTTTTCCTGTTCCATGGCGCCCTATGGAAAATTTAGCAGTGATGGTAACATGTAATGTCTTATTAGAATCAGTAATTATTCTTAAAAAATAAAACCAAATATTAATAATGTTCATCATATGCTAACTAATGATGTTTTCACATCTAGAAAGGTTTTTTTTTTGTAAAATTAAGCCAATTTGTGCTATCTCTATGTTGGACATGGAGAGCCTGTGTCATGTTTTGAGTGAATGCATTTTAAATGATGCAAGACTAATTTGATAGGAAATTGTAACGTTAATTGGTCAATTCTTTTTGATAAGGCCAGTTGCTTTGCATCAGGAAGATTCCCAGACATCAGGAAAGCCATCCTCAAAAATCATTCTATATGGATTCTTATCTGTTGCCTGGTCCTGGATTTATCACCTGGTAGTTTAGACCATTTCATAAAAATGCCTCTTTACTCCTTAAAAAAAGGCCAACTGTCATTGCTGCCTGGAATCCTCAATTGTTCCTGTTCACTCTCTGATGTACTCATCTGATCCCTACAATTCTCACATAATTGTGACATAATGTTCTTCAACTTGCTTATGGCTTTTGTCCATTGGGAAAATGCATAATTTTAATCATATAAAGCAATTATATCTTTTCATATAATTTTGTTTGGTAATTATTATTATTATTATTATTATTATTATTATTATTATTATTATTATTATTATTATTATTATTATTATTATTATTATTATTATTATTATTATTATTATTATTATTATTATTATTATTATTATTATTATTATTATTATTATTATTATTATTTTTTTTTTTTATTATTATTATTATTATTATTATTATTATTATTATTATTATTATTATTATTATTATTATTAATGATCTAGTTGAAGAAAGGATAACATTTGATTCATTTATTGAATCTGATGTTATTTTTGCTATTGGGCAGCTTAAATTACATTCTAGTGTGGGCCTTGACAATATTCCAGATTTCATTTATAAAGGATGTGCTGAATACATTGCTTCTCCTCTTTTGCATATTTTTAATTGCTCTTTAGCAAATGGTACTTTTTCTACATCCTTTAAAATTGCTAAAGTTGTTCCTATTTTTAAGAAAGGATCTAGAGATTTGGTAAGTGACTATAGGCCTATTTCAATTCTACACACTGTTGCTCGAATTTTTGAAAGATGTTTGTATAATAAAATTATATTGGATGTCTCTAAGGTTTTGGCCCCAGAGCAGCATGGATTTTTGCTTAATAGGTCCATTGAAACACATTTGCTAACAATTTTTGATCACATTTCAAATTCAATTGAGAATCAATCTAGGTTAGATGTTGTGTATTTTGATATGTCCAAGGCTTTTGATAGAGTTAATCATAAAATTCTTCTTTAGAAGCTTTGTAGGTTAGGTTTTTCTAAATTATTAATTAATTGGTTTGACTCTTTTCTTAGGGATAGAATGTCTTGTGTGAGGTTTAATAGTAAATTGTCATTACCTTATTATTGCTTCACTGGGGTGCCTCAAGGCAGTGTACTTGCACCTTTATTATTTAATGTATACATTGATGACCTAAAAACATGCATTAAATTTTCACATCTTCTATGTTATGCAGATGATTGCAAAATTTTTAGGCATATTTATTCTATTAATGACTGTTTTTTACTTCAAAGTGATATAGATAATTTCTTGAATTGGAGTGAATATAATTATATAGATATAAATATGGATAAGTGCCCCATTGTCGCTTACTCTAGAAAATCTGAAATCTTAATTTTGGCATTTATTTTATTTATTTAATTAATTTTATTTATTTCCTAAACTGTTCTTTTGAGTTTTTGATTGTATTTTTATTTAATTTATTTTTACATGTAAATTCCACACACAAGATTTTTCTTGTTTGGAGTTTTTAAATATTTGTGATGTACTTTGTTTTATTTCATAGAATAAATTGAATTGAATTGAATTATTATTATTATTATTATTATTATTATTATTATTATTATTATTATTATTATTATTATTATTATTATTATTATTATTATTATTATTATTATTATTATTATTATTATTATTATTATTATTATTATTATTATTATTATTATTATTATTATTATTTTCAAATTGGAAGAAACCTTAATCTGTGTGATATTGATTATAAGAAATTTTGTCACCTTGTTTAAAGGAAATGTTATGTTTGATTTTGTCTTATAAATTATACTTTATTATGTATACAATTACATTTTCATTTTATGTTATATGTTTTATTTTTACTTTTGTTGTATGTGCAAACTGTAATTGGCTTTATGCTGTTGTTTAGCACTTAAATAAATGAATTAAATTTACTTGAATTATTATTATTATTATTATTATTATTATTATTATTATTATTATTATTATTATTATTATTATTATTATTATTATTATTATTATTATTATTATTATTATTATTATTATTATTATTATTATTATTATTATTATTATTATTGTATACTTACACATTAAATAATACATATATTCCTGCAGATACTAATCATAATGATTTAGGGCATTTTTTTCCACTAATGGATCATTTACAGAGCATGTTTCGTATAATGTAACAAAAGTGCATAATGTATTAGGTCCTATTTTGAGATTAATTAACAATTTTGAATTAAATACTAGATTAATATTATTTAACATCTTAGTGATTCCAGTACTTCATTATGAATCTGTTATATGGAATGTAGACATAATTTTACATATTAATATGATTCAAAATGTTGAACATAAATTTCGAAAAATAATACTGCTTAAATAGAAATCAGAAATTTAAGTAATAAGTTATGTAATCATAGACTAATTACTGACATGATAATAATACAAAAGATAATGAAAGAAGAAATAGATATTTCTGACTTAGAGTCAAAAATACAGTATGGAATCCCCAAGCTGAATAGTAAAAATACTGAACTATTTTTTTATAACTCATTTTCATTCAGATTGTTTGAAAAGATCTACACTGGTGAGATTACCCGATTTTTATTGTAAACATTTTAAAAGCATTAATATTTTTAATTTATCAAAGAATAGATTTAAGAAAGCAATTCAACAATTATTGAGCTGTAATAGCAATCAAATGTAAACTTTTTGGTTTTTGTTTGTTCTGTATTGTAACGATATATAAATATGTCGTTACATTAATTTAAAATAAAAACTTCAAAGTTCGCAAATAAAAGGAAAAAACTAAATGCTAAAATTAAAATGTTTGTTAAACATATATATATATATTCGCACAGATGCTAAACTTTAAAAATATTTTTTTCATAAACAAAAAAAAAATTATTTGAACGTATTTTTTTTTAATAAAAATATACAAGATTGAAATATAAAAATATTTTAATAAAAAAATAACGTAAGTTAAAATAAAAACAGGTATTAGTTAATTCCTGTAATCTGTAAATGGAAATGATTGTTTATTAATTATCTAAAAGCTGTGTAATTAAAAAGTCAGTTGAAATGTTAGATAAGAGAAGAAAGATTTTAGCTTGACCAATGGATGCACTAAGCCTTGGCTCGGACCCTAACGAAAGTGATGGATTAGTGACGTTTTGTTAATTGAATCTGTGTGGATAATATAAAAAGGGAAATACAGTTTTTTCAGGCAGTTCCAGCGTTGTGGGTTTGAGAGGTGGTAGGACGCACATACCACACTCTCTATTTAAAAAACGGAAAAGACTGTGATACCTTGAACCAGCTATTGCCATCTCCAGAACATTATCTTCCAATGGAGGCTTTGCGGGAATTAAAAGCAGAAACCTGGACTCTTCTACCGTGAGCTATGAACTTTACAAATTAACAACAACCAAAAAAAGTAATTAAGAACTTTCGTCAGTGATTTTTTTTAAAGATTCAATTAATTTAAATTTTAAAATGAACTCTTATTTGATTTTCAAATTAATAATTGATTGTTTAAATTTATATAGTTAAGTTTTGCTAAAATCATTTCCATTTTATTATTTTTATTTGTAGTAGTATTTATTGTAGAAATTATTAAATGCATTACATTTAAGTTGGGTATAGACATTGCATAGATTTGTTAGCGGTTGATTATGTTGTGGTTTTCACATTTGATTAGAATATATGGGTCAACGATATCACTGCAAGCATCTTACGATGAATGCTAATGGGATTTGTATATTCCCTATTCAAGTGACGTTTATCGATGACTTTGTATTTTGATCGGTTGTGTTTAATTTGGAATGTGTTTGACCATGGAATCTGTGCAGCTGATCTGTACTCAACATTTTAAAGCAAATTTATAAAAATAATCTGTGCAAACGTATTCAAATGTTAAATTTAAGTCAGGCATGAATGGCTATATAGTTTTGTAAAGTTAAATTAAGGGAGGGTAATCTTAAGTTATTCGTTTTGTGGTTGAATTGGCTCAATGGATTGGATATATTTGTGTAATTAGTAGATGTAGTATAAGTTTTGCTACGTGCAGAATCACTGAATGCACCGCACCAACCCTTTGCCTATGGATGGGTTTGTAAGTTGGCAGAAGACTGCAGTCCATTCCTATGAGTTTTTTGTTTATTGTTCTACTTGACAACAGATGTCACATTCTGTTGGTGGAGTGTCAATGTCTTCTCTATTTCTACTTATTGTTCAGATGTACGTTTCCTGACAGTATAGTATGTTGTGTTGTCGTATCATGCTACATTGAATACATGAATGTATCAGATGGATTGGTGCCAGTTTGTTTGCAAAATTTGTTGCCTATGGTTAAATAAAAAAGAATATAATTTTTTCAAATGCAGATCTATGTAGTCTATTCATACTTGACCATCTAAATAAAATACTAAACACATTGAAATTTATGTAAATGTACAATTAAAGAGTAATATAAAAAATCTAAAAATGTTAAACCTATTCCTCAAAATTTAAATGTTATTTTATATGTGCGTAAATAAATATTTTTATGTGTTAATTTCTGGCAGTGGCTTTTATTCTTTTATATTTAAGATATAAAATTTATAGATTTTTATCTCTGTGTCTCCGCTGAGCTAGTGACTTGGTCTAATGATCAGAATATTTAAAGTGGAATCTTAACAGCGCGTATCTGCCTACTCTATAAATTTTTCTAGGCTCAAATGACTAGATGGTGCCCTGGTAGTTGCAGATATTGTTTTTGCGGTTAGATTCAATCTTCACTTTCGTTTCGATCGTTATAGTATGTTTCATGTTAATAAACAATTGGATTATTATTATTATTATTATTATTATTATTATTATTATTTTTATTTTTATTTTTATTATTATTATGATTATTATCAAATTGGAAAAAACCTTAATCTGTGTGATATTGATTATAATAAATTTTGTAATCTTGTTTAACTGAAATGTTATGTTTAATTTGTCTTTTAAATTATACTTTATTATGTATACATTTATATTTAAATTTTATGTTATATGTTTTATTTTTACTTTTATTGTATGTGCAAACTGTAATTGGCTTTATGCTGTTGTTTAGCACTTAAATAAATGAATTAAATTTACTTGAATTATTATTATTATTATTATTATTATTATTATTATTATTATTATTATTATTATTATTATTATTATTATTATTATTATTATTATTATTATTATTATTATTATTATTATTATTATTATTATTATTATTATTATTATTATTATTATTATTATTATTATTATTATTATTATTATTATTATTATTATTATTGGTTTTTTGTAGTTGTTGTTTATTATTAATTTACTATAAACTGACTACCCATTTCCTTTGATCCAAAGCTTCAAGTATTTGAAAACAAAAATCATTTATATCTAGGAAGAAAGTAACTTATTAAAAGTCGTTTTTAGTAAAAAAAAAACTTAAGCAATTTAATGTAATCATGTTTATTTTTAAAAAAAGATATGCTTTTATTGGACATAACTTTTAAGTAAGTACCTAATGTCATACACACTCTTGTAAAAATGTGGTGAAGCAAAATAGTAATGAAAGCATTTGTGATTTAAAATGTTACTTAAAATATTCTCACTTTGCAAATAATCAATTCCAAAAGTTTTTTCTAAAACAACAATTAACTTTATTTTATTTTGTTTTCACAAATTATGGTATTTTTAATTTAACATTCTAAATAACTGACAGTTTGGATAAATCACATCCATAGCTAATAAGAGCTGCTTTAATGTGGAATTTTAAATAGTTATAGAAAAAGGAAAGGGTAAAGAATAAATAAATATTGAAGGTAAGTTTTAAATTTATTGGTCATTATTAAATTGAAAAACAGGTTACTCTTTCATCAAAAAATTCCACTGCTTTAAAAGATTGTGCGGTATCGAATATGTCCATGGATAACCATGTCATTTCAAAGTAAAAAAACCCAATTTCTCAAAACATTCAGTAGTTATACATAAAAGAGTATAAACAATTAATAATAATTTTGGAAATGTTTCTAAAAACTGTATATAAAGGTGTCTGACAGTAACTTTTTTAATTCCTCTACAAATCATACAGTTTTAGTAAGAACTCTTTTTCTAAAAGAACACAGGCTTATAATAGCGTTTCTCCTATTCCACATGGCCCTATGAAAAATATAGCAGTTGTTGTAACGTAATTTTTTATTGAAATCAGTAATATACCAAAAAATTAAAACAAATAACATTAGTATTCGTTATATGCTATCCAATGCGTTTTTCACATCTAGAAAAGATTTCTGTAAAAGTAAGCCAATATTTGCCATCTGTATGTTGGACATGGAGAGCCTGTGTTATGTTTTAAATGAATGCAGAGTTTTAGATGATGCAAGATGAAATTTATTAAGAACTTGTAATGTTAACTGGTAAACGTTTTTGATATGGCCAGTTGTATTGATCAGGTAGATTCCCAGACATAAGGAGAGACATTATCATATATCATTCAATATGCCTTCATAGATATTGCATGGTCATAGATTTATAAACCGGTAATTTACACCATTTCATGAAATTGCCTCTGTGCCTCCTTAAAAGAAGAGGACAACAGTTATTGCTGCCTGGAATTTTCATTGCTTTCTTCTCACACAGTGATGTACCCATCTGATCTCTACAATTCTCACATAATTGTGACATAATGTACATGAACTTGCTTATGTCTATTGACGGTTAGGAATATGTATTTTTAAACATATAAGGCAATTATATGTTATCATATAATTTGTTGTGTAATAATAATAATAATAATAATAATAATAATAATAATAATAATTATTATTATTATTATTATTATTATTATTATTATTATTATTATTATTATTATTATTAATATTAATATTATTATTATTATTATTATTATTATTATTATTATTATTATTATTATTAGGTAATAGTGATAATAATTTAGGTATTGATAGGAGTTTAAATTCTAGTTCTAATGTGGATATAGTTAATAATAATGATCTTATAGATGTGGAATCGGATATACATATTGAAAATATTTCTGAAAGGGATAATTATAATAGAGATAGTGTTAAAGATAAAAGTAATAATAATTTAGGTATTGATAGGAGTTTAAATTCTAGTTCTAATGTGGATATAGTTAATTTGCTTCAAGATAAGGAAATTAGAAAAGTAGACTTGGCTGGTTTTACTTTTGAATTATTAAAATCTATGTCTCTTCAGGAAGTTTATAGTATGATTATGAATATGGAAAAATTTGGTGTGAAGAATTCTAAAGCTATTGGTGATGGTGTTATTTCTGGTGATGTAGGTATACAATGTGATTTATTGGAAACACAAGTTTTTGGGATATTGCTGAGGTTGATTGTGCTGGTGATGTTAATTCATCTTTTAAGGGTAATAATACCTTAGAAAAGTTGCCCAAGTCCTCATTCTTTATTAGAGATAAAGATAAAAACTGTTTCTGGAAAAAAGATAAAAATAAAAACAATAGCATTTATAATGTTGATTATAAAGGTAATAATAAGATATTAGATGAGGATTTTTATTCATGTGATGAATATATTGGATGTGGAATTGATAATAGTACAAGATACAATAAAGGAAAAGTTTATAAAACTAAAATTTATAGGCAGTCTGATAAATATCAAAACAATTTTCTAGACTTAATGATGATGAAAAATTTAACAAGTTTTCTGGCTTTTCTGTTAATAATTCATCGCTGGGATATTATGATAATTTTTCTGATAAAAAGTATATATTGAAGGATGGATATTCACATTCTGTTCCAAAAAAGTATAGTAGTAATTTTTCTGGTGACTTTTCTAAATCAACTTTCAAAAAAAAAATTGTCTAGCGATTGCTGATAGAGGTTTTTTTACTCATAGAGCAAATTATTCGCATTTCTCTAAATATAACAATTATATTGATAATGAGGTTAATGTGGGAAATGGTTTGGGATGCTCTTTTTCAACTTCTGGTAAAAAAGGTAGACTACCTGTGGAAAGGGGGTTTGGTATTTCTAAAATTCATAATAATATTATTAATAATATTAACACAAAATGTAATAAATATTTTGTTTCTAATATGCCAGTGAGTCTTAATTCATATAATATTAAGGTCTTTCTTGAAAAACGTTTAAGAACTAGGATCATATGTCATGAAATTAATATGTATAACTTGAAATCTTCTTGCTTTTATATATCTGCTCCTGCTCATAAACATAATGATTTAATCTCTTCCAATTTATGGCCTCGTGGTGCTTCCATTCGTTTTTTTTTTATGGAACTTTGGCTAATTCTTTAAAACTTTAGTGGTATTTATTTATTTATTTTCTTTGTTTTCTTTGATTTCTTATTTTCTTTATTTTCTTTTATTTCTTATTTTCTTTATTCACTATACTTACTTACATTTTTCTTTACTTGATATCATTTATTTATTTGTTTTGATTTATTTTTAATTTAATATGGTAGGGCTGTCTTGTTTTTATATGAATGTTAGAGGGATGAGAACTAAGTGTGTGGAAATTAAACAATTCTTTAAAACAGAGCATTTTGATTTGATATTTTTTACAGAGACTTGGTTAAATCAACAATTTTCTGATTGTTCTTTCCTTGATAATACGTATAATATTTTACGTACGGATAGATCTTTAGAATATGAAGCTAGAGGAGGTGGTACTCTTATTGCTATAAACAAAAATGTTTTATATAGAAATCTATGTTTTACTTCTTCTGTATGTGAATCTACATGGTGTGAAGTTTACATGGATCATAATTTTAAATGTATATTGGGAAATATTTATTTTAAACCTAATATCTCACTTTTAGAGCTTGATTACTTCTTGACAGCACTTGAAGATTTTTTGATTAGATATAATAATATTATCATTGTTGGTGATTTGAATATGCCTTATTTATTTAAGGGTAAGATTATTATGCATTATTCTTTATTATCTCAGAAACTTTAAGAATGCTTAGATTTTGCAAATTTTTTGGGCTTCAACAATATAACCCTGTTGTTAATAGTTTTCAGCGTACTTTAGATTGTGTTCTTTGTAATGTACCAATAGTTAGTAATTTTCACTTTGTCTCTGTTTCTTTTCCAATTGATGTTCATCATCCACCTATCGAATTTTATATTAAGATGTGTTATTCTAAAATTACTTGTTCTAATTTTGTGAAAAGGGATTTTGGGAGGGGTAATTATGTTGATCTTTGTAGAAAATTTTCTGAAGTTGATTGGAATAATATGTACTCAATTAATGATGTGAATTTTTGCTTGGATTATTTTTTGAAAATTTTTAATGGTTTTATTGATGTATATATTCCTAATAAATTATCGTTTAACAAAGGTTATCCTATGTGGTTTTCATATACTCTTATTAAGATTATTAAAAGGAAATCTTACCATCATAGACTCTATTTTAAAACACAGAATATAATTTATTATAATAATTTTATCAATTTTAGAAGATTGGCTAAATACATCTATAAACGAGATTTACAAAAGTATATAAAACAAATTGAAATTAATATTTCTTCTAATCCTAGAGAATTCTGGAATTTTGTTAATAATTCAGGCTTGGGTAAGAAAAAGGTTCAAATGACTCACAGTTCAGCATTAAATGCAGATAATTTTTCTAACCGTTTTGCAGAGTTATACTTTTCACAACGTGGCATTGATTCTAAAATTACATTTCCTGGCAATTTGTCTAGTGCTAAATGTACAATTGATCATATCTCTAGGGAAGATGTTATTGTAGCTATTAGGAGGCTTAAAACTCACGCTAGTTTAGGATGTGATAATATTTCTTCTTTTATTTATAAGGGGCTAGCCGAATTTATTGCAGTACCTCTTGCCTTTGTTTTTAATCTGTTTCTTAATTCTTGTAATTTTCCTAGTGTTTTGAAATGTGCTAAAATTGTTCCAATCTTCAAAAATGGTGATTGAGATTGTGTTTCTAATTATAGACTGATTTCTGTTTTGCATACCACTGCAAGAATTTTTGAGAGATGTATTTATAAAAAAATTATTTCAGATGTGGGTAAGATAATTTCTTCTTCTCAACATGGTTTTAGTCCTAATAGATCACTTGATAGTAATCTACTGACAATTTATGATCATATAGCTCATGCTATTGAAGATCGTCAAAGACTAGATGTTATTTATTTTGATTTGTCAAAACCTTTTGATAAAGTTGATCACAGTGTCTTACTTTATAAATTACATAAAATAGGTTTCTCTAATAAACTTGTATATTGGATTCAATCATTTCTTTGTAGTCGTACAGCATATATTAAATTCAATAATAAAGTTTCATTTAATTTTGAATGCAATTTAGGTGTTCCACAGGGTAGTATTTTAGCACCCATGCTGTTTATTGTTTACGTTAATGATCTTAATGATTGCTTGAGATATTCTTTTCTGTTAAGCTATGCTGATGACTGTAAGATTTTTAGAAGAATTGTATCAGTGAACGATTGTGTTCTCCTTCAGAAGGATATTGATAACTTTAGTTCTTGGTGTCAGTCAAATAATATGACAGTTAATTTTGATAAATGTTCCTTTATATCTTATTCCAAAAAATCTGAAGTTTTACAGTTTTATTATTATATCAATTCTCATAAAATTATTTCAGTTAAATGCCAAAAAGATCTTGGAATTGTTTTCTTGTAATGGATCTTTTACTCCTCATCTTGAAATGATTGTTGGTAAAGCTTTTAAAGTTATGGGTGCCATTCTTAAACATGGTTATCAGTTCAGTAATGATAATAAACGGAAATTGTTTTTTTCATTGGTCCTTCCTATTATTGAATATGGTTCAATAATTTGGAACCCTAGTTCTTTGCAAGGATGTAACTTGTTGCAGTCTATTTCAAAGAAGTTTTTCAAATATGTTTCTTGGGAGGGTAAAATGATTAATCTTTCATCTAGACGAATGTATAGGGATTTGAAATATTTTTATAAAATTGTTAATAAACAGGTTATTTTATCAGATGTAGTTTCAACTATCTCAGTTAGGTCTTTGAGTTATGATACTAGGTCTACTTGTGTATATCAGATTCAAACATGCTTTTCTAATATTCTTAAATTTTCTCCTTTATTTAGGTTACTCTCTTTATATTATCAAATTGGGAGTAACCTTAATCTGTGTGACATTGATTATAAGAAATTTTGTAATCTTGTTAAACTGAAATGTGAAGTTTGATTTTGTCTTTTAAATTTTACTTTATTATGTATACATTTATATTTTCATTATGTGTTATATGCTTTATTTTCACTTTTATTGTATGTGCAAGCTGTAAATGTCTTTATGCTGTTGTTTTGCACTTAAATAAATGAATTGAATTGTTATTATTATTATTATTATTATTACTATTATTATTATTATTATTATTATTACTATTATTATTATTATTATTATTATTATTATTATTATTATTATTATTATTATTATTATTATTATTATTATTATTATTATTATTATTATTATTATTATTATTATTATTATTATTATTATTATTATTATTAACTTTTTTATACTTATATTGTTATTATAATTTATATTTGCAGTAGAATCTACAACTCCAGAAAATACAACAGAAATTGGTAAGTAAATATTAACATTCTTCCTTTTATTGTTTTAAAAAATAAACTGCATATACATTATACAAAAAATTTTCATCCTAAGATAATTGTCCTGTTGTTGTTGTTATTATTATTATTATTATTATTATTATTATTATTATTATTATTATTATTATTATTATTATTATTATTATTATTATTATTATTATTATTATTATTATTATTATTATTATTATTATTATTATTATTATTATTATTATTATTATTATTATCATCATCATCATCAAATTGGAAGAAACCTTAATCTGTGTGATATTGATTATAAGAAATTTGGTAATCTTGTTTAACTGAAATGTTATGTTTGATTTTGTCTTTTAAATTATACTTTATTATGTATACATTTATATTTTCATTTTATGTTATATGTTTTATTTTTACTTTTATTGTATGCGCAAACTGTAGTCGGCTTTATGCTGTTGTTTAGCACTTAAATAAATGAATTAAATTTACTTGAATTATTATTATTATTATTATTATTATTATTATTATTATTATTATTATTATTATTATTATTATTATTATTATTATTATTATTATTATTATTATTATTATTATTATTATTATTATTATTATTATTATTATTATTATTATTATTATTATTATTACTGTTATTATTATTATTATTATTATTGGTTTTTTGTAGTTGTTGTTTATTAGTAATTTACTATAAACTGACTACCCATTTCCTTTGATCCAAACCTTCAAGTATTTGAAAACAAAGATCATTTATATCTAGGAAGAAAGTAACTTTACTAAAAGTCGTTTTTAGTAAAAAAAAAAAAACTTTAGCAATTTATTGTAATCATGTTTATTTTTAAAAAATTATATGCTTTTATTGGACATAACTTTTAAGTAAGTAACTAATGTCATACACACTCTTGTAAAAATATGGTGAAGCAAAATAGTAATGAAAGCATTTGTGATTTCAAATGTTACTTACAATATTATCACTTTGCAAATAATCAATTCCAAAAGTATTTTCTAAAACAACAATTAACTTTATTTTATTTTGTTTTCACAAAATATGGTATTTTTAATTTAACATTCTAAATAACTGACAGTTTGGATAGCTCACATCCATAGCTATTAAGAGCTGCTTTAATGTGGAATTTTAAATAGTTATAAAAAAAAGAAAGGGTGAAGAAAAAATAAATATTGAAGGTAAGTTATAAAGTTATTGGTCATTATTAAAATGAAAAACAGGTTAGTCTTTCATCAAAAAATTCCAATGATTTAAAAGATTGTGCGGTATCGAATATGTCCATGGATAACCATGTCATTTCAAAGTAGAAAAACCCAATTTCTCAAAACATTCAGTAGTTATACATAAAAAAGTATAAACAATTAATAATAATTTTGGAAATGTTTCTAAAAACTGTATATAAAGTTGTCTGACAGTAACTTTTTTAATTCCTCTACAAATCATACAGTTTTAGTAAGAACACTTTTTCTAATAGAACACAGGCTTATATTAACGTTTCACCTATTCCACAGGGCCCTATGAAAAATTTAGCAGTTGTTGTAACATGTAATTTTTTATTGAAATCAGTAATTATTCCAAAAAATAAAAACAAATAACATTAGTTTTCGTTATATGCTATCCAATGCCTTTTTCACATCTAGAAAAGATTTCTGTAAAAGTAAGCCAATATTCGCCATCTGTATGTTGGACATGGAGAGCCTGTGTTATGTTTTAAATGAATGCAGAGTTTAAGATGATGCAAGATGAAATTTATTAAGAACTTGTAATGTTAACTGGTAATTTTTTTTTGATATGGCCAGTTGTATTGATCAGGTAGATTCTCAGACATAAGGAGAGACATTATCATATATCATTCAATATGCCTTCACAAATGTTGCATGGTTCTAGATTTATAAACCGGTAATTTACACCATTTCATGAAATAGCCTCTGTGCCTTTTTAAAAGAAGAGGACAACAGTTATTGCTGCCTAGAATTTTCATTGCTTTCTTCTCACACAGTGATGTACCCATCTGATCTCTACAATTCTCACATAATTGTGACATAATGTACATGAACTTGCTTATGGCTATTGACGGTTAGGAAAATGTATTTTTAAACATATAAAGCAATTATATGTTATCATATAGTTTGTTATGTAATAATAATAATAATAATTATAATAATAATAATAATAATAATAATAATAATAATAATAATAATAATAATAATAATAATAATAATAATAATAATAATAAGTAATAATTTTCAAAGGCTGTAACCTTAGAAATAAGCGTCTGAAAAATACGAAGGTAGGGCCCTCTATAGGTCTTAAAACACAAGCTTACACTATGAAGAAAAGAGAGAAAAAATTATAATAATAATAATAATAATAATAATAATAATTATTATTATTATTATTATTATTATTATTATTATTATTATTATTATTATTATTATTATTATTATTATTATTATTATTATTATTATTATTATTATTATTATTATTATTATTATAAACTTTTTTTACACTTATATTGTTATTATAATTTATATTTGCAGTAGAATCTACAACTCCAGAAAATACAACAGAAATTGGTAAGTAAATATTAACATTCTTCATTTTATTGTTTTGAAAAGTAAACTGCATATACATTATACAAAAAGTTTTCATCCTAAGAAAATTGTCCTGTTGTTGTTCTAATATTTTTTATTATTATTATTATATTATTTATTATTATTATTATTATTATTATTATTATTATTATTATTATTATTATTATTATTATTATTATTATTATTATTATTATTATTATTATTATTATTATTATTATTATTATTATTATTATTATTATTATTATTATTATTATTATTATTATTATTATTATTATTATTATTATTATTATTATTATTATTATTATTATTATTATTATTATTATTATTATTATTATTATTATATACTTACACATTAAATAATACATATATTCCTGGAGATACTAATCATAATGATTTAGGACATTTTTTTCCACTAATGGATCATTTACAAAGCATCATTCATATAATGTAACAAAAGTGCATGAAGTATTAGGTCCTATTTTGAGATTAATTAACAATTTTGAATTAAATACTACACTAATGTTATTTAACATGTTAGTGATTCCAGTACTTCATTATGAATCTGTTATATGGAATGTAGACATAATTTCACATATTAATATGATTCAAAATGTTGAACATAAATTTCGAAAAATAATACTACTTAAATAGAAATCAGGAAATTTAAGTAAGAAGTTATGTAATCATAGACTAATTACTGACATGATAACAATACAAAAGATAATGAAAAAAGAAATAGATATTTCTAGAAGCCCCAAGCTGAATAGTAAAAATACTGAACTATTTTATATAACTTATTTTCATTCAGATTGTTTGAAAAGATATACACTGGTGAGATTACCAGATTTTTATTGTAAACATTTTAAAAGCATTGATATTTTTAATTTATCAAAGAATAACTTTAAGAAAGCAATTCAACAATTATTGAGCTGTAATAGCAATCAAATGTAAATAATTTGGTCTTTGTTTGTTTTGTATGTTTGATGTTAATAAACAATTGGATTATTATTATTATTATTATTATTATTATTATTATTATTATTATTATTATTATTATTATTATTATTATTATTATTATTATTATTATTATTATTATTATTATTATTATTATTATTATTATTATTATTATTATTATTATTATTATTATTATTATTCTGCTGTCTCTTGTAGAAGAAAGACGTGTTTTTTTTTCCTCTTAAGACTATTGGAATTTTTACTTTTGTTAAGAAGTCTCTCGTTATTTATCAGATTTGTTGGATATTGTACTTAATTCAATATTATGTTTATGTTAGACATAGTTTAATTTGGTACTATGTTTATAAGACATACATTTTATAAACTTTTAATCAAGAATTAATATGAGCTTATTTTCTGTAACATTGAATTGGATCAAAATGTTTTTTTAACGATTTTTAGCATTTCTATTGTTCTAATATAATTCATCATTGAAAACTGCTTTGACCTTAAAATTATTTAATGGAATACCTTCTTTTAATAGATTGTTAACTGAGATATAATTACGCCTTTGGAATTTTAGAAGTAAATGGATTTTTTAGTGTTTTTTTTTTTTTTTTAAAGTGATCTGCATTTAGAACTAAAGCGTCTGGAGAATTTTATTACTGAAACTTATATTTTCTGTAACATTGAATTGGATCAAAATGTGTTTTAACATTTCTATTGTTCTAATATAATTCATCATTGAAAACTGCTTTGACCTTAAAATTATTTAATGGAATACCTTCTTTTAATAGATTGTTTACTGAGATATAATTACTCCTTTGGAATTTTAGAAGTAAATGGATTTTTTAGTGTTTTTTTTTTAAAGTGATCTGCATTTAGAACTAATACGCCTGGAGAATTTTATTACTGAAACTTATATTTTCTGTAACATTGAATTGGATCAAAATGTGTTTTAGCATTTCTATTGTTCTAATATAATTCATCATTGAAAACTGCTTTGACCTTAAAATTATTTAATGGAATACCTTCTTTTAATAGATTGTTTACTGAGATATAATTAAGCCTTTGGAATTTTAGAAGTAAATGGATTTTTTAGTGTTTTTTTTTAAAGTGATCTGCATTTAGAACTAATACGCCTGGAGAATTTTATTACTGAAGCTTATTTTTATTTTTGGAAACTATTATCATGGTTTAATTTATATGACTCAAGTTTTTTGTTTTTTTTTTAACATGGTTTTTTTTTTTTTTTAATATGTATGTGTTTTTATTTGAAACATAATCAATGGGATTTCTAATGTCTATTATTTTATTTTTAAATAACAGAAACATAAAATTTCATTTTATTAATAATTAAGTACATAGTGACTTTGATATTTTCAATAATTTTTATTTTGGACATTGTTTATTTATATTGGAGAATCTGAGAATAGTGAAGGAGAGAAAAGTAGAAGTTACTCTCTTTAATATATTACAGATTTATATATGTTGTATGTGAATTTTTTTTTTTTTTTTTTTTTAAAGTTTTGTGTATATATGATTTGTATATGTTACTGGAAAATTTGTATATTTTATAGTTATATTTTTTTTATTTTTGTATTATAATTAATGGCACCTTTTGCTGTCAGATGTCCTCTCTGCTTATGTAATATTTATGGCAGACAAAAATATTTAAAGTGCGCTGGTTTTTGTGGGCTAAAGTATCATTTGGATTGTTATAAATTAAGTGATTTTAAAATCTTTAATGATAATGATCCGGAATTCATATGTGAATTTTGTAATCATTATTATAATACTGAGCACAAAATAGATAATTCAGATAATCTTACTACACCATTTGCTGATATTAGTATTGGTAATGATCCTGATGTTTTAGTAATGGATTCTTCTACATATGGTTTGGGTTTAAATGTAGTTGGGGTTAAATGTACTTATTGTAATGTAGAATTGTCAGATGCAGATAATGGAATTAAGTGCTCTGGTTCTTGTCAAGGGTATTTTCATATATCTTGTTTGAATTTGTCCAGGTCTGATGCAAAAATTTTTGATTCTGTTGGTTTGGGTTTTTTCCATTGTATGGAATGTAATCAATTGTCTGTGGATAAAATGAGGAATATTGGAAATGTTAGGTCAACAGATAATAATGATCTTATAGATGTGGAATCTGATATACATATTGAAAATATTTCTGAAAGAGAGAGATATAATGGAGATAGTGTTGAAGATAATAGTGATAATAATTTAGGTATTGATAGGAATTTAAATTCTAGTTCTAATGTGGATATAGTTAATATTAATGATCTTATAGATGTGGAATCAGATATACATATTGAAAATATTTCTGAAAGGGATAATTATAATAGAGATAGTGTTAAAGATAAAAGTGATAATAATTTAGGTATTGATAGGAGTTTAAATTCTAGTTCTAATGTGGATATAGTTAATTTGCTTCAAGATAAGGAAAGTAGAAAAGTAGACTTGGCTGGTTTTACTTTTGAATTATTAAAATCTATGTCTCTTCAGGAAGTTTATAGTATGATTATGAATATGGCAAAATTTGGTGTGAAGGAATCTAAAGCTATTGGTGATGGTGTTATTTCTGGTGATGTAGGTATACAATGTGATTTATTGGAAACACAAGTTTTTGGGGATATTGCTGAGGTTGATTGTACTGGTGATGTTAATTCATCTTTTAAGGGTAATAATACCTTAGAAAAGTTGCCCAAGTCCTCATTCTTTATTAGAGATAAAGGTAAAAACAGTTTTGGGAAAAAAGATAAAAATAAAAACAATAGCATTTATAATGTTGATTATAAAGGTAATAATAAGATATTAGATCAGGATTTTCATTCACGTGATGAATATATTGGATGTGGAATTGATAATAGTACAAGATACAATAAAGGAAAAGTTTATAAAACTAAAATTTATAGGCAGTCTGATAAATATCAAAAACAATTTTCTAGACTTAATGATGATGAAAAATTTAACAAGTTTTCTGGCTTTTCTGTTAATAATTCATCGCTGGGATATTATGATAATTTTCCTGATAAAAAGTATATATTGAAGGATGGATATTCACATTCTGTTCCAAAAAAGTATAGTAGTAATTTTTCTGGTGACTTTTCTAAATCAAATTTCAGAAGAAAAAATTGTCTAGCGAATGCTGATAGAGGTTTTTTTACTCATAGAGCAAATTATTCGCATTTCTCTAAATATAACAATTATATTGATAATGAGGTTAATGTGGGAAATGGTTTGGGATGCTCTTTTTCAACTTCTGGTAAAAAAGGTAGACTACCTGTGGAAAGGGGGTTTGGTATTTCTAAAATTCATAATAATATTATTAATAATATTAATACAAAATTTAATAAATATTTTGTTTCTAATATGCCAGTGAGTCTTAATTCATATAATATTAAGGTCTTTCTTGAAAAACATTTAAGAACTAGGATCATATGTCATGAAATTAATATGTATAACTTGAAATCTTCTTGCTTTTATATATCTGCTCCTGCTCATAAACATAGTGATTTAATCTCTTCCAATTTATGGCCTCGTGGTGCTTCCATTCGTTTTTTTTATGGAACTTTGGCTAATTCTTTAAAACTTTAGTGGTATTTATTTATTTATTTTCTTTGTTTTCTTTGATTTCTTATTTTCTTTATTTTCTTTTATTTCTTATTTTCTTTATTCACTATACTTACTTACATTTTTCTTTACTTGATTTCATTTATTTATTTGTTTTGATTTATTTTTAATTTAATATGGTAGGGCTGTCTTGCTTTTATATGAATGTTAGAGGGATGAGAACTAAGTGTGTGGAAATTAAACAATTCTTCGAAACAGAGCATTTTGATTTGATATTTTTTACAGAGACTTGGTTAAATCAACAATTTTCTGATTGTTCTTTCCTTGATAATAGGTATAATATTTTACGTACGGATAGATCTTTAGAATATGCAGCTAGAGGAGGTGGTACTCTTATTGCTATCAACAAAAATGTTTTATATAAAGATCTATGTTTTACTTCTTCTGTATGTGAATCTACATGGTGTGAAGTTTACATGGATCATAATTTTAAATGTATATTGGGAAATATTTATTTTAAACCTAATATCTCACTTTTAGAGCTTGATTACTTCTTGACAGCACTTGAAGATTTTTTGATTAGATATAATAATATTATCACTGTTGGTGATTTGAATATGCCTGATTTATTTAAGGGTAAGATTATTACGCATTATTCTTTATTATCTCAGAAAGCTTTAAGAATGCTTAGATTTTGCAAATTTTTTGGGCTTCAACAATATAACCCTGTTGTTAATAGTTTTCAGCGTACTTTAGATTGTGTTCTTTGTAATGTACCAATAGTTAGTAATTTTCACTTTGTCTCTGTTTCTTTTCCAATTGATGTTCATCATCCACCTATCGAATTTTATATTAAGATGTGTTATTCTAAAATTACTTGTTTTAATGTTGTGAAAAGGGATTATGGGAGGGGTAATTATGTTGATCTTTGTAGAAAATTTTCTGAAGTTGATTGGAATAATATGTACTCAATTAATGATGTGAATTTTTGCTTGGATTATTTTTTGAAAATTTTTAATGGTTTTATTGATGTATATATTCCTAATAAATTATCGTTTAACAAAGGTTATCCTCTGTGGTTTTCATATACTCTTATTAAGATTATTAAAAGGAAATCTTACCATCATAGACTCTATTTTAAGACACAGAATATAATTTATTATAATAATTTTATCAATTTTAGAAGATTGGCTAAATATATCTATAAACGAGATTTACAAGAGTATATAAAACAAATTGAAATTAATATTTCTTCTAATCCTAGAGAATTCTGGAATTTTGTTAATAATTCAGGCTTGGGTAAGAAAAAGGTTCAAATGACTCACGGTTCTGCATTAAATGCAGATGATTTTTCTAAACATTTTGCAGAGTTATACTTTTCACAACATGGAATTGATTCTAAAATTACATTTCCTGGCAATTTGTCTAGTGCTAAATGTACAATTGATCATATCTCTAGGGAAGATGTTATTGTAGCTATTAGGAGGCTTAAGACTCACTCTAGTTTAGGATGTGATAATATTCCTTCTTTTATTTATAAGGGGCTAGCCGAATTTATTGCAGTACCTCTTGCCTTTGTTTTTAATCTGTCTCTTAATTCCAGTACTTTTCCTAGTGTTTTGAAATGTGCTAAAATGGTTCCAATCTTCAAAAATGGTGATCGAGATTGTGTTTCTAATTATAGACCAATTTCTGTTTTGCATACCATTGCAAGAATTTTTGAGAGATGTATTTATAATAAAATTATTTCAGATGTGGGTAAGATAATTTCTTCTTCTCAACATGGTTTTAGTCCTAATAGATCAATTGATAGTAATCTACTGACAATTTATGATCATATAGCTCATGCTATTGAAGATCGTCAAAGACTAGATGTTATTTATTTTGATTTGTCAAAAGCCTTTGATAAAGTTGATCACAGTGTTTTACTTCATAAATTACATAAAATAGGTTTCTCTAATAAACTTGTATATTGGTTTCAATCATTTCTATGTAGTCGTACAGCATATATTAAATTCAATAATAAAGTTTCATTTAATTTTGAATGCAATTTAGGTGTTCCACAGGGTAGTATTTTAGCACCCATGCTGTTTAATGTTTACATTAATGATCTTAATGATTGCTTGAGATATTCTTTTCTGTTAAGCTATGCTGATGACTGTAAGATTTTTAGAAGAATTGTATCAGTGAACGATTGTGTTCTCCTTCAGAAGGATATTGATAACTTTAGTGCTTGGTGTCAGTCAAATAATATGACAGTTAATTTTGATAAATGTTCCTTTATGTCTTATTCCAAAAAATCTGAAGTTTTACAGTTTTATTATTATATCAATTCTCATAAAATTATTTCAGTTAAATGCCAAAAAGATCTTGGAATTATGTTTTCTTGTAATGGATCTTTTATTCCTCATTTTGAAATGATTGTTGGTAAAGCTTTTAAGGTTATGGGTGCCATTCTTAGACATGGTTATCAGTTCAGTAATGATACTAAACGGAAATTGTTTTTTTCATTGGTTCTTCCTATTATTGAATATGGTTCAATAATTTGGAACCCTAGTTCTTTGCAAGGATGTAACTTGTTGCAGTCTATTTCAAAGAAGTTTTTCAAATATGTTTCTTGGGAGGGTAAAATGATTAATCTTTCATCTAGACGAAAGTATAGGGATTTGAAATATTTTTATAAAATTGTTAATAAACAGGTTATTTTATCAGATATAGTTTCAACTATCTCAGTTAGGTCTTTGAGTTATGATACTAGGTCTACTTGTGTATATCAGATTCAAACATGCCGTTCTAATATTCTTAAATTTTCTCCTTTATTTAGGTTACCCTCTTTATATAATCAAATTGGGAGTAACCTTAATCTGTGTGACATTGATTATAAGAAATTTTGTAAACTTGTTAAACTGAAATGTGAAGTTTGATTTTGTCTTTTAAATTTTACTTTATTATGTATACATTTATATTTTCATTTTATGTTATATGTTTTATTTTCACTTTTATTGTATGTGCAAGCTGTAATTGGCTTTATGCTGTTGTTTAGCACTTAAATAAATGAATTGAATTGAATTGAATTGAATTATTATTATTATTATTATTATTATTATTATTATTATTATTATTATTATTATTATTATTATTATTATTATTATTATTATTATTATTATTATTATTATTATTATTATTATTATTATTATTATTATTATTATTATTATTATTATTATTATTATTATTATTATTATCATTATATTATTCTTTTATTATTATTATTATTTTATTTTTATATTTATTTATTTTTTATTATTATTATTATTATTATTAATATTATCATTATTATTATTTTTTATTATTACTATTATTTATTACTTAATTTTATTTTTTATTATAAATATTATTATTATTATTATTATTATTATTATTATTATTATTATTATTATTATTATTATTATTATTATTATTATTATTATTATTATTATTATTATTATTATTATTATTATTATTATTATTATTATTATTATTATTATTATTATTATTATTATTATTATTATTATTATTATTATTATTATTATTATTATTATTATTATTTTGTGAACTAATTGACAAATACATTCCTAAGAAAATTTTTTTAACTAAACGTTTTCCTCGCTGGTTTTCAGTTTCTCTTAAAGAAATTATTAAAAGGAAATCATTTCATCATCGTAAATATTGGAAAACTAAGAACTTAAATTATTATAACAATTTTATTAATTATAGAAGATTGTCAAAGGTTATATATCATAGAGATTTTCAAAAATTTATACAAAATACTGAAAGTCATATTTCTGATAATCCCTTGCAATTTTGGTCTCTAGTTAAGGATTTAGGTATTACAAAAAAAAAATTACAGAATAATAATTCTAATCTAGTTGCTGATGATTTTTCTCATTATTTCTCAGAGCTTTTTAAACAATCTAATTCTTTTACTGATTTGACTGAAAATAATGATCTAGTTGAAGAAAGAATAACATTGGATTCATTTATTGAATCTGATGTTATTTTTGCTATTGGGCAGCTTAAATTACATTCTAGTGTGGGCCTTGACAATATTCCAGCTTTCATTTATAAAGGATGTGCTGAATACATTGCTTCTCCTCTTTTGCATATTTTTAATTGCTCTTTAGCAAATGGTACTTTTCCTACATCCCTTAAAATTGCTAAAGTTGTTCCTATTTTTAAGAAAGGATCTAGAGATTTGGTAAGTGACTATAGGCCTATTTCAATTCTACACACTGTTGCTCGAATTTTTGAAAGATGTTTGTATAATAAAATTATCTTGGATGTCTCTAAGGTTTTGGCACCAGAGCAGCATGGATTTTTGCCTAATAGGTCCATTGAAACAAATTTGCTAACTATTTTTGATCACATTTCAAATTCAATTGAGAATCAATCTAGGTTAGATGTTGTTTATTTTGATATGTCCAAGGCTTTTGATAGAGTTAATCATAAAATTCTTCTTCAGAAGCTTTGTAGGTTAGGTTTTTCTAAATTATTAATTAATTGGTTTGACTCTTTTCTTAGGGATAGAATGTCTTGTGTGAGGTTTAATGGTAAATTGTCATTACCTTATTATTGCTTCACTGGGGTGCCTCAAGGCAGTGTTCTTGCACCTTTATTATTTAATGTATACATTGATGACCTAAAAACATGCATTAAATTTTCACATCTTCTATGTTATGCAGATGATTGCAAAATTTTTAGGCATATTTATTCTATTAATGACTGTTTTTTACTTCAAAGTGATGTAGATAATTTTTTGAATTGGTGTGAATATAATTATGTAGATATAAATATGGATAAGTGCTCCATTGTCTCTTACTCTAGAAAATCTGAAGTCTTAAGGTTTTCCTATTATATTGGGGACTCTAAAATTATAACAAATGATCATCAAAGAGATCTCAGAATAATATTTTCCAATAATGGATCTTTTCGTAATCACATTAATTTTATGGTGAATAAATCTTTTAAAATTGTAGGAGCTATTTACAGATATGGAAAAGCATTTAATAAATTTACAAAGATTAAACTTTTTATATCCTTAGTTCTTCCCATCTTGGAGTATGGCTTCAATTATATGGAATCCTCATAACACGACAGATATCATAAGAATTCAGTCTGTTTTTGACAAATTTGCAAAATTAAATAGTTTAAGTAATGAACACTATATTGATTTACTACTGAGACGAAAAACAAGAGATCTCAAACTTCTTCATAAATTCATCTCCCAGAATATTTCTGTATCTAATTTGCTTTCTAACTTAGGTACTAAAAAAAAAAATTATAATACTCGTACTCATAATGTTTTTGAACTGAAAAATTGTAAATCTGATGTATTAAGATTTTCCCCTTTATTTCGTTTACCTAGAACTTATAACAAAGATTTTGGTAATGATGATGTTTTTAATTTGGATTTTAAACAATTCACTAAAGTCCTCATAAAAAAATATTTTCCTTAATTTCATTTGATATATTGCCTTTTTATTTATTTGTGCATTTTATTGATTTTCTATTTTATTGGTATTATTTATTTTATTATTATTATTATTTTTTTTTTTTAATGCTTATTTAGATTTGTATTATTGTGCAATCTATAATTGGCTAAATGCTGTTGATATGTACATTAAATAAATAAAGAATTGAATTGAATTGAATTGAATTATTATTATTATTATTATTATTATTATTATTATTATTATTATTATTATTATTATTATTATTATTATTATTATTATTATTATTATTATTATTATTATTATTATTATTATTATTATTATTATTATTATTATTATTGGTTTTTTGTAGTTGTTGTTTATTATTAATTTACTGTAAACTGACTACCCATTTCCTTTGATCCAAAGCTTCAAGTATTTGAAAACAAAAATCATTTATATCTAGGAAGAAAGTAACTTTACTAAAAGTCGTTTTTAGTATAAAAAAAAACTTAAGCAATTTATTGTAATCATGATTATTTTTAAAAAAATTATATGCTTTTATTGGACATAACTTTTAAGTAAGTAACTAATGTCATACACACTCTTGTAAAAATAAGGTGAAGCAAAATAGTAATGAAAGCATTTGTGATTTCAAATGTTACTTACAATATTATCACTTTGAAATTAATCAATTCCAAAAGTATTTTCTAAAACAACAATTAACTTTATTTTGTTTTGTTTTCACAAAATATGGTATTTTTAATTTAACATTCTAAATAACTGACAGTTTGGATAGCTCACATCCATAGCTAATAAGAGCTGCTTTAATGTGGAATTTTAAATAGTTATAGAAAAAGGAAAGGGTGAAGAATAAATAAATATTGAAGGTAAGTTTTAAATTTATTGGTCATTATTAAAATGAAAAACGGGTTAGTCTTTCATCAAAAAATTCCAATGATTTAAAAGATTGTGCAGTATCGAATATGTCCGTGGATAACCATGTCATTTCAAAGTAGAAAAACCCAATTTCTCAAAACATTCAGTAGTTATACATAAAAAAGTATAAACAATTAATAATAATTTTGGAAATGTTTCTAAAAACTGTATATAAAGTTGTCTGACAGTAACTTTTTTAATTCCTCTACAAATCATACAGTTTTAGTAAGAACTCTTTTTCTAATAGAACACAGGCTTATAATAACGTTTCTCCTATTCCACAGGGCCCTATGAAAAATTTAGCAGTTGTTGTAACATGTAATTTTTTATTGAAATCAGTAATTATACCAAAAATTAAAAACAAATAACATTAGTTTTCGTTATATGCTATCCAATGCTTTTTTCACATCCAGAAAAGATTTCTGTAAAAGTAAGCCAATATTCGCCATCTTTATGTTGGACATGGAGAGCCTGTATTATGTTTTAAATGAATGCAGAGTTTTAGATGATGCAAGATGAAATTTATTAAAAACTTGTAATGTTAACTGGTAAACGTTTTTTGATATGGCCAGTTGTATTGATCAGGTAGATTCCCAGACATAAGGAGAGACATTATCATATATCATTCAATATGCCTTCACAGATGTTGCATGGTTTTAGATTTATAAACCGGTAATTTACACCATTTCATGAAATAGCCTCTGTGCCTCCTTAAAAGAAGAGGACAACAGTTATTGCTGCCTGGAATTTTCATTGCTTTCTTCTCACACAGTGATGTACCCATCTGATCTCTACAATTCTCACATAATTGTGACATAATGTACATGAACTTGCTTATGGCTATTGAGGGTTAGGAAAATGTATTTTTAAACATATAAAGCAATTATATGTTATCATATAACTTGTTGTGTAATAATAATAATAATAATAATAATAATAATAATAATAATAATAATAATAATAATAATAATAATAATAATAATAATAATAATAATAATAATAATAATAATAATAATAATTAATAATTTTCTAAGGCTGTAACCTTAGAAATAAGCGTCTGAAAAATACGAAGGTAGGGCCCTCTATAGGTCTTAAAACACAAGCTTATGCTATGAAGAAAAGAGAGAAAAATTTATAATAATAATAATAATAATAATAATAATAATAGTAATTATTATTATTATTATTATTATTATTATTATTATTATTATTATTATTATTATTATTATTATTATTATTATTATTATTATTATTATTATTATTATTATTATTATTATTATTATTATTATTATTATTATTATTATTATTATTATTATTATTATTATTATTATTATTATTATTAAACAGAGCAAAACTCTCCAAACAGTATTGCCACCTGTGCTAAACAGAGTAATCAATGGATGCCAGAAGGCTTGTGCATAAAATCCCTATCTAATGCCTACTCATCCAATATCCCCAGACTAGTTTCTGGCTTGTGGCCTTTGTCAGTGAGGAGCTTTGGATCTGAGAGCACTGCATCTAGATCTTAGGATCTAATGCAACCCTCTAGCAACCACCTTTTATCTCTACTTAACTACAAAATTATGAGAATGAAATTGAAAACATAAAAATATTTTCAATCTAAGTCAATAGCTTATATAGTCATATGGGTCTGAACTCAGTTCAGCACCCATACATTTTGGTGTCTTTGGCTCTTTTACAACCATAGCCACCATTATCCTATTAGGCAGGATTGGTGTTAAACCATTAAGCATCACATGATCACATTTCCTATACTAGCACAATAATTGTTGATAAACAGATCAAAACTCTCCATACAGTATTGCCACCTGTGCTAAACAGAGTAATCAATGGATGCCAGAAGGCTTGTTCATAAAATCCCTATCTAATGCCTACTCATCCAATATCCCCAGACTAGTTTCTGGCTTGTGGCCTTTGTCAGTGAGGAGCTTTGGATCTGAGAGCACTGCATCTAGATCTTAGGATCTAATGCAACCCTCTAGCAACCACCTTTTATCTCTACTTAACTACAAAACTATGAGAATGAAATTGAAAACATAAAAATATTTTCAATCTAAGTCAATAGCTTATATAGTCATATGGGTCTGAACTCAGTTCAGCACCCATACATTTTGGTGTCTTTGGCTCTTTTACAACCATAGCCACCATTATCCTATTAGGCAGGATTGGTGTTAAACCATTAAGCATCACATGATCACATTTCCTATACTAGCACAATAATTGTTGATAAACAGAGCAAAACTCTCCATACAGTATTGCCACCTGTGCTAAACAGAGTAATCAATGGATGCCAGAAGGCTTGTGCATAAAATCCCTATCTAATGCCTACTCATCCAATATCCCCAGACTAGTTTCTGGCTTGTGGCCTTTGTCAGTGAAGAGCTTTGGATCTGAGAGCACTGCATCTAGATCTTAGGATCTAATGCAACCCTCTAGCAACCACCTTTTATCTCTACTTAACTACAAAACTATGAGAATGAAATTGAAAACATAAAAATATTTTCAATCTAAGTCAATAGCTTATATATATTCATATGGGTCTGAACTCAGTTCAGCACCCATACATTTTGGTGTCTTTGGCTCTTTTACAACCATAGCCACCATTATCCTATTAGGCAGGATTGGTGCTAAACCATTAAGCATCACATGATCACATTTCCTATACTAGCACAATAATTGTTGATAAACAGAGCAAAACTCTCCATACAGTATTGCCTCCTGTGCTAAACAGAGTAATCAAACTAGTCTGGGGATATTGGATGAGTAGGCATTAGATAGGGATTTTATGCACAAGCCTTCTGGCATCCATTGATTACTCTGTTTAGCACAGGTGGCAATACTGTATGGAGAGTTTTGCTCTGTTTATCAACAATTATTGTGCTAGTATAGGAAATGTGATCATGTGATTATTATTATTATTATTATAAACTTTTTTATACTTATATTGTTTTTATAATTTATATTTGCAGTAGAATCTACAACTCCAGAAAATACAACAGAAATTGGTAAGTAAATATTAACATTCTTCATTTTATTGTTTTAAAAAATAAACTGCATATACATTATACAAAAAGTTTTTTTCCTAAGAAAATTGTCCTGTTGTTGTTCTAATTATTATTATTATTATTATTATTATTATTATTATTATTATTATTATTATTATTATTATTATTATTATTATTATTATTATTATTATTATTATTATTATTATTATTATTATTATTATTATTATTATTATTATTATTATTATTATTATTATTATTATTATTATTATTATTATTATTATTATTATTATTATTATTATTATTATTATTATTATTATTATTATTGCAAATACTATGTAACATTCAAGTTTGTACATTCGCGTAACAGAATTCAGAATCCAAGCAAAAGAGACCGAAGCTGACCAGACTAGGACGGTAACATCCCGAGTCCGACCGCACTTCAACTCGTAAGCCAGCTTTCCAAGACTCAAGACCCTACGAAGGACCACCTTGAAATTACACGTAGTATACCTCTTTCCAAACGGCCGACATAGGTCACGGAGAAGCAATAAGACTGATGAATAATGAAAGGTTCTTAATTGACTAAAATATCACTAAATTTAATTTAACCTAATGCATAGTTTTCACATATATAGACTATAAATAGTAATTAGAATTGGGATTGAATGAGATCAATAACGAAACAGAGAACGAAATACATTAAATTAATTATATATTTATTTACAATTGGCATGAAATTGATCAGTTTTACACATTTCAGCGTCGAATGTACAAACATTTGATAATTCAAAATCACTTTACATAAGTAATCATTAAATTTCATAGATGAGTTTAACATGTGCCCATCATAGGAATTGTTTACAATTGATACATAATTAATCACTACATTATGTCTATAAATCTCGATAAGCCAAATCCTATTACATTTGTGGCTGGAAGATACATAATTATATCGAACTTTGATCATGAATTTATTTACTAAAATACCCATATATAATTTAATAACGAGTGCATAAACCAGCTCAAGTAATGATCGATCGAACATGGCTTTCGAGAGAAAATTTCAGAATGCTGAAAGCGTTATATAAAGGTGGGAGAGTTGGCTGCATAAGATTTTACCAATGCGCTATGGCACAGGTAAACAATAATAGGAAAAGTCGCTCTGTGGATGGATGAAATAACTCCAGGGTTCTTGCGACAAATGCCGGTACCCTGTAACCGATTGCAATGCTGTGTGAAAAGGAACATTGTGTTCAGGAATGGCGGGGGTCTTACATGCTAACCTGGCCTTGGCTCAGGCTTCGCTACGGCTCTACCCTATAAGAAAAGATGTGCTGGCAACGCCGTGGCTCCATCTTAAGATATGTATATTACGTATAGCAGCAAAACGAGAATATTTTTATAAAATAAGATCACATCCGCCAAGCAAAGAATGGTATATTTCATACTATGAAATACGAGATAATAGCATATTAGCTCTATCAAATTGGGACCAACTCTTGCGTAGCCTGATAATAAATGTCTATGCTACTAAAGGGAATACTATTACATCTGTACTTTGACATGTTCGATCTATTAAGTTACTTACAGATAACAAATATTTAAGGAGGAAAAGTATATTTCTATGGACTTAAAAATTTAAATGTCAAATATACTTATATGATCAAGGCTAAAATTAATTCTAAATAAACTTATCAAGTTAAGTTTTTTTTTAAATGGTTGATTATAAAAGAGCCACATTTCACATATTAAATCATTTAAATAATAATAAAAAATAGGATTTCGAAACAGCGTAGAAAGTTGATGCTATAAATAAATTACGCGAAGATTTTCAAATAATATCTTCTTAAAACATACATGAAATTAAGTGCTCACTGTTTCGAAATTTTGGCATATAAAATATAATAAGCATTTAAAATAAGCAAAGAAATATAGACACAACCGCAGTGATATATCTTTAAATTAGACGCTTATAATGTACTTTAAATGAAAGGAAAATATAAATAAGTCAGATTATTTAAACTTTAACACATTCAATTTTGATAGCAAGTGACATATTTAAAATATTAAATCGGATTTTAAGTTTTGATTACATTTTAGCTATATCATTATTTTAAAAAGAAAGTTAGCTAACTTATATAGATATTATTTACATTTACACAGAGCTCTGCGGTTTGAAAAATAAAACGGTACCGGTATTATTTATCTGCAAGTTCTTGGCTGTTGGTTTGGTCTAGTTTGACTGGGCAGCATCATCTTTCCCATTATGTTAGGCTCGTCTCTTCTATCAGCATGATGGTGGTTTAGGCATTTCGATGAGAGAAACCCCGTTCTCCCACGGAGTAACAGCAACAAGATGCCCACTTTTAGCTGGACATGTTAAACATTAACAATTGTGAAGACTGGCTGCAATTCTCCCTAACAATATGGCTGTCTATCTCTAACAATATGGCTCTCTCTCTCTAACAATATGGCTCTCTCATTAAAAATACAGAGTATTTATTTGTTTTCCTTATCGGAATCTCCCACCTCAAGACTCACTAAACTCAGGAAATTAATTAAATATTTTTCAATTTATAATCCAGATCTTAGATAACTCATGTTAGAAACATTCCATAAGCTATTATAATTAAGATTTTTCGTTGCAAACAATTGTCCAAATTAGATTTTAAAATAACTTAAATCTTATCTAAGGAGATTTTAATTAGTAAATTTTGAACTAGTTTTACTTTTTACGAATTCCAGGTGTGGTCGTTAATGACACTTGTTTACAATCAAAAATCTTTTTAATTACTTGACCAACTTTTATTTTTAATCTTACATATAATAGAAACTCTTTCTATTTAAAAACAACCTTTTAACATTTTTTTAAACGAAAACACTTTTAACATATTTATTAAAAATAATTTACAAACATATTTTGATATAGCTTTTAAATATATTTTCGAGAAACTTTTCCCTGAAATATATTTAAAACAAGAAATCTTTTATCAATTTTTAAACATATTCAATATTATTTTTAGATAATGGCTTTTACATATTTTAATTCATGTCCTTCTATATAGCACAGATTATATATCCACATACAAAATTACAATATTAAACAACAAAATTAATAATTTACTCTTAACTTAAATAATATAATAACCATTTTTAGAAATATTAAATAACTTTAGTACGCTATAATTTTACTAATCCTATCTAATTATAGCGTTGGTTCGCACGTAAATATATAATGCTGTTTAGACAGACATGAACTAATTTTAAATTTATTAATATTTAAATAGGTTCGAACTTAGCACAGATGAGAGTGTCATTAGGTTTGATGGTGAAACGATAGGGGCTTGGAAAGTTATCGTTTCATATCCAAATACTTGGGACAAAAAAAATAACAAAAAAAAGGAATTTACTTGCAGTTGGCTATTAAATAATTTGATATGCTTTTTTTTTTTTTACTCATAATATTAAATCAATTAAGCTACCACATAGAGATGAAAACATATAAACCCAATTGCTTGCTACATTCTATACCGAGGAATTTCATACATATTAGACAATCAATTATTACAAAAAAAAAAAATATGACTAACTTAAAAGTCTAAAAGCAAACCACACAAAATAGAATATTGTCAAATATTTACATTAAACAAACTTTTATATCCTACTGGATATACGTCACTTAATATGCAAAGGGGATGTTAGTTTTTTTTTTTTATATATATATATAATAATAATTTATAAACTATATAATGATAAGGAAAGGCAGATCATAACAAATATATACATATTTTTATCTAAATAGGATCTGGTGGTACATTAAGTAACTCCTCTTTATATAACTTAAAACAGCACCCGAATATAATGTCATCCTCTTCATCTGATGTCCATTCATATCCCTCACACTCATCTTCCCATCTCACAGGCGGTCGTACTGGGTGCATTTCTAGACTGTGTGGAAACTCACTTCCACTGTATGGAACTTCCTTATCCGATCTATATAAGTCGACTCCTTCATAGCTAGGGAAATACTTTGGGTGCTTTCCAGATCTGTTATTTCCGAATAGTAGGGTTTGTACCCATTCTTTCTCTCTTCCTCTGTTCTTCCCCTGGTGACACTCTGCGGCTGTCTCCTGCCTTCTCTCTATCCATCCCAGCCTTGATTTCTTCCTACTTGTGTATGGATCCTTTCTCTTCCTTTTCTTTTTGCCCTTTACAGTACTCTTCGATTCGTACTTCCCATACAGTCCACCTATTCCCCAGAACTCTCTATCCAACTCTGATCTGTCCTGCTGGAGCTCCCGCTTTCTATCTTCTACTATCGCCTCAATATCCACACATTTGGATTCGTTATTCTCAGTCTCTACTATATTCTTCAGCGTGTCCTTGCTATCCCACATTTCCAATTCGGTCTTCTTCAAAAGGAAATGGCAACTTTCATCATCCCCTTCATTAATCTCTGGCTTGCTCCTTTTGTCCAGCTCAGTTTAACTTAACTCTTCCTTTTCCACTGGTTTTAACTCTTCTTTTACTAATACTATTATATCAATTTTAATATTTTCTTCTTCTAGCATTGTGCTATCAGACTTTACTTCTTCTCCCTGATCTGACACTAACTTTTCTATCTCATCCTCCTCAGTATTCTGCATTTCCTTGTCTTTTTCGTCCTGTGCTTTTTCTAGCTTCTCTGCAAGTTTTACTGAAATCTCCTCACTTTTTAGCTGGCATCCCTGCAGGATTTTACACAGTTTTTTTTCTAAGTTTTTTCCAATATGTGCTGTCCCTTTCTCACAGTGCCTGCCCAAAGCTTCAAAACTTTGTTCCATTTTTAGATTATTTTTATAATCCCTCTCTTCTGCATCCTGTCTAATTTACTTTAATAGTGACTCCATCATTGAGTTCATATTCCAGCATTCTTTCTTAATTTCTTCTATAGGTCTCTGTTCAGTTACCGTGGTGTCTGACTTTTCTGACATGGCCACACTCTGTTGTATAGGTGCCTTTTCCCTAATCTGGCTTGCTACTTCCCTTTCTTCCTCCATACTACTATCCATTTTAATATACATTTTAATATACTAACAACAAAAAATTTTTTTTTTCTCTTTTTACTGGCTCAATTCGTTTTTACTAAAGTTTCTTGGTTTTTGTTTGCTTTACTAACTCGGCTAATTGCTGCACTCCACAAAAAAAACAATCTGTCTCCTAATCATCTCAACACCTATGCCTAACTCTATTAATACACCTAACTTCTCACTATACATTCGCTTGATGCCCACCCAACATTTAACTAACAGTGAAATAAATTTAACATATATAACAAAAAAAATATAAAATGCAACTCACCCTTGGCCTCTTGCAGCTGTTTTTTTTTTTTTTAAATTTTCCACGGTTCATGGTTATAATTTAATTTACATGTCTGTGCTAGTTTCGAACCTTTAAGATTTGATTTGACCTTACATTTATTTCATTCTCTTTCTCGTTCAATCCAATTCATAAAACATAAAACAAATAATAGACCCCCCTTTTTCTCTCTTTACTCCTGATGACAAAATTTATGTGAGAACGATTTGACATTTATTCAAATCATCCTCGGGCGCCAGTCACAGTGACCAAGAAAGTTTACAAAACATATATTAGAAATCCCCTTAAAAATTCTACTATGCATCTATATAAATAATTTTTATATAATAAAATAATAATCTATTCAGAGTATGGAATTAATTGACGTTCAAACTCAGGACAAAAAAAATCTATACATATACATTATTTTGGAAAACGAAAAAAAAATTAATTCAAAATCATTAATTTTAAACAAAAGAATTTTATCTCTATACTCAATCTCCTCAGGGGTGGAAATAAGTTACATGCCCCATGATTTTTGAGTTTACAAACTTGGGGGAAAAAATATCTTACATATATATTATTCATTATTATTTAACATGGAAGGCAAAAAAAAAAACATTATATGTACATATTAAACGCTCTACAGGGTATTGGAATATCGAATAATCACACGATGTGCGTCCAAACCCGGTGGAAAAAATCTTACATATATACATTATTTTAAAAAATTGACTCAAAATCGTTAATTTTGACCAAAAGAATTATATATATACTCCATAATCTCTTCAGGGGTGGAAATAAGTTACAAGCCCCACGATTTGGGCATCCAAACCCGGTGAAAAAAAAAAATACTATGTATATAGACCTTTTTATCGGACAGTAATTCAGTTCCACAAATTAATTGAGTGAGTTCAGTTCACACTTTGCAAGGATGTAACTTGTTGCAGTCTATTTCAAATAAGTTTTTCAAATATGTTTCATGGGAGGGTAAAATGATTAATCTTCAATCTAGACGAAAGTATAGGGATTTGAAATATTTTTATAAAATTGTTAATAAACAGGTTATTTTATCAGATATAGTTTCAACTATCTCAGTTAGGTCTTTGAGTTATGATACTAGGTCTACTTGTGTATATCAGATTCAAACATGCCGTTCTAATATTCTTAAATTTTCTCCTTTATTTAGGTTACCCTCTTTATATAATCAAATTGGGAGTAACCTTAATCTGTGTGACATTGATTATAAGAAATTTTGTAATCTTGTTAAACTGAAATGAGAAGTTTGATTTTGTCTTTTAAATTTTACTTTATTATGTATACATTTATATTTTCATTTTATGTTATATGTGTTATTTTCACTTTTATTGTATGTGCCAGCTGTAATTGGCTTTATGCTGTTGTTTAGCACTTAAATAAATGAATTGAATTGAATTGAATTATTATTATTATTATTATTATTATTATTATTATTATTATTATTATTATTATTATTATTATTATTATTATTATTATTATTATTATTATTATTATTATTATTATTATTATTATTATTATTATTATTATTATTATTATTATTATTATTATTATTATTATTATTATTATTATTATTATTATTATTATTATTATTATTATTATTATTATTATTATTATTATTATTATTATTATTATTATTATTATTATTATTATTATTATTATTATTATTATTATTATTATTATTATTATTATTATTATTATTATTATTATTATTATTATGTTTCAAAGCAAAACTTTATTGAGTCTAAAAAGTTACAGAGTTATATATTGATTTTTTACAAATGAAAAACAAATTACAACTTTCAGTATATAAGTCTTTATCTTTTCTGCATACTTTTTTTCCTTCTTGTTTTTAAATTTGGTCTTCTATTTAGTTCAGTTTATGCTTGCATTTTTTTTTAAAGTTGGAAAAAATGCTGATGTTGAAAATGTCATCATCTATCTTATTGGTCTTTATATTTCATAGACTGGATCTCTGTTTCAAGTGTGACCATGTGGCTGCAAATATATCTGGTTGAAATAGGATGCTGTCTTTTTTTCTTAACAGTTCTAGTTTATTGAATATCTTGCTGGGTGGCATCGAGGGTTATTGGCAAGTGCAAAAGTGCATCTGGTGCACCAGTAGGCATAAAGGCTGTATGTTGCTGCATGAATAGCAGGGTTGTTGCCTTTTTTAAATGTATTTATTATTTCATCAATTGAAATGATAGCCTTTCTGTATTTGGTAAACATTGTGCGACGTATTGTTTCTAGGGCACTGCAGGAATGAAGAAAATGATCTTGTGTCTCTTCTTCTCTATGACATAGCCCGCATATGGGGTCTATATTGGTATAGAATCTACGAAATCTAAGGAAATGGGTTGTGGGTAGAGCATTGAGATTAAGCTTAAGTAGAAAATCGAATAATTTTGGTTCTAACGACCATTTTTTGAATTGTTGCAGTAGTTGCCTGTTGTCTATTCCAAGAACTGATGGATGTAGATTGGGTGTCTGGTTTGGATGTAGTATATTGTAAATGTCCCAGAATGTATACTTGTTGTCATTATTGAGTGATATTTTGTTGTATATTGGCTTGAGTTCTTCAATCAGTGTGGATAGATATCCATATGAAGGGGGTGATCTGTCTGTGGGTATTATACTGATTACACACTCCAGGTCTGGAAATCTTTTTATGGTTGCTGTTATTAGATTTACTGATTTCTGTGTGTAAAAAACATTAATTGTATGGAGTCCAAGTCCATTGCTATGTGGTGGTCTGCTCAGATTTTTTAAAGAGATTGCCACTGTCTTTCTCTTCCATATTAGTTTGTTACAGATTGACGATATTTTAGATATGAATGTTTTTGCAAATTTGATTATAGGTGTATAGTATGTAATTTTTGTAGTTATAAGTTGATTAAATAGTGCTACCTTTGCATATATTGACAGGTATGACTTTTCAAGTGAGGCTGTGATGTTTTCAGCATCTATTTTTAATTTATTTTGAATTTTTTGCCTCATTCCATTGGTTCCAAGGTAGAATGGGAAACCAAGGAAAGCAGATGGTTTACCATTAAACACCTCTGTACACTGCTTGCCTGTGTATATTGACCATGCTGCAGTTTTATTTGTGTTAATTTTTAAATTAAAATTTGAGGTATAATTCTTGATTACTCTTGTAATATGGGGAGGTTCTTTTTAGAAGGGAGGAAAATGGTTACATCGTCCATATAGGCTATGCATGATATATTTAAAGCAGTGTTTGGAATTTGAATGCCTTTTATTTTTTCTGTATCTCTATTAATAGAGGATTTATATATATTGTAAAGAGCAAGGCACTTAGGGGGGATCCTTGTGGGATGGATTGACTCGGTCTGAAGGCTGGTGATTATTTTCCATTCAATGTCATGTGAATTTCATGGCTGAGTAGCAGATTGGCTATTATATATAGTAGGGATGGAGGTGTTGTTTTTTTCAGCACGTCTAATAATTTGGCTATAGGCACTGAGTTAAAAGCTGCCTCAATGTCTAGTTGAACTATAATTGGTGCATATTTCTTTCTTTTTTTTACTACTTCAATAATTGTTTTGTACATTAAGGAACCCTGGCCAATGGATGATCCTTTTTTGGCATATTGTGCTGATGATAACACAGGGAGTAAGTGTTGTTCTATTTTTTCCTTTATCACTCTTTCAAGAATTTTTATTCCTAAAGGTCCCATTGAAATTGGTCGTAGATTAGATAAAGATGATATTGCTGTTGGTTTTTTGTTAAATGGAACCATTGCAATTGGGTATAGACTTTGTATGTTGTAAATTTTTGGGATATGTAATTGGCTAGATCGCACAGGTATTTTGCTGTGAAGTGACTAAGATGTTTGAACACAAATTTGGGAATTCCTTGTGGTCCTGGGTGACATGTGTTTGTTATTGTTGCAAGTTGAAATACAATGTCAGTTGTTGTTATTGGTGTATCTGTTTCAGGGTCTCCAAATATGTCTTCATTTGGTATGTACACTCTCTGTTTTTGCAGTTTTTTTTAAAGTGTTGATATATTGGGTTTATCATGTTATGTCCAGCTGTTATAGAGCCATCTATTTCAAGTGCCATAGGCACTCTGACTGTGGATGGGTATCCCAATGCCCACCATATGTATGCTCTGGTCCAAGTATCTTATTGTGTAAGGCATATTTTTTTTCTTTTTTATTGCTACATATTGCTTTAGTGTATTGCATGTATTGTTGTACATTTCTGTAAGTTTTTTAATTTGTGTTTGATTATCTGTAGTTGGTCTGGAAATGGTTATTCTTTTATGTTGTTCATCTGCCAATGCTAATAATCTGGTGGGGGGTGTTGAGTTGCGGGTAATATGATTGATGTTGAAAGAAAGTATATTGGTGAATGCTATATACTTTTGTACTGGATCGAGTGACATGTTTTGAAGTTTTTGGAGCATTATATATGTTTCTGAATATAAGAATTCAGTTGTTTGTGCTGGAAGAAGTATTCACATAGTCTTTTGGAGGGCTATTGTGTATTTTGTATTTTTGTTAGGTCGAGGGTGATGAACTGAGCAGCGTGATCTGAGATTATAGATGGACAGAGTTCAAGATTAAAGTAATGATGTAACATTGGTGAGTAGAAACACAAATCAATAAGTGACTTATATCTATTGTTATTAAAAGATATTGAGTTTGATGGGAGAAAACCCTCAGCACTCATAAGTGGGATTGTTATTTGATGGATCCATTTGGTGACAAAAGTTTGGTAGGTCATGTTGAAATCTCCCAGGAGTAATATGGGATTTGGTGTTGCTGTAAGCATTGAATTTATTGTTGCTATTATTCTGTAGATGATGACAGGGCCTGGTGGTATATATACAAATACTAGGTTAAGTGTGATATTTTTATGATGGAGTGTTAATATGATAAGATTAGAGTCAATATATATAATTTTAAAAGAATTGAAAGGGCAGTTGTGGGAAATAATTATGCCTGTGCCACCTGATGGTGATGATGATTGCCTTGAGCAGGCACAAAAACCTTGGCTGACTAAATATTTTGATGGATCAATTTGAGAGCTGCTGTATATTTTTGTTTTCAAAAGCCCCAGTATGTGTGGTTGTGTTGTATGTAACCATTTTTTGAGATCAAAAAGTTTTTTGGTGGCATTTAAGCCTCTAATGTTGAGAGATCCAATTTTTATCTTCATGTTTTAAATAATTTTTTTAACAGGGTATTGATTTTTATTTTATTTTTAATACTAAATGTTTGTTTATATTGCAGTAGATGGATGCTGATACATATTTAAGACATTGTTGGGTTTATTATCAGTTTTTCTTTCATTTAATATTGCTTCAGACTCTATACAGGCAATTTGCGATGAAACCGAACAGGTGTCCATTTGTTGTTGGCTTACATCCATTTCTATTTCATCATTTTCTAAATTGTATATGTCTGATGAGTTGTGCTTTTGGTCTGTTTTTTTTACCTTTTTGGATTCATGGTTTTTTGGTGGTCGACCTGGCTTTCTTTTTTCCTCTGGTGTATTCTCTTGAATAGGTGGAAGAAAGGCTTCTATTGCATCCATTGAGTTTGATGCAGTTTTGTTTATAATTGTAGTTTTTTTTATCATTGGTATCTTTATATTATCTGGATTTATATTTTCATTATATAACTGTGTGTGTTTACTTTCTGTTTGTTGATTTTTACTTGGTACACATTTTGTTTTATTGAGATGCTGATCCTGTGATGTAATTGCTGTATTTTGTGTTGTGGTTTCTTGAGAATTATTTTCGTTTGAATCTTGGATTTCTGTGTTAGTTTTTGTGTTATTATTTTTTGGTTGGTCTTTGGGATAGGCAATTCTGATCCATTATTATTTTTGTTTGTGGGTGTTTGAACCTGTTTTTTTCCGGTTTCTATTATTGGGTTGCCAATGGATGTAGTGTTATTATAAATTTTATTTTCATCACTGGGTTGTTCTGGGGAGAGGATTTTAGTTTGTTCACAGTGATTGCTTTTTGTGTTATCGCACTGAGTTGCTAGGTGTCCTCTCTGTCCACAGCCAAAACAAAGTGGCTTTAGACCTCTTATGTGAAGAGAGAGTGTCACTTCTTGATCTGTAATCTGTGTTGGAATCATTGAGGCATCTACGTTTTTATGTAGTTTTATTTTAAATTCAAAACGATTGCTACATATTGGTATAGGTATGTCTTTTAAATATATAGGCTGTAGGGCAATTACTTTTCCAAACGCGTTTATCATTTTTTGAAAATCTTATACAATGTATTTAACATATGTATTTTTAAGCACACCAGTAATTATATTTTTCCGGTTTTCATCTATAATTACGAGTGCGTCATTATCAAGTGCTAAAATAGTGGATTGAAAACGTTCTTTTTGCTGCTGAGTATAAAAATCAATGGTTATATATCGAGAATTCTGGGTGGTCGGCGATACAAGAGATTGTTTCACATAGTGCATTTTGCGTGATTGCTTCAAATAATAAAGCTTTTGGGAAATGATATAATGAACATTGATTATCGGTTACTGTGAGTACTAACGAAGTTGGTGAAAAAAACCTGCGAAATGTTTCAAATAACATACGAGGCACCGTATTACTGAAACGGTCCATCACATTTTCAAGAGTTTCTTTTGTCCAGATTGCGGCTGGGGGTTGACTTTCCTCTCGAGTGTTTAGATCAAGATTTTTTATATCATTTGTGTTTGTTCTACAGAAGCGCGGTATTTGAGTTGGTGCTGTAGTATTGCTATTACTTTTAAGTACTTTTGCATACGAAATAGGCGATGTTGAAACTAACGATGTTGTTAATTTCGTAATGGTGCTTAATTTGCTCACGCATGACTGGGCAGTAGCCATGATTTATTCTGACTCAAGTCAGTATTTTTTTATTTTTAAAAAAAAGATATTAAAACACACCGATATTTTTCAAAAAACACTATTAATCTATTAGTTAATTCGATTTTTGCTGTATTATGTTTGTTTTGCGAATAACAAGTTGGAACAAAAGTTAAAAATAAATACTTACATCGGAGAACTTAAGGATTGCTTCTTACCTCAGCAGAGATTTGCAGCGGTCTTTTATTATTGTTATTATTATTATTATTATTATTATTATTATTATTATTATTATTATTATTATTATTATTATTATTATTATTATTATTATTATTATTATTATTATTATTATTATTATTATTATTATTATTATTATTATTATTATTATTATTATTATTATTATTATTATTATTATTATTATTATTATTATTATTATTATTATTATTATTATTATTATTATTATTATTATTATTATTATATACTTACACATTAAATAATACATATATTCCTGGAGATACTAATCATAATGATTTAGGACATTTTTTTTTCACTAATGGATCATTTACAAAGCATGTTTCCAATAATGTAACAAAAGTGCATAAAGTATTAGGTCCTATTTTGAGATTAATTAACAATTTTGAATTAAATACTATATTAATGTTATTTAACAAGTTAGTGATTCCAGTACTTCATTATAAATCTGTTATATGGAATGTAGACAAAATTTCACATAATAATATGATTCAAAATGTTGAACATAAACTTCAAAAAATAATACTACTTAAATAGAAATCAGGAAATTTAAGTAAGAAGTTATGTAATCATAGACTAATTATTGACATGATAATAATACAAAAGATAATGAAAGAAGAAATAGATATTTCTGAGTTATAGTCAAAAATACAGTAAAGAATCCCCAAGCTGAATAGTAAAAATACTGAACTATTTTATATAACTCATTTTCATTCAGATTGTTTGAAAAGATATACACTGGTGAGATTACCAGATTTTTATTGTAAACATTTTAAAAGCATTGATATTTTTAATTTATCAAAGAATAGCTTTAAGAAAGCAATTCAACAATTATTGAGCTGTAATAGCAATCAAATGTAAACTTTTTGGTCTTTGTTTCTTCTGTATGTTTCATGCTAATAAACAATTGGATTATTATTATTATTATTATTATTATTATTATTATTATTATTATTATTATTATTATTATTATTATTATTATTATTATTATTATTATTATTATTATTATTATTATTATTATTATTATTATTATTATTATTATTATTATTATTATTATTATTATTATTATTATTATTATTATTATTATTATTATTATTATTATTATTATTATTATTATTATTATTAATAATATTGATTTTTGTAGTTGTTGTTTATTATTAATTTACTATAAACTGACTACCCATTTCATTTGATCCAAAGCTTCAAGTATTTGAAAACAAAAATCATTTATATCTAGGAAGAAAGTAACTTTACTAAAAGTCGTTTTTAGTAAAAAAAAACTTAAGCAATTTATTGTAATCATGTTTATTTTTAAAAAATTATATGCTTTTATTGGACATAACTTTTAAGTAAGTAACTAATGTCATACACACTCTTGTAATAATATGGTGAAGCAAAATAGTAATGAAAGCATTTGTGATTTCAAATGTTACTTACAATATTATCACTTTGCAAATAGTCAATTCCAAAAGTTTATTTCTAAAACAACAATTAACTTTATTTTATTTTGTTTTCACAAAATATGGTATTTTCAATTTAACATTCTAAATAACTGACAGTTTGGATAGCTCACATCCATAGCTAATAAGAGCTGCTTTAATGTGGAATTTGAAATAGTTATAGAAAAAGGAAAGGGTGAAGAATAAATAAATATTGAAGGTAAGTTTTAAATTTATTGGTCATTATTAAAATGAAAAACAGGTTAGTCTTTCATCAAAAAATTCCATTGATTTAAAAGATTGTGCAGTATCGAATATGTCCATGGATAACCATGTCATTTCAAAGTAGAAAAACCCAATTTTTCAAAACATTCAGTAGTTATACATAAAAAATATAAACAATTAATAATAATTTTGGAAATGTTTCTAAAAACTGTCTAGAAAGTTGTCTGACAGTAACTTTTTTAATTACTCTACAAATCATACAGTTTTAGTAAGAACTCTTTCTCTTATAGAACACAGGGTTATAATAACGTTTCTCCTATTCCACAGGGCCCTATGAAAAATTTAGCAGTTGTTGTAACATGTAATTTTTTATTGAAATCAGTAATTATACCAAAAAATAAAAACAAATAACATTAGTTTTCGTTATATGCTATCCAATGCCTTTTTCACATCTAGAAACGATTTCTGTAAAAGTAAGCCAATATTCGCCATCTGTATGTTGGACATGGAGAGCCTGTGTTATGTTTTAAATGAATGCAGAGTTTTAGATGATGGAAGATGAAATTTATTAAGAACTTGTAATGTTAACTGGTAAACATTTTTTGATATGGCAAGTTGTATTGATCAGGTAGATTCCCAGACATAAGGAGAGACATTATCATATATCATTCAATATGCCTTCATAGATGTTGCATGGTTCTAGAGTTATAAACCGGTAATTTACACCATTTCATGAAATTGCCTCTGTGCCTCCTTAAAAGAAGAGGACAACAGTTATTGCTGCCTGGAAGTTTCAATGCTTTCTTTTCACACAGTGATGTACCCATCTGATCTCTACAATTCTCACATAATTGTGACATAATATACATGAACTTGCTTATGGCTATTGACGGTTAGGAAAATGTATTTTTAAACATATAAAGCAATTATATGTTATCATATAATTTGTTGTGTAATAATAATAATAATAATAATAATAATAATAATAATAATAATAATAATAATAATAATAATAATAATAATAATAATAATAATAATAATAATAATAATAATAATAATAATAATAATAATTTTCAAAGGCTGTAACCTTAGAAATAAGCGTCTGAAAAATACGAAGGTAGGGCCCTCTATAGGTCTTAAAACACAAGCTTACGCTATGAAGAAAAGAGAGAAAAAATTATAATAATAATAATAATAATTATTATTATTATTATTATTATTATTATTATTATTATTATTATTATTATTATTATTATTATTATTATTATTATTATTATTATATTTAAATTATTTATATTTAATATTTTATTTATATATATTTTATATATATTATTTTTTTTTAAATATTTTATCTATAAATATCATTACTTTTAATTTTCTTAAAAATCCATAACAATTTAGTTATAATGTCCTAAATTATTTAATATTATTTATAAAAGATTGTTCTATGAATTTATGAACACTATCTTATTTGATTTTAAACATTTATGCACTGTTATATTATCTACATTAGTTTTATTTTTATTTTTATTTTTTATTTTTTTATATTATATGTTAGATGTAATTATTTATTACTGTGATTATTCCAAATGCAATATCTGTGATTTTAATATTTTGTTATATTTAACTTTTTTGTATTTTATTAGTGTTTTTAGTTGTTACATTTAAATTTTTCACACAAGATTTTCTTGTATGAATTAATCTCACTGTATTATACATTTATTGTTTGTTCAAAAAAAAAAAAAAAAAAAAATTATTTTTATTATTATTATTATAAACTTTTTTATACTTATATTGTTATTATAATTTATATTTGCAGTAGAATCTACAACTCCAGAAAATACAACAGAAATTGGTAAGTAAATATTAACATTCTTCATTTTATTGTTTTAAAAAATAAACTGCATATACATTATACAAAAAGTTTTATCCTAAGAAAATTGTCCTGTTGTTGTTCTAATTATTATTATTATTATTATTATTATTATTATTATTATTATTATTATTATTATTATTATTATTATTATTATTATTATTATTATTATTATTATTATTATTATTATTATTATTATTATTATTATTATTATTATTATTATTATTATTATTATTATTATTATTATTATTATTATTATTATTATTATTATTATTATTATTATTATTATTATTATTATTTGATTCTGCTGTCTCTTGTAGAAGAAAGACGTGTTTTTTTTTTCCTCTTAAGACTATTGGAATTTTTACTTTTGTTAAGAAGTCTCTCGTTATTTATCAGATTTGTTGGATATTGTACTTAATTCAATATTATGTTTATGTTAGACATAGTTTAATTTGGTACTATGTTTATAAGACATACATTTTATAAACTTTTAATCAAGAATTAATATGAGCTTATTTTCTGTAACATTGAATTGGATCAAAATGTTTTTTTAACGATTTTTAGCATTTCTATTGTTCTAATATAATTCATCATTGAAAACTGCTTTGACCTTAAAATTATTTAATGGAATACCTTCTTTTAATAGATTGTTAACTGAGATATAATTACGCCTTTGGAATTTTAGAAGTAAATGGATTTTTTAGTGTTTTTTTTTTTTTTAAAGTGATCTGCATTTAGAACTAATACGCCTGAAGAATTTTATTACTGAAACTTATATTTTCTGTAACATTGAATTGGATCAAAATGTGTTTTAGCATTTCTATTGTTCTAATATAATTCATCATTGAAAACTGCTTTGACCTTAAAATTATTTAATGGAATACCTTCTTTTAATAGATTGTTTACTGAGATATAATTAAGCCTTTGGAATTTTAGAAGTAAATGGATTTTTTAGTGTTTTTTTTTAAAGTGATCTGCATTTAGAACTAATACGCCTGGAGAATTTTATTACTGAAGCTTATTTTTATTTTTGGAAACTATTATCATGGTTTAATTTATATGACTCAAGTTTTTTGTTTTTTTTTTAACATGGTTTTTTTTTTTTTTTAATATGTATGTGTTTTTATTTGAAACATAATCAATGGGATTTCTAATGTCTATTATTTTATTTTTAAATAACAGAAACATAAAATTTCATTTTATTAATAATTAAGTACATAGTGACTTTGATATTTTCAATAATTTTTATTTTGGACATTGTTTATTTATATTGGAGAATCTGAGAATAGTGAAGGAGAGAAAAGTAGAAGTTGCTCTCTTTAATATATTACAGATTTATATATGTTGTATGTGAATTTTTTTTTTTTTTAAAGTTTTGTGTATATATGATTTGTATATGTTACTGGAAAATTTGTATATTTTATAGTTATATTTTTTTATTTTTGTATTATAATTAATGGCACCTTTTGCTGTCAGATGTCCTCTCTGCTTATGTAATATTTATGGCAGACAAAAATATTTAAAGTGCGCTGGTTTTTGTGGGCTAAAGTATCATTTGGATTGTTATAAATTAAGTGATTTTAAAATCTTTAATGATAATGATCCGGAATTCATATGTGAATTTTGTAATCATTATTATAATACTGAGCACAAAATAGATAATTCAGATAATCTTACTACACCATTTGCTGATATTAGTATTGGTAATGATCCTGATGTTTTAGTAATGGATTCTTCTACATATGGTTTGGGTTTAAATGTAGTTGGGGTTAAATGTACTTATTGTAATGTAGAATTGTCAGATGCAGATAATGGAATTAAGTGCTCTGGTTCTTGTCAAGGGTATTTTCATATATCTTGTTTGAATTTGTCCAGGTCTGATGCAAAAATTTTTGATTCTGTTGGTTTGGGTTTTTTCCATTGTATGGAATGTAATCAATTGTCTGTGCATAAAATGAGGAATATTGGAAATGTTAGGTCAACAGATAATAATGATCTTATAGATGTGGAATCTGATATACATATTGAAAATATTTCTGAAAGAGAGAGATATAATCGGAGATAGTGTTGAAGATAATAGTGATAATAATTTAGGTATTGATAGGAATTTAAATTCTAGTTCTAATGTGGATATAGTTAATATTAATGATCTTATAGATGTGGAATCAGATATACATATTGAAAATATTTCTGAAAGGGATAATTATAATAGAGATAGTGTTAAAGATAAAAGTGATAATAATTTAGGTATTGATAGGAGTTTAAATTCTAGTTCTAATGTGGATATAGTTAATTTGCTTCAAGATAAGGAAAGCAGAAAAGTAGACTTGGCTGGTTTTACTTTTGAATTATTAAAATCTATGTCTCTTCAGGAAGTTTATAGTATGATTATGAATATGGCAAAATTTGGTGTGAAGGAATCTAAAGCTATTGGTGATGGTGTTATTTCTGGTGATGTAGGTATACAATGTGATTTATTGGAAACACAAGTTTTTGGGGATATTGCTGAGGTTGATTGTACTGGTGATGTTAATTCATCTTTTAAGTGTAATAATACCTTAGAAAAGTTGCCCAAGTCCTCATTCTTTATTAGAGATAAAGGTAAAAACAGTTTTGGGAAAAAAGATAAAAATAAAAACAATAGCATTTATAATGTTGATTATAAAGGTAATAATAAGATATTAGATCAGGATTTTCATTCACGTGATGAATATATTGGATGTGGAATTGATAATAGTACAAGATACAATAAAGGAAAAGTTTATAAAACTAAAATTTATAGGCAGTCTGATAAATATCAAAAACAATTTTCTAGACTTAATGATGATGAAAAATTTAACAAGTTTTCTGGCTTTTCTGTTAATAATTCATCGCTGGGATATTATGATAATTTTCCTGATAAAAAGTATATATTGAAGGATGGATATTCACATTCTGTTCCAAAAAAGTATAGTAGTAATTTTTCTGGTGACTTTTCTAAATCAAATTTCAGAAGAAAAAATTGTCTAGCGAATGCTGATAGAGGTTTTTTTACTCATAGAGCAAATTATTCGCATTTCTCTAAATATAACAATTATATTGATAATGAGGTTAATGTGGGAAATGGTTTGGGATGCTCTTTTTCAACTTCTGGTAAAAAAGGTAGACTACCTGTTCGGAAGAGGTTTGGTATTTCTAAAATTCATAATAATATTATTAATAATATTAATACAAAATTTAATAAATATTTTGTTTCTAATATGCCAGTGAGTCTTAATTCATATAATATTAAGGTCTTTCTTGAAAAACATTTAAGAACTAGGATCATATGTCATGAAATTAATATGTATAACTTGAAATCTTCTTGCTTTTATATATCTGCTCCTGCTCATAAACATAGTGATTTAATCTCTTCCAATTTATGGCCTCGTGGTGCTTCCATTCGTTTTTTTTATGGAACTTTGGCTAATTCTTTAAAACTTTAGTGGTATTTATTTATTTATTTTCTTTGTTTTCTTTGATTTCTTATTTTCTTTATTTTCTTTTATTTCTTATTTTCTTTATTCACTATACTTACTTACATTTTTCTTTACTTGATTTCATTTATTTATTTGTTTTGATTTATTTTTAATTTAATATGGTAGGGCTGTCTTGCTTTTATATGAATGTTAGAGGGATGAGAACTAAGTGTGTGGAAATTAAACAATTCTTCGAAACAGAGTATTTTGATTTGATATTTTTTACAGAGACTTGGTTAAATCAACAATTTTCTGATTGTTCTTTCCTTGATAATAGGTATAATATTTTACGTACGGATAGATCTTTAGAATATGCAGCTAGAGGAGGTGATACTCTTATTGCTATCAACAAAAATGTTTTATATAAAGATCTATGTTTTACTTCTTCTGTATGTGAATCTACATGGTGTGAAGTTTACATGGATCATAATTTTAAATGTATATTGGGAAATATTTATTTTAAACCTAATATCTCACTTTTAGAGCTTGATTACTTCTTGACAGCACTTGAAGATTTTTTGATTAGATATAATAATATTATCATTGTTGGTGATTTGAATATGCCTGATTTATTTAAGGGTAAGATTATTACGCATTATTCTTTATTATCTCAGAAAGCTTTAAGAATGCTTAGATTTTGCAAATTTTTTGGGCTTCAACAATATAACCCTGTTGTTAATAGTTTTCAGCGTACTTTAGATTGTGTTCTTTGTAATGTACCAATAGTTAGTAATTTTCACTTTGTCTCTGTTTCTTTTCCAATTGATGTTCATCATCCACCTATCGAATTTTATATTAAGATGTGTTATTCTAAAATTACTTGTTTTAATGTTGTGAAAAGGGATTATGGGAGGGGTAATTATGTTGATCTTTGTAGAAAATTTTCTGAAGTTGATTGGAATAATATGTACTCAATTAATGATGTGAATTTTTGCTTGGATTATTTTTTGAAAATTTTTAATGGTTTTATTGATGTATATATTCCTAATAAATTATCGTTTAACAAAGGTTATCCTCTGTGGTTTTCATATACTCTTATTAAGATTATTAAAAGGAAATCTTACCATCGTAGACTCTATTTTAAGACACAGAATATAATTTATTATAATAATTTTATCAATTTTAGAAGATTGGCTAAATATATCTATAAACGAGATTTACAAGAGTATATAAAACAAATTGAAATTAATATTTCTTCTAATCCTAGAGAATTCTGGAATTTTGTTAATAATTCAGGCTTGGGTAAGAAAAAGGTTCAAATGATTCACGGTTCTGCATTAAATGCAGATGATTTTTCTAAACATTTTGCAGAGTTATACTTTTCACAACATGGAATTGATTCTAAAATTACATTTCCTGGCAATTTGTCTAGTGCTAAATGTACAATTGATCATATCTCTAGGGAAGATGTTATTGTAGCTATTAGGAGGCTTAAGACTCACTCTAGTTTAGGATGTGATAATATTCCTTCTTTTATTTATAAGGGGCTAGCCGAATTTATTGCAGTACCTCTTGCCTTTGTTTTTAATCTGTCTCTTAATTCCAGTACTTTTCCTAGTGTTTTGAAATGTGCTAAAATGGTTCCAATCTTCAAAAATGGTGATCGAGATTGTGTTTCTAATTATAGACCAATTTCTGTTTTGCATACCATTGCAAGAATTTTTGAGAGATGTATTTATAATAAAATTATTTCAGATGTGGGTAAGATAATTTCTTCTTCTCAACATGGTTTTAGTCCTAATAGATCAATTGATAGTAATCTACTGACAATTTATGATCATATAGCTCATGCTATTGAAGATCATCAAAGACTAGATGTTATTTATTTTGATTTGTCAAAAGCCTTTGATAAAGTTGATCACAGTGTTTTACTTCATAAATTACATAAAATAGGTTTCTCTAATAAACTTGTATATTGGTTTCAATCATTTCTATGTAGTCGTACAGCATATATTAAATTCAATAATAAAGTTTCATTTAATTTTGAATGCAATTTAGGTGTTCCACAGGGTAGTATTTTAGCACCCATGCTGTTTAATGTTTACATTAATGATCTTAATGATTGCTTGAGATATTCTTTTCTGTTAAGCTATGCTGATGACTGTAAGATTTTTAGAAGAATTGTATCAGTGAACGATTGTGTTCTCCTTCAGAAGGATATTGATAACTTTAGTGCTTGGTGTCAGTCAAATAATATGACAGTTAATTTTGATAAATGTTCCTTTATGTCTTATTCCAAAAAATCTGAAGTTTTACAGTTTTATTATTATATCAATTCTCATAAAATTATTTCAGTTAAATGCCAAAAAGATCTTGGAATTATGTTTTCTTGTAATGGATCTTTTATTCCTCATTTTGAAATGATTGTTGGTAAAGCTTTTAAGGTTATGGGTGCCATTCTTAGACATGGTTATCAGTTCAGTAATGATACTAAACGGAAATTGTTTTTTTCATTGGTTCTTCCTATTATTGAATATGGTTCAATAATTTGGAACCCTAGTTCTTTGCAAGGATGTAACTTGTTGCAGTCAATTTCAAAGAAGTTTTTTAAATATGTTTCTTGGGAGGGTAAAATGATTAATCTTTCATCTAGACGAAAGTATAGGGATTTGAAATATTTTTATAAAATTGTTAATAAACAGGTTATTTTATCAGATATAGTTTCAACTATCTCAGTTAGGTCTTTGAGTTATGATACTAGGTCTACTTGTGTATATCAGATTCAAACATGCCGTTCTAATATTCTTAAATTTTCTCCTTTATTTAGGTTACCCTCTTTATATAATCAAATTGGGAGTAACCTTAATCTGTGTGACATCGATTATAAGAAATTTTGTAAACTTGTTAAACTGAAATGTGAAGTTTGATTTTGTCTTTTAAATTTTACTTTATTATGTATACATTTATATTTTCATTTTATGTTATATGTTTTATTTTCACTTTTATTGTATGTGCAAGCTGTAATTGGCTTTATGCTGTTGTTTAGCACTTAAATAAATGAATTGAATTGAATTGAATTGAATTATTATTATTATTATTATTATTATTCTTATTATTATTATTATTATTATTATTATTATTATTATTATTATTATTATTATTATTATTATTATTATTATTATTATTATTATTATTATTATTATTATTATTATTATTATTATTATTATTATTATTATTATTATTATTATTATTATTATTATTATTATTATTATTATTATTATTATATACTTACACATTAAATAATACATATAGTCCTGGAGATACTAATCATAATGATTTAGGACATTTTTTTTTCACTAATGGATCATTTACAAAGCATGTTTCCAATAATGTAACAAAAGTGCATAAAGTATTAGGTCCTATTTTGAGATTAATTAACAATTTTGAATTAAATACTATATTAATGTTATTTAACAAGTTAGTGATTCCAGTACTTCATTATAAATCTGTTATATGGAATGTAGACAAAATTTCACATAATAATATGATTCAAAATGTTGAACATAAACTTCGAAAAATAATACAACTTTAATACAAATCAGGAAATTTAAGTAAGAAGTTATGTAATCATAGACTAATTATTGACATGATAATAATACAAAAGATAATGAAAGAAGAAATAGATATTTCTGAGTTATAGTCAAAAATACAGTAAAGAATCCCCAAGCTGAATAGTAAAAATACTGAACTATTTTATATAACTCATTTTCATTCAGATTGTTTGAAAAGATATACACTGGTGAGATTACCAGATTTTTATTGTAAACATTTTAAAAGCATTGATATTTTTAATTTATCAATGAATAGCTTTAAGAAAGCAATTCAACAATTATTGAGCTGTAATAGCAATCAAATGTAAACTTTTTGGTCTTTGTTTCTTCTGTATGTTTCATGCTAATAAACAATTGGATTATTATTATTATTATTATTATTATTATTATTATTATTATTATTATTATTATTATTATTATTATTATTATTATTATTATTATTATTATTATTATTATTATTATTATTATTATTATTATTATTATTATTATTATTATTATTATTATTATTATTATTATCAAATTGGAAAAAACCTTAATCTGTGTGATGTTGATTATAATAAATTTTGTAATCTTGTTTAACTGAAATGTTATGTTTGATTTTGTCTTTTAAATTATACTTTATTATGAATACATTTATATTTTCATTTTATGTTATATGTTTTGTTTTTACTTTTATTGTATGTGCAAACTGTAATTGGCTTATGCTGTTGTTTAGCACTTAAATAAATAAATTAAATTTACTTGAATTATTATTATTATTATTATTATTATTATTATTATTATTATTATTATTATTATTATTATTATTATTATTATTATTATTATTATTATTATTATTATTATTATGGATTATTATTATTATTATTATTATTATTATTATTATTATTATTATTATTATTATTATTATTATTATTATTATTATTATTATTATTATTATTATTATTATTATTATTATTATTATTATTATTATTATTATTATTTCATTTGATCCAAAGCTTCAAGTATTTGAAAACAAAAATCATTTATATCTAGGAAGAAAGTAACTTTACTAAAAGTCGTTTTTAGTAAGAAAAAAAAATTAAGCAATTTATTGTAATCATGTTTATTTTTAAAAAATTATATGCTTTTATTGGACATAACTTTTAAGTAAGTAACTAATAGTAATGAAAGCATTTGTGATTTCAAATGTTACTTACAATATTATCACTTTGCAAATAATCAATTCCAAAAGTTTTTTCTAAAACAACAATTAACTTTATTTTATTTTGTTTTCACAAAATATGTTATTTTTAATTTAACATTCTAAATAACTGACAGTTTGGATAGCTCAAATCCATAGCTAATAAGAGCTGCTTTAATGTGGAATTTGAAATAGTTATAGAAAAAGGAAAGGGTGAAGAATAAATAAATATTGAAGGTAAGTTTTAAATTTATTGGTCATTATTAAAATGAAAAACAGGTTAGTCTTTCATCAAAAAATTCCATTGATTTAAAAGATTGTGCAGTATCGAATATGTCCATGGATAACCATGTCATTTCAAAGTAGAAAAACCCAATTTTCAAAACATTCAGTAGTTATACATAAAAAATATAAACAATTAATAATAATTTTGGAAATGTTTCTAAAAACTGTCTAGAAAGCTGTCTGACAGTAACTTTTTTAATTACTCTACAAATCATACAGTTTTAGTAAGAACTCTTTTTCTTATAGAACACAGGCTTATAATAACGTTTCTCCTATTCCACAGGGCCCTATGAAAAATTTAGCAGTTGTTGTAACATGTAATTTTTTATGGAAATCAGTAATTATACCAAAAAATAAAAACAAATAACATTAGTTTTCGTTATATGCTATCCAATGCCTTTTTCACATTTAGAAACGATTTCTGTAAAAGTAAGCCAATATTCGCCATCTGTATGTTGGACATGGAGAGCCTGTGTTATCTTTTAAATAAATGCAAAGTTTTAGATGATGCAAGATGAAATTTATTAAGAACTTGTAATGTTAACTGGTAAACATTTTTTGATATGGCCAGTTGTATTGATCAGGTAGATTCCCAGACATAAGGAGAGACATTATCATATATCATTCAATATGCCTTCATAGATGTTGCATGGTTCTAGATTTATAAACCGGTAATTTACACCATTTCATGAAATTGCCTTTGTGCCTCCTTAAAAGAAGAGGACAACAGTTATTGCTGCCTGGAATTTTCAATGCTTTCATCTCACACAGTGATGTACCCATCTGATCTGTACAATTTTCACATAATTGTGACATAATATACATGAACTTGCTTATGGCTATTGACGGTTAGGAAAATGTATTTTTGAACATATAAAGCAATTATATGTTATCATATAATTTGTTGTGTAATAATAATAATAATAATAATAATAATAATAATAATAATAATAATAATAATAATAATAATAATTTTCAAAAGTTGAAACCTTAGAAATAAGCGTCTGAAAAATACGAAGGTAGGGCCCTCTATAGGTCTTAAAACAAAAGCTTACGCTATGAAGAAAAGAGAAAAAAAATTAATAATAATAATAATAATAATAATAATAATAATTATTATTATTATTATTATTATTATTATTATTATTATTATTATTATTATTATTATTATTATTATTATTATTATTATTATACACAGATTACATTTTCCAAATGTAGTCTGTGTATAATTTTAATATTTTATGTTATATATATTTTTATATATATTTTATTAGTGTTTTTTAGTAAATACTCGTTTATCTACTAAATATCAGTTAGCTTTACATAATTTTCTTAAAACATCCAGTAGGAAGCAATTTAGTTATAATGGTCCTAAATTATTTAATATGTATTTATAAAAGATTGTTCTATGAATTTAATGAACACTATCTTATTTGATTTTTAAAAAGCATTTATGGCACTGGTTATATTATGCTAAGCATTAGTTTTATTTTTATTTTTTTATTTTTGTTTATATTATATGTTATGATGTATTTATTTATTACTGTGATTGAATTGTCAAATGCAATATCTGTGTGATTTTAATATTTTGTTATATTTATACTTTTTTTTGTATTTTATTAGTGTTTTTAGTTGTTACATTTAAATTTTTCACACAAGATTTTTCTTGTATGGAATTAATCTCACTGTATTATACATTTATTGTTTGCTTCATGATGAATAAATAAATAAATAAATAAATAAATTATTTTTATTATTATTATTATAAACTTTTTTTATACTTATATTGTTATTATAATTTATATTTGCAGTAGAATCTACAACTCCAGAAAATACAACAGAAATTGGTAAGTAAATATTAACATTCTTCATTTTATTGTTTTAAAAAATAAACTGCATATACATTATACAAAAAGTTTTATCCTAAGAAAATTGTCCTGTTGTTGTTCTAATTATTATTATTATTATTATTATTATTATTATTATTATTATTATTATTATTATTATTATTATTATTATTATTATTATTATTATTATTATTATTATTATTATTATTATTATTATTATTATTATTATTATTATTATTATTATTATTATTATTATTATTATTATTATTATTATTATTATTATTATTATTATTATTATTATTATTATTATTATTATTATTATTATTATTATTATTATTATTATTATTATTATTATTATTATTATTATTATTATTATTATTATTATTATTATTATTATTATTATTATTATTATTATTATTATTATTATTGGTTTTTTGTAGTTGTTGTTTATTATTAATTTACTATAAACTGACTACCCATTTCCTTTGATCCAAAGCTTCAAGTATTTGAAAACAAAAATCATTTATATCTAGGAAGAAAGTAACTTTACTAAAAGTCGTTTTTAGTAAAAAAAAAAAACTTAAGCAATTTATTGTAATCATGTTTATTTTGAAAAAATTATATGCTTTTATTGGACATAACTTTTAAGTAAGTAACTAATGTCATACACACTCTTGTAAAAATATGGTGAAGCAAAATAGTAATGAAAGCATTTGTGATTTCAAATGTTACTTACAATATTATCACTTTGCAAATAATCAATTCCAAAAGTTTTTTCTAAAACAACAATTAACTTTATTTTATTTTGTTTTCACAAAATATGGTATTTTTAATTTAACATTCTAAATAACTGACAGTTTGGATACCTCACATCCATAGCTAATAAGAGCTGCTTTAATGTGGAATTTTAAATAGTTATAGAAAAAAGAAAGGGTGAAGAATAAATAAATATTGAAGGTAAGTTTTAAATTTATTGGTCATTATTAAATTGAAAAACAGGTTAGTCTTTCATCAAAAAATTCCAATGATTTAAAAGATTGTGAGGTATCGAATATGTCCAAGGATAACCATGTCATTTCAATGTAGAAAAACCCAATTTCTCAATACATTCAGTAGTTATACATAAAAAAGTATAAACAATTAATAATAATTTTGGAAATGTTTCTAAAAACTGTATATAAAGTTGTCTGACAGTATTTTTTTAATTCCTCTACAAATCATACAGTTTTAGTAAGAACTCTATTTCTAATATAACACAGGCTTATAATAACGTTTCTCCTATTCCACAGGGCCCTATGAAAAATTTAGCAGTTGTTGTAACATGTAATTTTTTATTGAAATCAGTAATTATACCAAAAAATAAAAACAAATAACAATAGTTTTCGTTATATGCTGTCCAATGCCTTTTTCACATCTAGAAATGATTTCTGTAAAAGTAAGCCAATATTGTCCATCTGTATGTTGGACATGGAGAGCCTGTGTTATGTTTTAAATGAATGCAGAGTTTTAGATGATGCAAGATGAAATTTATTAAGGACTTGTAATGTTAACTGGTAAACATTTTTTGATATGGCCAGTTGTATTGATCAGGTAGATTCCCAGACATAAGAAGAGACATTATCATATATCATTCAATATGCCTTCATAGATGTTGCATGGTTCTAGATTTATAAACCGGTAATTTACACCATTTCATGAAATTGCCTCTGTGCCTTTTTAAAAGAAGAGGACAACAGTTATTGCTGCCTGGATGTTTCAATGCTTTCTTTTCACACAGTGATGTACCCATCTGATCTCTACAATTCTCACATAATTGTGACATAATATACATGAACTTGCTTATGGCTATTGACGGTTAGGAAAATGTATTTTTAAACATATAAAGCAATTATATATTATCATATAATTTGTTGTGTAATAATAATAATAATAATAATAATAATAATAATAATAATAATAATAATAATAATAATAATTTTCAAAGGCTGTAACCTTAGAAATAAGTGTCTGAAAAATACGAAGGTAGGGCCCTCTATGGGTCTTAAAACACAAGCTTATGCTATGAAAAAAAGAGAGAAAAAATTATAATAATAATAATAATAATAATAATAATAATAATAATAATAATTATTATTATTATTATTATTATTATTATTATTATTATTATTATTATTATTATTATTATTATTATTATTATTATTATTATTATTATTATTATTATTATTATTATTATTATTATTATTATTATTATACACAGATTACATTTTCCAAATGTAGTCTGTGTATAATTTTAATATTTTATGTTATATATATATATATTTATATTTTATTAGTGTTTTTTAGTAAATACTCGTTTATCTACTAAATATCAGTTAGCTTTACATAATTTTCTTAAAACATCCAATAGGAAGCAATTTAGTTATAATGGTCCTAAATTATTTAATATGTATATATAAGAGATTGTTCTGTGAATTTAATGAACACTATCTTATTTGATTTTTAAAAAGCATTTATGGCACTGGTTATATTATGCTAAGCATTAGATTTATTTTTATTTTTTTATTTTTGTTTATATTATATGTTATGATGTAATTATTTATTACTGTGATTGAATTGCCAAATGCAATATCTGTCTGATTTTAATATTTTGTTATATTTATACTTTTTTTTGTATTTTATTAGTGTTTTTAGTTGTTACATTTAAATTCGTCACACAAGATTTTTCTTGTATGGAATTTATCTCACTGTATTATACATTTATTGTTTGCTTCATGATGAATAAATAAATAAATAAATAAATAAATTATTATTATTATTATTATTATTATTATTATTATTATTATTATTATTATTATTATTATTATTATTATTATTATTATTATTATTATTATTATTATTATTATTATTATTATTATAAACTTTTTTATACTTATATTGTTATTATAATTTATATTTGCAGTAGAGTCTACAACTCCAGAAAATACAACAGAGATTGGTAAGTAAATAATAACATTCTTCATTTTATTGTTTTAAAAAATAAACTGCATAAACATTATACAAAACGTTTTCATCCTAAGAAAATTGTCCTGTTGTTGTTCTAATTATTATTATTATTATTATTATTATTATTATTATTATTATTATTATTATTATTATTATTATTATTATTATTATTATTATTATTATTATTATTATTATTATTATTATTATTATTATTATTATTATTATTATTATTATTCTTTAAAATCAACTAAATTAAGCAACTTTTGGACTGTTGTTAAAAAATTTATTTTTAAAGAAGGATTTTCACAAATTTCTAGACTAAAGATTAATGAAATATCTATTGATGTTTTAAATAATTCAAAACTAATAGCTGATCATTGCAATCAATATTTTGTACACAGTGTGGAATTGTTAATGAATAGTTTTGACAATAATTGCAGTTCTCATGTAGTTCAATATAAGAAATCTATCCTGAATTCTTTGGTTTTTAAAGAGATTGAAGATTGTGAAATTTTAGATTCTCTTTATAAAATGAGACATAAAAAATGTATTTGTTTGGATTGTATTTCTGTAAAAATATTAATTCAAAATGTTTCCATTCTTTTACCAATTTTATCTTTTTTATTTAATTCTTCTATTGATTCAGGTATATTTCCAGATTGTTTAAAATCTGCTGTTGTTACACCTATTTATAAGAGTGGAGATAGGGAATGTTTGGAAAACTACAGGCCAATTTCTATTTTATCAACATTGTCTCAAATTTTGGAAATATGTGTAAAAAACAGAATTGTTTTGTTTTTTCAAAAATATAATTTATATTCAAACAATCAATTTGGGTTTTTGCCAGGAAGATCTACAGAACTGGCTTTATCTGAACATGTTTCTGTCATCACTGAATCTTTAGAAAAAGGTTACAAAACTATAGGCATTTATTTAGATGTGCAGAAAGCATTTGACTGTGTTCCACATGATATATTAATAATTAAGTTACACCAATGTGGCATAAGGAGTGCTATGCTTGAATGGTTTAAATCTTATTTAAGTAATAGAAGCCAATTTGTGAAAATTAATAATTTTTTGAGTGATTCTGAAATAATTAGATATGGAGTTCTTCAAGGTTCAGTCCTGGGACCATTGTTATTTACTGTTTATATTAATGATCTGCTTGATCTTTCTCTTCATTCTAACATTTTTTGTTTTGCAGATGATACTGCTTTGGTTACTTCAGCAGTTTCATATAGTTTACTTGAGAAACTTGTGAATGAAGATTTATTTAAAATTGCACAATGGATGAACAGTAATAGATTACTGCTAAATATTAATAAATGTAATTACATAATGTATTCTCTTAAAAATATTCCAGCAAAAGACTTGTTAATTCAATTGCCTTATGTTAATAAAACGTCTTGTCAGAAAATTACCAGGACTTCAACAATTTCTTACCTTGGCTTGGTTTTGGATGAGTATTTACATTGGGATAAACATATTCTTTGGCTTCAAGTAAAATTAAGAAAACTTAATTTTCTTTTTTATAGATTAAGAGATTGTTTGAATAAATCTGTCCTATTAAGTATATATAAACAAATTTTCTTAAGCAGACTTTCTTATGGTATAACATTATGGGGTCGCACTGCAGCATATTTTTTGAAGTCATTGCAAACACTACAAAATTTTACGTTAAGAATTATTTTGTTTAAACCTTTGGATTTGCCAAGACTTGAATTATTTAAGAGTGCTGGAGTTTTAACTATTCATCAATTATTTTTAGTGAATATTTTGTGTTGTTATATTAAATACAAAAAAATGAATAAATATAATTCTTCATCAATAATGGTGACTAGATCAAGTGATTTTGATTTATTATTTGAACCAGTGTACTTTAAAACTCATTGCAGATATCAGAAATGTTATCTTGGTCCAAGATTTTATAATATTTTTATAAGAAACATTGGATTTAATGTTAATGACTTATCAAGGAAAACATTGAGAAAATTAATTATGAACTGGATTGCAATTGATGATAATCAAAAACTTTTTGTTTCTATTTAATTATTTTATTGTATATTAATGTTTTTTATTTTATTGCACATGTATTTTTGTTAAGCTCCATGCGTGATTTGTTTATCACAAGGAGATTATATGTTTAATAAATTAAAATTAAATTAAATTAAATTAAATTATTATTATTATTATTATTATTATTATTATTATTATTATTATTATTATTATTATATATTATTATTATTATTATTATTATTATTATTATTATTATTATTATTATTATTATTATTATTATTATTATTATTATTATTATTATTATTATTATAAATTTTTTATACTTATATTGTTATTATAATTTATATTTGCAGTAGAGTCTACAACTCCAGAAAATACAACAGAGATTGGTAAGTAAATAATAACATTCTTCATTTTATTGTTTTAAAAAATAAACTGCATAAACATTATACAAAACGTTTTCATCCTAAGAAAATTGTCCTGTTGTTGTTCTAATTATTATTATTATTATTATTATTATTATTATTATTATTATTATTATTATTATTATTATTATTATTATTATTATTATTATTATTATTATTATTATTATTATTATTATTATTATTATTATTATTATTATTATTATTATTATCAAATTGGAAAAAACCTTAATCTGTGTGATATTGATTATAATAAATTTTGTAATCTTGTTTAACTGAAATGTTATGTTTGATTTTGTCTTTTAAATTATACTTTATTATGTATACATTTATATTTTCATTTTATGTTATATGTTTTATTTTTACTTTTATTGTATGTGCAAACTGTAATTGGCTTTATGCTGTTGTTTAGCACTTAAATAAATGAATTAAATTTACTTGAATTATTATTATTATTATTATTATTATTATTATTATTATTATTATTATTATTATTATTATTATTATTATTATTATTATTATTATTATTATTATTATTATTATTATTATTATTATTATTATTATTATTATTATTTTATTATTATTATTATTATTATTATTATTATTTATTATTATTATTATTATTATTATTTCATCCTTGATCCAAAGCTTCAAGTATTTGAAAACAAAAATCATTTATATCTACGAAGAAAGTAACTTTACTAAAAGTCGTTTTTAGTGAAAAAAAAAACTTAAGCAATTTATTGTAATCATGTTTATTTTTAAAAAATTATATGCTTTTATTGGACATAACTTTTAAGTAAGTAACTAATGTCTACACACTCTTGTAGTGAAGCAAAATAAATGAAAGCATTTGTGATTTCAAATGTTACTTACAATATTATCACTTTGCAAATAATCAATTCCAAAAGTTTTTTCTAAAACAACAATTAACTTTATTTTATTTTGTTTTCACAAAATATGGTATTTTTAATTTAACATTCTAAATAACTGACAGTTTGGATAGCTCACATCCATAGCTAATAAGAGCTGCTTTAATGTGGAATTTTAAATAGTTATAGAAAAAGGAAAGGGTGAAGAATAAATAAATATTGGAGGTAAGTTTTAAATTTATTGGTCATTATTAAAATGAAAAACAGGTTAGTCTTTCATCAAAAAATTCCAATGCTTTAAAAGATTGTGCTGTATCAAATATGTCCATGGATAACCATGTCATTTCAAAGTAGAAAAACCCAATTTCTCAAAACATTCAGTAGTTATACATAAAAATATATAAACAATTAATAATAATTTTGGAAATGTTTCTAAAAACTGTATATAAAGTTGTCTGACAGTAACTTTTTTAATTCTTCTACAAATCATACAGTTTTAGTAAGAACTCTTTTTCTTATAGAACACAGGCTTATAATAACGTTTCTCCTATTCCACAGGGCCCTATGAAAAATTTAGCAGTTGTTGTAACATGTAATTTTTTATTGAAATCAGTAATTATACCAAAAAATAAAAACAAATAACATTAGTTTTTGTTATATGCTATCCAATGCCTTTTTCACATCTAGAAACGATTTCTGTAAAAGTAAGCCAATATTCGCAATCTGTATGTTGGACATGGAGAGCCTATGTTATGTTTTAATCGAATGCAGAGTTTTAGATGATGCAAGATGAAATTCATTAAGAACTTGTAATGTTAACTGGTAAACATTTTTTGATATGGCCAGTTGTATTGATCAGGTAGATTCCCAGACATAAGAAGAGACATTATCATATATCATTCAATATGACTTCATAGATGTTGCATGGTTCTAGATTTATAAACTGGTAATTTACACCATTTCATGAAATTGCCTTTGTGCCTCCTTAAAAGAAGAGGACAACAGTTATTGCTGCCTGGAATTTTCAATGCTTTCTTCTCACACAGTGATGTACCCATCTGATATCTACAATTTTCACATAATTGTGACATAATATACATGAACTTGCTTATGGCTATTGACGGTTAGGAAAATGTGTTTTTAAACATATAAAGCAATTATATGTTATCATATAATTTGTTGTGTAATAATAATAATAATAATAATAATAATAATAATAATAATAATAATAATAATAATAATAATAATAATAATAATAATTTTCAAAGGCTGTAACCTTAGAAATAAGCGTCTGAAAAATACGAAGGTAGGGCCCTCTTTAGGTCTTAAAACACAAGCCTACGCTATGAAGAAAAGAGAGAAAAAATTATAATAATAATAATAATTATTATTATTATTATTATTATTATTATTATTATTATTATTATTATTATTATTATTATTATTATTATTATTATTATTATTATAAACTTTTTTTATACTTATATTGTTATTATAATTTATAATTGCAGTAGAATTTACAACTCCAGAAAATACAACAGAAATTGGTAGGAAAATATTAACATTTTTCATTTTATTGTTTTAAAAAATAAACTGCATATACATTATACAAAAAGTTTTCATCCTAAGAAAATTGTCCTGTTGTTGTTCTAATTATTATTATTATTATTATTATTATTATTATTATTATTATTATTATTATTATTATTATTATTATTATTATTATTATTATTATTATTATTATTATTATTATTATTATTATTATTATTATTATTATTATTATTATTATTATTATTATTATTATTATTATTATTATTATTATTATTATTATTATTATTATTGTTGTTGTTATTATTATTATTATTATTATTATTATTATTATTATTTTGGTCTCTAGTTAAGGATTTAGGTATTACAAAAAAAAAAATTACAGAATAATAATTCTAATCTAGTTGCTGATGATTTTTCTCATTATTTCTCAGAGCTTTTTAAACAATCTAATTCTTTTACTGATTTGACTGAAAATAATGATCTAGTTGAAGAAAGAATAACATTGGATTCATTTATTGAATCTGATGTTATTTTTGCTATTGGGCAGCTTAAATTACATTCTAGTGTGGGCCTTGACAATATTCCAGCTTTCATTTATAAAGGATGTGCTGAATACATTGCTTCTCCTCTTTTGCATATTTTTAATTGCTCTTTAGTAAATGGTACTTTTCCTACATCCCTTAAAATTGCTAAAGTTGTTCCTATTTTTAAGAAAGGATCTAGAGATTTGGTAAGTGACTATAGGCCTATTTCAATTCTACACACTGTTGCTCGAATTTTTGAAAGATGTTTGTATAATAAAATTATCTTGGATGTCTCTAAGGTTTTGGCACCAGAGCAGCATGGATTTTTGCCTAATAGGTCCATTGAAACAAATTTGCTAACTATTTTTGATCACATTTCAAATTCAATTGAGAATCAATCTAGGTTAGATGTTGTTTATTTTGATATGTCCAAGGCTTTTGATAGAGTTAATCATAAAATTCTTCTTCAGAAGCTTTGTAGGTTAGGTTTTTCTAAATTATTAATTAATTGGTTTGACTCTTTTCTTAGGGATAGAATGTCTTGTGTGAGGTTTAATGGTAAATTGTCATTACCTTATTATTGCTTCACTGGGGTGCCTCAAGCCAGTGTTCTTGCACCTTTATTATTTAATGTATACATTGATGACCTAAAAACATGCATTAAATTTTCACATCTTCTATGTTATGCAGATGATTGCAAAATTTTTAGGCATATTTATTCTATTAATGACTGTTTTTTACTTCAAAGTGATGTAGATAATTTCTTGAATTGGTGTGAATATAATTATATAGATATAAATATGGATAAGTGCTCCATTGTCTCTTACTCTAGAAAATCTGAAGTCTTAAGGTTTTCCTATTATATTGGGGACTCTAAAATTATAACAAATGATCATCAAAGAGATATCGGAATAATATTTTCCAATAATGGATCTTTTCGTAATCACATTAATTTTATGGTGAATAAATCTCTTAAAATTGTAGGAGCTATTTACAGATATGGAAAAGCATTTAATAAATTTACAAAGATTAAACTTTTTATATCCTTAGTTCTTCCCATCTTGGAGTATGGTTCAATTATATGGAATCCTCATAACAGGACAGATATCATAAGAATTCAGTCTGTTTTTTGACAAATTTGCAAAATTGAATAGTTTAGGTAATGAACACTATATTGATTTACTACTGAGACGAAAAACAAGAGATCTCAAACTTCTTCATAAATTCATCTCCCAGAATATTTCTGTATCTAATTTGCTTTCTAACTTAGGTACTAAAAAAAAAAAATTATAATACTCGTACTCATAATGTTTTTGAACTGAAAAATTGTAAATCTGATGTATTAAGATTTTCCCCTTTATTTCGTTTACCTAGAACTTATAACAAAGATTTTGGTAATGATGATGTTTTTAATTTGGATTTTAAACAATTCACTAAAGTCCTCATAAAAAAATATTTTCCTTAATTTCATTTGATATATTGCCTTTTTATTTATTTGTGCATTTTATTGATTTTCTATTTTATTGGTATTATTTATTTTATTATTATTATTATTTTTTTTTAATGCTTATTTAGATTTGTATTATTGTGCAATCTATAATTGCCTAAATGCTGTTGATATGTACATTAAATAAATAAAGAATTGAATTGAATTGAATTATTATTATCAACAAATTGGAAAAAACCTTAATCTGTGTGATGTTGATTATAATAAATTTTGTAATCTTGTTTAACTGAAATGTTATGTTTGATTTTGTCTTTTAAATTATACTTTATTATGAATACATTTATATTTTCATTTTATGTTATATGTTTTATTTTTACTTTTATTGTATGTGCAAACTGTAATTGGCTTTATGCTGTTGTTTAGCACTTAAATAAATGAATTAAATTTACTTGAATTATTATTATTATTATTATTGTTGTTGTTATTATTATTATTATTATTATTATTATTATTATTATTATTATTATTATTATTATTATTATTATTATTATTATTATTATTATTATTATTATTATTATTATTATTATTATTATTATTATTATTATTATTATTATTATTATTATTATTATTATTATTATTATTATTATTATTATTATTATTATTATTATTATTATTATTATTATTATTATTATTATTATTATTACTGTACCGGTCCATTCTCCCTGCGGATTTCCTGATCCTAATCTTGCACTGAGCATGAAGTGAACAAGATTTAACAGGAAAAGAAATGGATACCAATCTAGCCGATTGTCTGTACTCATGTATATGGGTACTTCTAGCCAAACTGATAGAAGAGTGGATTGACAGGACTCTTCCAGTTAAAAACACCCTTTTGTTGATATCTTATTTGAATGCCCGAATATTTAGAACAATGGCAAGTACACACCTTTGAAAAATCTATTTACAAAATAGATTTTTGCGCGCCACTTCTAGAAAAGAATAAAAATGAATTTTTTTTTTCCCTCCCAGAAGGATGTGCAATACCATATGTCCAGCGAAGCATGAGAATAAGATTCAACACCTCGGTAGAGCGATATCCCTTTGTGGCTAGCTCAGTCACTCTACATCTAGGGTCTTCAAATGGGTAAGTTAAATGATTATTACAGGTACGTGGTTGATAAGGAAAGAACACATTTTTATCAATATAAATAATAATACGAAACCGAAACAAGTTTAATATTATGATTAAATATTTATTTAATCCCAAATACCCACCACCATTTCATACTAATGATGATATAATAAAAAAAAAATACTAAATAATTAATGATAACAACCCATGTATGCATTGAAATCGATAAACACAATTTGAAATAAAATAATAATAAATCCCAAAAGCTATTTACAATGTTTGTAAGTAATGGAAGTGGTCTGAGCTCTTTTTACCCAATAGAAATAAATTTTAATTTGTGTGATTTGATATACAGATATGAGATTTTCGGTCATACAGGCATACGCCTTTACTGATAACTTTAAAACCTTTTTATTGATAGGAAATATAATAATGGAACTATGCATATTTGCACAATGAAATATATCACTAATTTCATATTTTCAACAAGTCAATATGTTGCATGGGCTCAGATACCATATCGTACTCACCATAAGGTACTGTATCTATTTCCGTTTTGCCAAAGATAAATTTCTATACATGTATATACGTGCAGCCAAATTATACACTTACTATTATTTTAAATATAAAGTTATTAGAGTACTTGCTTCCAGGGAACCTGTAATAAATCAATCCCTTCTTACACTCATCGTGAGGTGTAGCAGTCACAAAAAAAAAAAAACTTAAAAGGATATCCGGTTAAATACATTTTTAGATATTCAGCATGAGATATCATATTTACCGAATATAATAAGCGTATGAACGCATACATATATCTACATGCATATTTATATTTGACGAATTTCAGGAATAACAACATCAGCAAAACGAATAGCAATAACAACAACAAAAAAAAAAAATCTCATTGCGATCTTTGCTGAAAATACTAATTTGAAATAGAAAAATTCACTCAAAGGATTTAAGTAAAAGCTTTACCATTTATGACCGCAATAACCGTAAATGTATACATATGCGAGAGACTCTCTCCTTTTTAAATGATAAATAATAATAACAATATATATATATCTAATCGGAAATAGAAAAGTTAATTATTTCAATGTTAATCAATATCTTAAAATAAACTTATATCTGCGTCTTCATTCTTCTCCTCTGGGCTGAGTGGGCTTCAAGTTAACTGGCTGTGTGGTGACGATTTCTTCCATTTAGTAAGGCGGCGTTTGTCATCATCGTGGGCGGCTGGAACTGGCGTGGTCACATCTTGGCGGCTTGGGACAGAGAAAGGGCGGTGCGCTGGCTGGTTGTCTACCCCACGGTCATTTTACTGGACTCACTGGTAGATTGTTTCATATTTTCCTCTGTTTGTATATGATAATAAATTTTATTAAGAGTTCTTAAAAGAACTATATAATGGATTTCTTAGAAAATGTCAGCAGCGGTCTAGTCCATAAATTTATCTCTAAGTTGTTAGATGATTGAAAATCTCTGGAGCAAAAGTAGTGAACGACTTGAATGCCAAAGAAAGAATGAATCCCACAGCACTATCAATCCCACTAATCCCCTGAGAAGCATGAATCAGCCAATCCTTCCAATTTATCTTATCATTTAGATTATAACATTCCTTATTGATTACTCAGACCACTTGCTCACAAAATCAATTCAAAAGAATTTTTAAAAAGATAACAGTTTAATTAAAGCATTATCAAACATTTTGCTTTTGACCAGATTTTTGCACAAGCAATTAACATTCTTAGTTTACAGAATAAAATTAGTTTTTAGAAAAGTAATTAAAAAAAAATATGTACAATTATTTTGGAACAATTGCTTTTCTCTATTTGAATTTTTCAGAGAAAGCCAAATACATAAAATAACATATCATAAAACATATACAAAAAGGAAATATAAAACCAAAAAAAAATACATGAGTTTACTACAATATTTTCTATGTCAATTTCATATTATTTAAATTGGTGTGTGTTGGTATTTTAATGCTCAGACCACTCCACTATTAATATAGCACATTTATATATTTGTTGTGCTTAATATCTACAAATTCATAAATGTATCTGCTGTAATATTCTTTACAGCAGATTTTGTGCATGGACATTTGATAATGCCTGGCACAATACCCCCCTCTCCAATGAGACTTTTAAATGGGTATGACCATTTAAAGTCTTAAGATTTTATTCCGAACTATACGTGTGAGATGATCTCTAGAGCATCCTGGATGCTATGGTAAGGGTTTTAGTGCCCGGGCATTGTATGTGCCCTTTATTCCCTGTTCTGTTTTAATCCAAAAAGCATTATTCCCACTGCAGTCCACAATTTCAATATTCCAACATTTAATACTGCAGAATGTATTTTATTAACTTTGAGACTCCCTAAATGTGTGCTTTCTATTTTGGCTATATATAGATCATGTACAAGTAAAGTTTTGGATTTTGTTACTGAACTTGATTCTTTGTTATTAGATTTGGGTTCAGAATCTGCTGTTTTAATGGGTGATCTAAATATTGATTTGTTAAATAATGCTTGTAAGTCTACTATAGATTATTTAAATTTACTTTATAGCTATGGATTTAGTCAAACGCTTTTTTCACCTACGCGTATTACTCCTATATCTCAATCTCTTTTAGATCATATTTTTGTTAGATTAAGCTGCAGTTTATTTTCTGATTCGTCTCTTTCTAAATTATTTCTTACAGATCATTTTGCTACTGAATTAAAAATATTGAATTGTATGGATAATATTAATGTTTGTGCATATGTTGAGAAATTATCTTTTTCTAAATTGAATTATTTATTATCTGTTCAGAATTGGGATGACATTTTTATGATAGATAATGTAAATGATGCATTTTTGGGGTTCCAAGCTATTTGTTTAGATTTAATTGCTAAAGCAAAGTTTCATTTAAAATTGACAAGTAAGAATAGAAGAAGATCTCTTTGGGTGACAGATGCGCTGGTATGTAAAATTAATCAGAGAAATGTATTAAAATCTTTGGATGACTTATCAGATGTTTTAAAAAAACTTAATGTTGAAATTAAGTCTGATATTAGAAAGTTGAAGTTTAGATATTATCAAGAATTTCTTAGTGATAAAAATGTTTCTTTGAAATGGAGAACAATAAATTCTTTGATTAAAAAATCTTCTCCTGATCGTATTAAATGTATTAAATATAATGAAAGTTTAATTGAGTTACAGAATAATGAAAAATATTTAGCTGATCGGTTTAATGAGTATTTTGTAAATTTATCGATGCGTAATGTGCCTGAGCAGATTTTGTCTTCTTATTCAAGTTTGAATTCTTTTTTATATTCTGATGTTTCTGAATCTCAGTTGTCTGTAGCAATTGATAGTTTAAGAAATGTCACTTCGTCTGAACTCCATGGTATAACACCTAAGATGCTTAAAGAAAATAAGGTTGCATTTTTGCCTATTTTAGTTCATTTATTTAATTTATCTTTGCAGTCTGGATCATTTCCAGAATGTCTGAAAGTTAATGTTATTACTCCTGTTTATAAAAAGGGTGATTCTACTCTTATGGTCAATTATAGGCCAATTGCTATTATTTCTGTTTTTTCTAAATTATTGGAAATGATTGTTAGGGATCAAATGTTGTCATTTCTGTTTAAAAATAAAATTTTATCTGACTATCAATATGGTTTTCTTCCTGGAAGAAGTACATTAGATGCTTTAAAACATCATGTTCAGTATTTAACATCTTCATTGGATCAGGAACTTAAAACATTGGCTATTTATCTTGATTTATCTAAAGCATTTGATTCTGTTAATCATAATATTTTGATTAAGTGTTGCTACTTGTATGGTTTTCGTGGATCTATTGGTAGTTGGTTGGAGAGTTATTTAAATGATAGGAAACAGTTTACTAATATTTATGGTACTATCAGTGATGTTGTCTTGATTAATTCTGGAGTTCCGTAAGTTTCAGTACTTGGTCCTCTATTGTTTTTAATTTATATTAATGATTTATTTTCATTGAAGTTACATTCTAAGATTTTTGGTTTTGCTGATGATATTGCTTTATCTTGCAATGCTGTTTCTTATAATCTTCTTGAAAAATTAGTGAATGAGGATTTGGACTCAATTGGTAAATGGTTGGCATATAATTCATTGTTGGTCAATTTAGATAAAACAAAAGCTATTCTTTTTTCTTACAAGCGTACTTTTTTTCTCTTAAGATTAAAATTTGCTGTAAGTATATTTTGCATTATAATAGTATATGTACTTGTGAGAATATTCCTTTGGTAGATAATTATTGTTATTTGGGAATATATATTGACTCCAGATTGTCCTGGACAAATCACATTACCTATCTTTGTCAACGGTTACGTAATTTAAACTATATGTTTTATTATTTAGTTAAATTTCTTCCTAGGTCTGCTCTCATTTTTATTTACATTGCCTGTTATCAGAGTATTTTATCTTACAATATCATTATTTGGGGTAATGCTTCTCCACATATTTTATCTTCTTTGCGTGTTTTGCAAAATTATACTTTGCGCATTATTTTTGGTAGATCTCGTTCCTCTTCTGTTCGAGATATTTATATTGCATTTGGTTTATTTGATGTAAATCACTTATATCAATATAGAGTTATTTTTGATATTTTTTGTGCTAAACCTTTTCTGAATTCTAGAGTTTATGTTCTAAATACTCGTCTTTCTAATAAATTTCAATTACCTTTACCAAAATTTTTTAAGGAATCTAGTAGAAGACAATATGTTTATTCTGGGTCAAAGTTGTTTAATAAATTTGTATATGAATGTTCAATTGATCTGAATAATATTTCTTATATATCATTCAAAAAATATTTGTGTCAATGGTTGTGTAGTATGTATTAATTTTGGCATTTATTTTATTTATTTAATTAATTTTATTTATTTCCTAAACTGTTCTTTTGAGTTTTTGATTGTATTTTTATTTAATTTATTTTTACATGTAAATTCCACACACAAGATTTTTCTTGTTTGGAGTTTTTAAATATTTGTGATGTACTTTGTTTTATTTCATAGAATAAATTGAAATTGAAATTGAATTGAAATTATTATTATTATTATTATTATTATTATTATTATTATTATTATTATTATTATTATTATTATTATTATTATTATTATTATTATTATTATTATTATTATTATTATTATTATTATTATTATTATTATTATTATTATTATTATTATTATTATTATTATTATTATTATTATTATTATTATTATTAATTATTATTATTATTATTATTAATTATTATATATTATTATTATTTTATTATTATTATTATTATTATTATTATTATTATTATTATTTTATTTTTATTATTATTATTATTATTATTATTATTATTATTATTATTATTATTATTATTATTATTATTATTATTATTATTATTATTATTATTATTATTATTATTATTATTATTATTATTATTATTATTATTATTATTATTATTATTGATTATTATTATTATTATTATTATTATTATTATTATTATTATTATTATTATTATTATTATTATTATTATTATTATTATTATTATTATTATTATTATTATTATTATTATTATTATTATTATTATTATTATTATTATTATTATTATTATTATTATTATTATTATTATTATTATTATTATTATTATTATTATTATTATTATTATTATTATTATTATTATTATTATTATTATTATTATTATTATTATTATTATTATTATTATTATTATTATTATTATTATTATTATTATTATTATTATTATTATTATTATTATTATTATTATTATTATTATTATTATTATTATTATTATTATTATTATTATTATTGTATTATTAGTAACTTAATGTTGATTAGTTCCCTACTTATTTGAAGGTTGGATTTATTAAACTTTTTTTAAAGGGTGATCCTGTACAGCTGAATTATAACCAATATATATTATATCTGTAATATCCAAATTGTTAGAGATGGTGGTTAAGAGATAATGATGTCATTTCTATCTAAAAATGATATTTATCTCATCATATGGATTTATATCTGGTAGAAATACCTTGACATATTAAGTCATGTCAACAATTTGACAACATCCTAGATAGGATTTTGAAACTTTGCTATTTAATAGACTTACCAAGATTTGACTCTGTATCTCACAAAATTATTCTTAAGCTTATATTCATAGATTTACTGACATGGTAATAATACAATAGAAAGTGAAAAGAGAAATAGAGATTTCTGAGTTTGAGACAAAAATACAGTATAGCATCCCAACACTAAATAGTAAAAATACTGAACTATTTTATATACCTCATTTTCATTCTGATTTTTTGAAAAGATCTACACTGGTGATACCAGAATTTTATAGTTAAACATTTTTTTAAAAATTATTGATATATTTAATTTATCAAAGAATAGCTTTAAAAAAGCAATTCAACAATTATTGACCTGTACAAGGAATCAAATGTAAATTGTTTGGTTGTTGTTTGTACTGTATGTTTACATGTTAATAAACAATTAAATTATTATTATTATTATTATTATTATTATTATTATTATTATTATTATTATTATTATTATTATTATTATTATTATTATTATTATTATTATTATTATTATTATTATTATTATTATTTTTTTTTTTTATTTTATTTTTTTTTTATGCTACTTTTAATATACTAGATGTTCTCCATTTGTATAAATATAGAGTGATTCTTGATATTTATTGTAGGAAACTTCATTTAGATACTAAATCTTCTGTTCTAAATACTCGTTTATCTACTAAATATCAGCTAGCTTTACCTAATTTTCTTAAAACATCTAGTAGGAAGCAATTTAGTTATAATGGTCCTAAATTATTTAATATGTTTATAAGAGATTGTTCTGTGAATTTAATGAGCTTTAGTTATTTGATTTTTAAAAAGCATTTATGGCACTGGTTATATTATGCTAAGCATTAGTTTTATTTTGTTTATTTTATTTTATTTTTGTTTATACTATATGTTATGTTGTAATTATTTACTACTGTTATTGAATTTCCAAAAGTAATCTCTGTATAATTTTAATATTTTATGTTATATATATCCTTTTTTTTTTTTTTTTGTATTTTATTAGTGTTTTTTAGTAAATACTCGTTTATCTACTAAATATCAGTTAGCTTTACATAATTTTCTTAAAACATCCAGTAGGAAGCAATTTAGTTATAATGGTCCTAAATTATTTAATATGTATTTATAAGAGATTGTTCTGTGAATTTAATGAACACTATCTTATTTGATTTTTAAAAAGCATTTATGGCACTGGTTATATTATGCTAAGCATTAGTTTTTTTTTATTTGTTTACATTATATGTTATGATGTAATTATTTATTACTGTGATTGAATTGCCAAATGCAATATCTTTGTGATTTTA